>JAGSMR010000045.1:2225000-2527500 GCA_029286605.1 Sericinus montela
GAAGTAATATTCCAATTAATCTATGTCTGATAGCAATGATTATGAATAACCAAATTTTATACTCGATTTACTCATTACTCGCTACTCGATTTTTAATAGAAACTATTAAGTTTATCAAGTCACTTCTCAATGTATAGATTGAATTATCAAACTATACATTGAGAAGTGACTTGATATTTAGTATACTTATAATATATAGATACCTACATAACGAAGACGTTGACTTGTGCTTTGTTAAGACTTTTTGACGACCTCAGTGGATGAGTTACCGGTGTTCATGGTGACGTTAGTTCTATGGTTCGGGTTTCGATTCCCGGCCAGGTTACCGTAATAACCTTTTGTTAACAAAGGTTTATTCGGCTGGGAATTTTTTTTAGCAAATAGTGTCTAGAAATGAAGGCGGTTGGTATGGAATTATAACAGGATGGAATATATGTTTTGTATTAGTAATAATTAGTTGATATCATTAAAATTCTCTTTATATATACATATATATATATATACATATAATATATAACACGACATATATATATATATATATATATATATATATATATATATATATATGTATATATATATATATATATATATATATATATATATATATATATATATATATATATATATATATATATATATATATATATATATATATATATATATATATATATATATATATATATATATATATATATATATATATATATATATATATATATATATATATATATATATATATATATATATATATATATATATATATATATATATATATATATATATATATATATATATATATATATATATATATATATATATATATATATATATATATATATATATATATATATATATATATATATATATATATATATATATATATATATATATATATATATATATATATATATATATATATATATATATATATATATATATATATATATATATATATATATATATATATATATATATATATATATATATATATATATATATATATATATATATATATATATATATATATATATATATATATATATATATATATATATATATATATATATATATATATATATATATATATATATATATATATATATATATATATATATATATATATATATATATATATATATATATATATATATATATATATATATATATATATATATATATATATATATATATATATATATATATATATATATATATATATATATATATATATATATATATATATATATATATATATATATATATATATATATATATATATATATATATATATATATATATATATATATATATATATATATATATATATATATATATATATATATATATATATATATATATATATATATATATATATATATATATATATATATATATATATATATATATATATATATATATATATATATATATATATATATATATATATATATATATATATATATATATATATATATATATATATATATATATATATATATATATATATATATATATATATATATATATATATATATATATATATATATATATATATATATATATATATATATATATATATATATATATATATATATATATATATATATATATATATATATATATATATATATATATATATATATATATATATATATATATATATATATATATATATATATATATATATATATATATATATATATATATATATATATATATATATATATATATATATATATATATATATATATATATATATATATATATATATATATATATATATATATATATATATATATATATATATATATATATATATATATATATATATATATATATATATATATATATATATATATATATATATATATATATATATATATATATATATATATATATATATATATATATATATATATATATATATATATATATATATATATATATATATATATATATATATATATATATATATATATATATATATATATATATATATATATATATATATATATATATATATATATATATATATATATATATATATATATATATATATATATATATATATATATATATATATATATATATATATATATATATATATATATATATATATATATATATATATATATATATATATATATATATATATATATATATATATATATATATATATATATATATATATATATATATATATATATATATATATATATATATATATATATATATATATATATATATATATATATATATATATATATATATATATATATATATATATATATATATATATATATATATATATATATATATATATATATATATATATATATATATATATATATATATATATATATATATATATATATATATATATATATATATATATATATATATATATATATATATATATATATATATATATATATATATATATATATATATATATATATATATATATATATATATATATATATATATATATATATATATATATATATATATATATATATATATATATATATATATATATATATATATATATATATATATATATATATATATATATATATATATATATATATATATATATATATATATATATATATATATATATATATATATATATATATATATATATATATATATATATATATATATATATATATATATATATATATATATATATATATATATATATATATATATATATATATATATATATATATATATATATATATATATATATATATATATATATATATATATATATATATATATATATATATATATATATATATATATATATATATATATATATATATATATATATATATATATATATATATATATATATATATATATATATATATATATATATATATATATATATATATATATATATATATATATATATATATATATATATATATATATATATATATATATATATATATATATATATATATATATATATATATATATATATATATATATATATATATATATATATATATATATATATATATATATATATATATATATATATAGGTTACTATATTTTCAATTATGTATGTTTTTGGATTTTCTTTCTTCTACAAATTATATTTCCTTATGCGTCTATTTCTTTAGCAAATAAATTTTTCATTCATTTATTCATTCATTCATTCATTCAAATTTTAAGAAACACTAAGGGACACTTTATTAGTGACTGTGTTGGAGTTGTATTACCATCAGATCCACAAATCGTTCCTAAGGGCGTATTTCCACTATACTTATTGAAAAGTAAATTATTCTTTAACAGTGGTAGAGCCACGTATCAGCTTTTGTTGTTGCATGAATGGGCCGGCTCGACCGGGGAAGTACCTCGACATCACAGAATACCGGCGTGAAGTAGAAGTGTAACAAACTTATGCGTTTCGTCTGGTGAGTGCAGGTAACCGGAGGGCCCCCCCTCCTTCCCCCAATTATGGGAGGAAGGGGGGCACTCGAAGGGCGGCAACGCATCTGCTATGCCTCTGGTATTGCGGGTGTCCAAGGGCGGCGGTAATCACTTTCCGTCACGCGAGCCTCCTGCTCGTTTGCCTCCCTTTTCTATAGAAAAAAATATACATAAACTTAACTATTAAATTAAAGATAAAAAAATGGTCTTTGCATTGTATATTCTTTTTACATTCTTGTATATACTTTTATACCTATTTTTGCCTTATTTTACCTTTTTACCTACCTATATTACCTTTTCAACTTTATTTTATCTTCAATCATTTCACAATCAAAGTAGGCAGAGATCTAGACAATTTAGTGCTACCTGAATATGCCATTCGGCATGATGTCTCAAGAGTTATTATTATAAAATATTCTCCTGTCGCAGAAATGTCCAGACCGCATTTTCGGATCCACGGAAGGGGTAATGTACCACCAACACTTATCAAAACAAGATGTTTTATTATACTGGAGAAAAACTGTTTGCAAACTTATGCCATTGTACTTTGAAAGTGAGTATATTATATTATTTTTAAAGTTACCTGCTCTCATGATTTAAAAAAAATATTAATTCTATAAAAGTAATACGTTGGCCAGTTTATTTTTTTTTTAACATTATAAGCTAGTGTTTAACTACAATCCCACCTGATGGTAAGTGGCAATGTAGTTTTTGTTGGTAGGCACACTAGCTTAGAAAGAGCCTATTCACTCTTCTCTTGAAGACACCCACATTGTAATCGGACGGAAAGACTGATGCAGGCAAATTATTCCAGTCCTTTGCTGTACGCATTATGAACGACGAAGCAAAACGCTTCGTCCGAATGCAGGGTATATCGACAACAAAAGGATGGAGACCCGACGTGCGTCTTGTTGTCCGATGATGGAAAGGGGAAGGGGGAATTAACTCATGTAATTCCTTCGCACACTCTCCAAAATGTAACCTGTAGAACACCGAGAGACTGGCCACGCGACGTCTGTGTTCGAGACTGGACAAATTGGTAGTAACCAAGTCAGGATCACCGATTAGCCGCTTGGCCCGTCCCTCCACAGAATCCAAGGCTGCCAGTTGATATTTAGGAGCTCCAGCCCATATGTGGCAGCAGTACTCTACAGCCGACCGGACCTGAGCTTTATATAGGGTCAGAAGCTGTCCCGGAGTAAAGTAACGCCGCACTTTTGCAAGAACTCCCAATCTCCTTGCAGCGGCTTTAGCTATAGACTCAATGAACCGCCCAAAGTTAAGCTTTGACGTGATTTCGACTCTAGTAACTGGAGGCGGTCGGTGTATTCAGAGATACATTCTGAAATTTAGGAGCCAAGGTGAACTGGCTCCTTTGGCGGAGAACAGACACGCTTGCGTTTTGGTGGCATTGAATCTCACAAGATTGGTATTGCCCCAGTTGGAAACTGCCTGTAATGTAAGATTCATACGCTCTACCATGGCCTCCCGAGCAGACTGTACTTGATCCTGTCTGGACTGAACACGCGCCAGATATCTCTCCACAACTGTGCTGTCATCTGCATACCAAAGAGACCGGGCTCGAGCAGGTCGTTTATGTGCAACAGAAAGAGAGTTGCGGACAGAACAGACCCTTGAGGAACTCCGGCATTAATCGCCATAGCCTCCGATGAGCAGCCGTCAATAACGACTCGCAAAGACCGTTCCCGCAAAAGTCTTCTATCCAGGCTATCAGTCCAGGATATACCATATAAAGGAAGCTTATTGATAAGGCTAGCATGCCAGACCCTGTCAAAAGCCTTCGAGACATCGAGCGAAACCGCGAGTGCTTCACCACTATTCTCGAGGGCCTCACCCACAGATGTGTGACATACACTAGAAGGTCACCAGTCGACCGATTTCGGCGAAACCCGTACTGTCGATCGCTAAGGAGATCGTTATGTTCTAGGTATGCCAAGAGGTGCGAGTTCAATATACGCTCCATAATCTTACAGAGTATGGAGGTAATTGAAATAGGTCGATAATTGACTGGGTCAACACGGCTACCTTTTTTGGGCACGGGCTGCACGTTAGCAAGCTTCCAGGATTTGGGAACTATTCCAGTCTTCAAGGAGAGGCGATACAAGCGTGTCAGAACAGGAGACAACTCGGGTGCACATGTCTTTAGCACTATGGCTGGAATACCATCAGGTCCACTGGCTTTGTTCACGTCCAGATGTCGCAACGTTTTGAGAACCTCTTTGTTGGTGATGTGGACCTCTGACATTGAAGTACCACAGGGAAGTAGGGAAGTTGGAACTGCGTTGCTGGTGTCCAGACGTGAGTTGCTGGCAAAGAGATTCGCGAACAGTTCTGCCTTCTCTTTTGCCGCATGAGCCAATGTCCCGTCGGGCTTAACCAGCGGAGGCAGTGAAGGTTTACAAAAACTCGCCTCGACCGCCCTGGCAAGAGACCAAAAAGCTCTACTGCCAGATGGTTGAGCAGAGAGCTTCGTGCCAATATGCCTAATGCGGTCGAAACGAGCCTTCCGCAACACCTTTTTGTAAGTCTTGGCGGCTAGATTAAAGGCTCTCTTCTTGGATCTGACATCCGGGTTTTACGGTTTCGAGCGTCAACCCATGAGAGGTACGCCAAATGTTTAAGGTTTTCGGCTTGGGAACATTCGGCGCTGAACCATGGGCGAGCTTTGCCACCAACGGGTACATCAGCAAAGGAATAAAATATTCCATAGCTAAACATATCACGTCAGTTATAGCAACCGCGCATCTCGATGGATCTCCGGAAGAAGCAGACCTGCCGCCAAGGATAAGATGCAAAGAAGTGTCGCATCTCATCCCAATCTGCTGACTTGTATCCCCACACTCGCCTAGTACCATGTGGGTCGAGGTCTGTTGGCATGTAAGACGATACAGATTTCACCAGACAGTGATCAGAGGTTCCTAGTGGAAGCCACCTCTACCTCATATCTGTCGGGATCAGTGGGCAGCAGGAGGTCTAGACAATTGGCTGTATGACCTTCAACGTCTGGCACCCTAGTAGCTTGCTTTACCATCTGGGAGAGGTTTAGCGATAAGGCGAAATTCCTCATTTCCCTCCCAGCATGGTCAGTCTTCTGGTATGGGAACAGCCAATCCTGGTGAGAGGCATTAAAGTCTCCCAGAAAGACTAATTGTGCGGAGGGGTACCGATGCTGGGCCAAATCAGCGGCCTCACTTAGATATTCGAATAACCGAGTTGTCTCCTGGTCACCGCTGTGCGAACGGTAAACACATGCATAAACGATCTTATCGTCACCTGTGTCCACCAACACCCAAATGGTTGAAAAAGTGGGGTCTTCAAGGTGACGGAGACGCTGGCAGCAGATGTCATTGTTGACGTACACACAGACTCCGGCACGAAGGTAAAGTTGTGCTCCAGCGAGAACCCTGGGTAGTCAAGGTACGCCACATCTAACGGACATCCAATTTGCGTCTCCGTCAGAAAAAGTAGGTGCGGCTTCTCAGTCTCAAGATGGTGATGGACTGCGTTGAGATTTGAGTGCAATCCTCGGATGTTAGAGAGGTGCACTTTCAAGGAGAGGACGTGCAACCGCTGTTTAACCTTACTTTTCTTTTTGGTACTTTTCATTAATGATAAGGAGTGAAAAGGGAAGGAAGATGGCAGTTGAACGAGGCGTTGCTTTGATGACCCAACGACACGAAAAAATTTGTGTGCCTGTAAACAAACCAGATTAGTATTGTAAAAAAAAATATTCTCGCCGTTCCTAAAACTGTGTTCGACCCTCCTTTAACCAAAGACATTTATTGGGCCAACGTGATAGGTGGAGTGCCTGTCACCGTCTCTATGTCTATACCATCGATATAAATCGTACATAAGTTTTTGAAAAAACCCATTGGTACGAGCCTAACACCTAATTAACATTATTAGTTATCTATATTGAGGATTACATTATTAGTTATATATAGTTACCATTACAGGAAAAACATGTATTTTATTTAAAAATTTCAGGTGAAACTGCGATAGATAACGTGCCTGTTTATAGATACAACTTGTCCGAGATTGTGTATGAGAGGGTCAAAAATGGCACCGATTGCTACGATACGCTACCTTCCCTTCCCGCTGGCTTGAGCGATGCATCAAAATGTTACTACGGTAGGAATTTGAATATTATATTCTTCTATGATGAGAAATATATAATAATTCTATTATATTATCAGAACAAAACCGAAAGTAACTCCTATCTATGTATTGTCCGTTCATTGCATTTTAAATGTTATAATAAGTCACGATAGCCGAGTTGTTGGGTGGTCGGAATTGCGAGTCGTAAGACCCGAGTTCGATCCCCATGTGGCAGTACCAATGAGATTTTCAAAAACTTATGCACGAATTTCATCGTTGGCTTGGAAATAAAAGTCGGCGACGGGCTCACCACCTGTCACGTTGTCCCGAAAATATCCTCGGTGGAAGGTGGGTCAAAGGGACTTAATTGTCTATACTTGACCTCTGTCTACCCCTGTATTGGGAATTGCGTGAAGATATTTTTTTTTACTGATTTAGCTTATAAACTTCATGGCTACTCATTAAAAATACTTTAGGATTGTTGATCCTCCAATACAACTCGGAATATTAAATTCGATAAATTCCATTAAAAATAAAATTCCGGACTCATTAAATTGTCACAATCATAAGTAACTTTAAGTAACTAAAAACAGTTTTGATTCGTTTAGTGAATATAATTTTTACAAACATTGCTGTAACGCAATTTAAATTACGAAGTTTGTTTTTCTTTCTTATGAAATATAAAATATACATAGAAAAATATACGCTACTCCTTCTTCAAGTCTGCATCGCATAGAAAAAATGTCCATTTCGACGTTAGCTTTTTAATTTTCATCCTTCACGGAATTTTCGTTTTCTTCTTATTTTATTTTACCCTCGGAGACCACGATAGCCGAGTAGCAGGGTTATTTGAATTCAAAGTAAAAAATCTGAGTTCGTTTCCCAGGTGGAAATAGTAGATGGGTTTTTCAATTATTATGCATGTATTGTTAGCTTAGACGTTAAAACTGCGACTTACCACCTGACCTGTTACTGTACTATTGCATTAAATTACAATGCCAGTGTATATCATTCCTTAATTTTTGAATATTATATAACTATTGTTACAGATTTCCCTATGGTTGTCTCTTACCCTCATTTCTACACGGGTATGCCTCCGAAGGACCATTACGTCACAGGCTTGACACCGGATCGCCAAAAACATAATTCCTACGTTGTTGTGGAACCGGTAAAGTTATTTTTCATTCGGGTTTTTACATGTCCACTGCTAAATATTGGTTTTCCCAAAGAGTATTCAGAGTCACCTGTAGCTAAGTCATAACTTAGCCCAATTACTAGCTGCTTCCTGATCCGAATAGGTATATCTGTCAGATAGAAAATTATACTTATGTTATACTTGCTGTTAACACACTACTAACAGTTTCTGTTACTGTGTTAATATGTCTCCTCCGGAGTCCTTGCACGATACCGGGATGATTTAGTGGTATCCCCACTTCTACCACGGTAGGCAACGCACCTAAAATCCTTCTGGTGTTGTGAATGTACTTTGGCGTTGTATGTAATGTATTTTATTCTATAGAATGTTTTTATTATTTAAATATTTATTGTACGTAATGTACTTGCTAATTTTTCACCACCCAACCCTTATAGAAATCAAAATTTGTATTATCATTGTCGTCGCCGTCTTTTATGAAGCCAGCGATATGAATCGTACATAGGTTTTTTAAAAGACCCATTGATACGAGCCTGCCACCTGGGGATCGAACTCGGATTTTTCGACTCGAATACCGATCACCCAACCACACGGCTATCGTGACTTATAAGACTTGGACATAAAAGACGGCGACGGGCTCACCACCTATCGCGTTGTCCTAAAATATCTTCGGTGGATGGTGGGTCGAAGGGACTTAATTGTCTAGACTAGTAGTATTTTTTTTTGTACACTGATATACGAGAAAATTACTTTGCATTTAATGCGTAGCTTGTTAATGATGCCTTTCATTCATAGGCATATGACACATTTCGGAAAGGGTTGGTGAAATTAAAGAATAAACAAAATCCAATATGAAAAGCAAAAATTTTAAATGTTTGCTGTTTTTATTATCTAAGTTTCTGATTATTGTCAGATAACTGGCGTACCATTTCGGGCTGTAGCAAGGATGCAAAGCAATCTAAGGATACATGATCTATCACTATTTTCCGGAGAATACAATAGATTCTCAAATCAAGTTATACCTTTGTTTTGGGCAGAATACGTAAGTGTTAATTTTTTAAATATTTTATTTCAATAATGTGGATTTTTAATTATCAGATAGAAAATGTAGTAAATTGTTAGAACCTTTCATTATTATAAAACTCACGATAGGCGAGTGGTTGGGTTGATTGGAATTCGAGTCAGGAGTACCGAGTTCGACCGCTTGGTGACAGGCTTTTACCAATTTGTTTTTTAAAACTTATGTACGATTTTTATTGTTGGCCTGGGCATAAAGACCGCCACAGCTTCACGTGTTATGTCTCAAATAAACTGTGGTAGAATACAACATAAAGGTTGAAAGCATAAGACTGACCGCTTATTATTGCTTATGCTAAAAATTATTAACTAAACTATTAAAAAATATTTTATTTGCTCTTCAAAGCTACCTAATAAACATTTACTTTTATTAACTACACATTATTTCATTCCAGAGTCAAGAAGGTCTGCCGACGTTAATAAGGTTGACAATATATTTCATGGTTGTGGTTTTGCCACCAATGTCAACTATTATCTTCATAATAACTTTAATTTTAGGATGTTTTTTAATGACTAAACAAATTTACAATCGTAAAGTAATTAGCAAATTTATTCCTCGGATAATTCGAATGAAAAATAAAAATAAAACTATTGCAAAAAATAAAATATTTGCTTACGAAAAAGAGATATTTTTAAAAATACCTCGTTAGTTAAAATATGACATACTACTCATCAAAACGACCATAAAATTAAACCATGAAATGAAAGACTGAATGACACATAAGATCTGTTTTTGTTGCTGATACCAAAAAAAAAGCACGATAAAGATATCAGAACTATTCGTAATAATAGGAATAAGCGATAAGGACATAAGTTATAATTATAAATAATCTTCTTTTGTTTTAAAGACACACAGTGCCTTTGAAACTTTGTGATATTAGAATTTTAACAGATAAGAAAATACTACATATACTTTAAGAAAGTACTTCGTATACACGTTTAAGAACGTTTAAGATGGTATTACAATAATTATATTGATACAATAAAAGTTATATTATTGGAATTTATAATTAAATAAAAAGTCTAAATTTTGCCGAGTTACTGTTTATAGTAGTACCTAAGCTTATCACAAATTGTTAAGAAGAACATTTGTTTAAGTTTATAAAGAAGGTAATAATCGATTTGTATTGATATAACTACTTACAGAAGATCTGTTATATTTACGATAAAATTTCCATATGATAAACATTTATTGAACTAATTTATGCATCGATGGGTTAAAATATTTATATTTTCCAGTACAGAAAGAAAAATAACGAGTTTCTTGTTTTTGAACCACTATCCATTTTAGTAAAGAAGAAGCGTTTGTTCCTAATTCTAAGTGTAATGTTTGCTCATATATCTACTTTTAAGATTTTTATAATAAAGTAAAATTTAAAACATTGTTTTATTCTTTATGTACCCCTTGTTCAATGGCGATCAAATGGTAAAAACTACATGGATCTATAATTTCCTAATATGTTATTACTACGTTTTATACATCTTTACTGAAATCGGTTTAGTAATGCATAAGATTATAGTTTGAGTCTGAATGGATTTAGATGTGTTTTCCTGTGTTACAAAACTTAGAAAGATTAAAGATTCCAGGGGTATGCATGTGGCTACATATCTTTAACATACTTATATCAATTTTAATTTTCTAGCATTTGTAGTCACATTTAAGAGTTGCAATAGGTTAATTTTATATCATAGAGATACCATGACTTGTACCTGCTCTCTCTCGAGGGCATGAGTGATGAATAGAATAAAATTTTATTTCTTCTTCTATAGCACAATTTTACTTTTACAATCTTAACTTCTTAAAAGTAATAATTTTATAAAATGTATGTAGATGCTGCAGTAACGAAAACACTTGTGACTCCCATTTGCCTAAAATAAATAATAACATAAATAATGATATCTACTATTATGACATCTTCTTTTTCAAACAATGACAGCCCTTCCATAATTAGACGGTTATTAATCACTTAGCAGTAAATCCATCAGATACGTTTTAAAATAAAGTGACCTAATTTTAACATTTTCGTAAAGGTTGTGGGAGATCATTAGAAAGCTATGCTTAAAACTAGCCCGTTCATGCTGAGGTATACAAAGCTTATAGACATCTATCTTTGTTACGCGGCTGGTCTGGTCTGACAGCCGCGTCAGTTTTTCTAAAAGCTATTTAGGAGTTAACAAGTCACGACAGCCGAGTGGTTGGGTGGTCGGAATTTCGAGTCGAGAGACCCGAGTTCGATCCCCAGGTGGCAGGCTCATACCAATGGGTTTTTTCAAAAACCTATGTAAGAATTATGTCATTGTCTTGGGCATAAAGACGGCGACGGACTCACCACCTGCCACGTTGTCTCGAAAATATCTTTGGTGGAAGTTGGGTCAAAGGGACTTAATTGTCTAGACTAGACCTCTGTCTACCACTGTATTGTGAATTGCGTGAAGATATTTATTTATTTTATTATTATTATTGGACCCGTTGCATGATGCGTGCTGATTTGGATAAGAGGCGGTGGCCAAACACCTCATCTTCGCTATGAAACTTGGAAAGAAACAAAGCCTCGAATAACTTAGTTCATATGGTAACACTTAGGTATTTTCGGATACCATACTTAATTTTAAAGCGGTAAAAACAAGATTTTGTATTATTTTCAGCATTTATTAGATTAAATTAAAGAGAAAAAATGTTTTTAGAATTTCAACTGACACGGGCGGGATTAGAAGCCGCGACCTCTGCCGAACCGAGGCAACGCTCTTACCTCCGAGGCACCGTTTCTTACACGCATCAATTGAAATTTTAACTATTTTTTATTACGCAATTTTTATTGATTTATAAGCATTTAAGTCACGATAACCGAGTGGTTGGGTGGTCAGAATTTCGAGTCAAGAGACCCGAGTTCGATCTCCAGGTGGCAGTATCAATGAGTTTTTCAAAAAAAAAATTATGTACGAATTACATTGTTGGCTTGGATCTAAAGACTTTCTTTTCTATTTATTTATTTACTTATTTATTTATTTTTTAATATTAAATACCTGTTTGATGGTAACGGCAAAACTTTAACTCATTAAGTACTCGGTAAATAAAAAAAAAACTTATTCGCAAATTCAAATAAAGAAAACTATAGACTGTAAACTATTTCCAAGCGTATGAAACCGCGAGCAAAAGCTATTTTTGTATAATATTTTACCATGTGGTATCAGCGAAAGCATAATACCACCCACTTCCTTCCCGTAGGAATGGTAAGAGAAGACAAAGGGAAAATCCAAAGAGAATATAATCACTACGTTATTGGAAAAAACGTTCAAAATACAATTAACTTCCGAAGTAAATTGTGGGATAACCATATTGAAACATTCCAGATCAAAATTCAGTAAACCGGTGTCGAGCAGCAACGTCTATAGGTGACGTTGGGTGGTGGTGGGAATTGATGTTCTCAATTGATTTTTTTCAAATAATTAATCAATTCAATTCAATTTGTAATTATTATATTATTTGCGGAGAATGGCAATAACAATATAATACTCATAGAGTATATAATCACTACGTTTTAATAGTGGCAACACGTAACTAATTAGCGGTAAACTTAGTAAACTTTTCGCGGGTGTAAGCAAAAAATTTTGATTTCAATTTCAACTTCGATAATTTTAACCGATATCTCCAGATCACAACTTGTCTCTTGGACTTTTTTTTAATTAAGGGTAAGGGACGGTTAGTCCTAATTATAAAGAGATGCAGTTTCATTCACAATATGAATACAAATAAGAAAAATAATGGTTGGATTTTGTGTCCATCGCGTAGTTTTCCGGGTAAATTTTACTATTTTAATGTTGTCAGTGGAGAAGCTGCTTGGAGTCTTAACGAATTGGAAGTAAGTAATTTTTTATACAGTGTGGTTTTTATAGAATTTTATCAAACCTACCTACATTCGAAACAACCATTTTCTTTACATTTGCTATTTCAGAAAAAGCATTTAAAGAAAGATAGTGCTGTATCAAAGGAGTCCGATAAGTTAAATTGTTATCCAGAACCAAATAGCCCCCCTGTAATACAGGATTATACACAACATTCAGCAACTACAGATGTGTATCAAAAACTTCAGCCTAAGTTCAACAAAATAATCCGTCCATGTACACCGCACATGTCAAATATATGTCAAGCTCTTGTTCCTAACTATATAACAAATTCTACTCCATTCATACCAAATTTAATGTGGACTCCAGTGCCATTACCATCACAAATGTTTGTACCAAATATAATAGAGACTAAGAAACAAATGGCTGATCAAGTCACTCAGACTCAAGAATTAGAATCTATGTATATTCAAACCTGTGGATTTTCATTGTCTGATCGTTTTAATAATTATTATAAAACTAACACTGATTCTGGTAAATTCAAGGATATTTTTGATTCTCAACAAATAAATCACAATGATAAAGGAATCAATAAGCTCCAAAAACTAAGCTGTAACTATAATACCTCAGTAGCATTTGTAGATAAGGAACCCATTCATGAAATGAAAATAAAATCATTGTTAAGAGAGCCAATGTTGAAAAATTTTTTTAATTTAAAAGATAGAAGTGACTCTAATACAATACTTATAAATCAGGATAAAAAATTGAATGTTCATAAAACCAACTGTGACAAAAAGAAAGATAATACAAATAACATTCAACCTACAAAAACCCAGGTTAAAGTATTAGAAAAATCAGATTTAAGGTTACTGTTAGAAGCCAGGAAAAGACAGAAAGAAAGTAGAGAGGCATCTTGTATAGTGAAATTATTAGAAGGTAATATATTTTTTATTTTGTTTATTTTATGACACATTTTTATTTCTCAAGCATGTACACCAACCAGTTTGTCATTAAACAAATACAAATTTTATGTTTAGGATAGAATGTTTGTGCATCATTATTTAGATTTTGCATGTGTCAGGTTTGCCTTATTTTCAGTCTTTACTGTGATCACCAAAGGATGACTATTTAATGAAGTGTAATACTGATTATTATCTTATCTAAAGTTATAAATTGTAATGGTATTTTATAATAAAGTTAGCTATAGATAACTCTATGATTGGCTTGCTTATATTGGTGTTTGTGTGAAGAATTTAAAAAATATAACTGTTTAGGAATATGTAATGATATGGTACTGCTGGCTAAAATTCTTCAATATCATAAAAATATTTAACAGACCACAAGTCATAAACACCCTTTCAGCAGCAACTAATGTGTGGTTTTTTGGTACTGAAAATAACAATCTGCTCGCCAAACATGGTGATCATGGCAAATCTTTGCCATTAATCCTAAGGCCTAAGCCCTTATGTATTTATGTGGTACTGCTCTGAAAGAGTTTTCCCATTCATGTGATAGCAAAACTACTGCTTTGTTAAACTGTTAAACCATTAATCATAAATTATACTTATAATTTTATTCATTAATTCAATTTAATGCAGAATAAAATATACATTAAATTATAAAAAATTAATTAAATGATACTCCTTTTAAATTAAATTATTGATTTACATTTTTAGTTTAATTCACAGATTAATTTGAAAAAATGTTTGGACAATTTTATATGGTTTAACCCACTACCAATACTAATTTTCCTATAGCATAACTTAATTATTAAATCACTGTTTAAATTTTAAGTGAGACAATGGCTTGAAACAAAATATATTTTCAACTTTTGTTTAACTAGTGAATTATTTAAAACTTTCATGTTTAGGAAAAAATTTACAATTGTCATTTACTTTGAGATTGTAGGTATTATTGTAAAATAAATGCCTATATAAAAAACTTAAAATATACAAATAGACTCATCAATATCCTAGTCAATACCTAAACATATGAAAATTTAATTTAACATAATGAATGTTAAATTGTTTTGAACTTGTATAAACTATTGTTTATGTAATGAAATATATAATGTCTCCATCTAAACTTTGATCATGTTAATACACTGCACACAAAGCATTGTTATCGTTTCCTCTTTGAAACTCGCCGACGCGACGACTCACATTACTTCAGTGTTTGTAACAATATATGTTATAATAATGGCTTTATAAACAATTGCGAAAGTAAAAAAGTTAAACCGACTTTCCATTGGCGATGTATTTTTTGCTAGCGTATATTAATTTATGACTACTCCTAAATAAATACAATTAATTGATGAGTGCGGTTTGGCGGAATTTACTCGTCCTCGAAGTAAGTATTACTTACTATTTGTTGTTAGGCTCGTTTCAATTTTACTTTAGGGGCTTTGGTATAATGTGACTGGTGGGGAGCCACTTGAGTTGTCAAGCCCATGTGATACAGTTGTACATATCTGGAGATCTGAGGAAAGTAGAGGTCTAGATAATGTACATAAGTTTGTAATCAATCCATTGGTATAAGCCTTCCTCCTGGGGATACAACCACCTCCTCCAGATCAACCAACAAATTAGCCGTCGTGGCTATCGTTTCTAAATTTAGTTCTTAAAAATGGTGTACCCTGTACTGAACTTTGCTCAGACAAGTTCTAATCAACGTGCAGGACGAGACGGCTCGTGCAGCTCTTAAAATGATTGAAATAATATTTCTTTTTAAAAGTCAATTAAATTCAAAAGTAAACAAACACAGCGCAATTATTTGCTATTTATAGCGCATGAATTTTCTATTTTATTTGGTATTTTTCCATCTGTTTTGTTATGTATAATTTTTATTACATATATATTGTTTATTTCTTGATATTCATTTTGCGGGACATTATTCGACCATGTTATGTTCAATTAAAATTTTACGCCAATAGCGTTCGTCGCTGCGAATGTGTTCTTAAATATCACTCTAAATAATGCATGCTTCAGCAAAAGCTTGTAAGATGTATTTTTGTTTCGTAGCAGACTTCAGTTAAATTGAGAATAGATATAACATTTATAATTACGCAATTTTATTGATTTTAAAGCATATTCGTTATGCTGAATTTTTATGTGATTAAATTAAAGAGAAAAAATGTTTTTAAGATTTCAATTAACACGGGCGGGAATCGAACCCCCTTCTGCCGAACCGTGGCAACGCTCTTACCTCCGATCCACCGTGTCTTACACTTATTAATAGTAGATATAACGCCTTTATCTTATTGATAATTCCTAACTGCAAAGCCAGGAATGCGCCGATGCATATATGCATAAACAGGCATAAGTAATGAAAAGAGAATACAGATTTAAAATTTCGACTGAAGGGTGTAAGACACGGTGGCTCGGAGGTAAGAGCGTTGCCACGGTTCGGCAGAGGTCGCAGGTTCAAATCCCGCCCGTGTCAGTTGAAATTTTAAAAACATTTTTTCTCTTTCATTTAATCATAAAATAGCATTTATTATTTTTTAGTACCTAGAGAAATACATAGCAAGTGCGGGCAATGGCAGGCTCGCATCGAATTACCACACGGTGATCAATTGGAATGCGTCTATTGCAACAAAAGGCTAGTTTTTGACCCTTTTTCTGTATCAACAAAAACTAGCCTTAAGGTGGTTCATATAAAAAATGGAGTCAAATTTGGAATGGAGATCGCTTGTATACTGAATCAACAAATAGACAACTACGCAATTTTTATCGATTTTTAAAGCATTTAATTTATACTGAACTTTATGTTATGAAATTAAAGAGAAGAAATGTTTTTAAAATTTCAACTGATCATTAACCTACATATTTTAGGAAGAAATACAGTTAAGAATGATGGAAAGCATGTAACCTTTGACCTGACACCACAAAGTGATTTGGAGTCTAGTATAATTGAATATCCGGAAAGGAAAATGGTTTGTAATTTATTTTTGTATTTTTTTTAGTATTTTATAGGATATTGGAAGCCACGTTTGAAGCCAGTGACCCAACCAGGGAATAAGTAAATAATAAATAAATATCGTTTGAGGTGCGTGAGGTCAGGTACTGCGATCGCCAATCCGCTTGCTAAGCTTGGCGATTATGGCAAATCCTGCCTATGGGAGAGGCCTATGACCTGCAGTGGACTTTAACAGGCCGAGTTGTAAGTATGTAAGTATGTAAATAAATATCTTCACACAATTCCTAACGCAGGGGTAGACAGAGGTCTGTCTTGTCTAGAAAATTAAGTCCCTTTGACCCACCGTCCACCGAAGATATTTACTTTCACAATTATGTTTTCGGGACAAAGTAACAGGTGGTGAGCCCGTCGAAGTCTTTTGGTCCAAGCCAACGATATTGTTCACACATAAGTTTTTGAAAAACCCATTGGTACGAGCCTGTCACCTAGGGATCGAACTCGGGTCTCTTGACTCGAGTCCCACTCACCCAAACACTCGGCTATTGTGACCCTTTACCCAACCAGAGAATTGTTGTCAATGTTAATTAAATGTAGGTGAACCGCCTGGATTGTACTTTTTTTTTGCAATATTTCCTAAAATGCGTGCATTTTTTTAAGATTCACCTGTGTATTTGATGTGTTGAAAACTAACGATATTTGTTTGGCGTCTAAAGTTACAAGTTACAAATATCTAATTCGTTCGAATATTGGAACGAGCGAGAAAAATCTCTTTGTGTTCTGTGATAAATCTATATACACATATAGATAGATAGGGACAACATAACATACATGGCTCCGATCCCAATGCTAAATCACTTGTGGTATGGGAATCGGAAACAACGAAGGCACCATAAACACCGAGACCCGAGGTCTGTAAATGTAGAAAAAGTGGTTTTTCTATACTGACCCGACTGGGAATCAAACCCGGGACCTCGAGATGGCGACTCCTTGAAAACCCGTGTTTACGCCACTCGTCCACGGAGGTCGTCAATCCATGTAGTATATACATTTAAATAATGTTAATTTTACAGAAGTCAATACCGAGACATTAGATATACGCTCTTTAAAAATCTAGGAAAATTAAGTCCCTTTGACCCACCGTCCACCGAAGATATTTACTTTCACAATTATGTTTTCGGGACAAAGTAACAGGTGGTGAGCCGTCGAAGTCTTTGGTCCAAGCCAACGATATTGTTCACACATAAGTTTTTGAAAAACCCATTGGTACGAGCCTGTCACCTAGGGATCGAACTCGGGTCTCTTGACTCGAGTCCCACTCACCCAAACACTCGGCTATTGTGACCCTTTACCCAACCAGAGAATTGTTGTCAATGTTAATTAAATGTAGGTGAACCGCCTGGATTGTACTTTTTTTTTGCAATATTTCCTAAAATGCGTGCATTTTTTTAAGATTCACCTGTGTATTTGATGTGTTGAAAACTAACGATATTTGTTTGGCGTCTAAAGTTACAAGTTACAAATATCTAATTCGTTCGAATATTGGAACGAGCGAGAAAAATCTCTTTGTGTTCTGTGATAAATCTATATACACATATAGATAGATAGGGACAACATAACATACATGGCTCCGATCCCAATGCTAAATCACTTGTGGTATGGGAATCGGAAACAACGAAGGCACCATAAACACCGAGACCCGAGGTCTGTAAATGTAGAAAAAGTGGTTTTCTATACTGACCCGACTGGGAATCAAACCCGGGACCTCGAGATGGCGACTCCTTGAAAACCCACTTGTTTGTTTACGCCACTCGTCCACAGGTCGTCAATCCATGTAGTATATACATTTAAATAATGTTAATTTTACAGAAGTCAATACCGAGACATTAGATATACGCTCTTTAAAAATCTAGGAAAATTAAGTCCCTTTGACCCACCGTCCACCGAAGATATTTACTTTCACAATTATGTTTTCGGGACAAAGTAACAGGTGGTGAGCCCGTCGAAGTCTTTTGGTCCAAGCCAACGATATTGTTCACACATAAGTTTTTGAAAAACCCATTGGTACGAGCCTGTCACCTAGGGATCGAACTCGGGTCTCTTGACTCGAGTCCCACTCACCCAAACACTCGGCTATTGTGACCCTTTACCCAACCAGAGAATTGTTGTCAATGTTAATTAAATGTAGGTGAACCGCCTGGATTGTACTTTTTTTTTGCAATATTTCCTAAAATGCGTGCATTTTTTTAAGATTCACCTGTGTATTTGATGTGTTGAAAACTAACGATATTTGTTTGGCGTCTAAAGTTACAAGTTACAAATATCTAATTCGTTCGAATATTGGAACGAGCGAGAAAAATCTCTTTGTGTTCTGTGATAAATCTATATACACATATAGATAGATAGGGACAACATAACATACATGGCTCCGATCCCAATGCTAAATCACTTGTGGTATGGGAATCGGAAACAACGAAGGCACCATAAACACCGAGACCCGAGGTCTGTAAATGTAGAAAAAGTGGTTTTTCTATACTGTCCCGACTGGGAATCAAACCCGGGACCTCGAGATGGCGACTCCTTGAAAACCCACTTGTTTGTTTACGCCACTCGTCCACGGAGGTCGTCAATCCATGTAGTATATACATTTAAATAATGTTAATTTTACAGAAGTCAATACCCGAGACATTAGATATACGCTCTTTAAAAAATCTAGGAAAATTAGAGGTCAACTACAACTATGTTTGGTTCATTGTAACTGATTTAAACGTACTTCTGTATGAATTTGAGTATATTGAACATTTTGTGCAAGAAGGTACGTATTTAAACTTTAAGTAATGGAATCTGTGATATATTACATTGTACTGTTATGAGTACCTACTATTTTTTTTTTATAGAAAAGAGAGGCAAACGAGCAGGTGGCTCACGTGATGGTAAGTGATTACCGCCGCCCATGAACACCCGCAATACCAGAGGCATAGCAGATGCGTTGCCTCCCTTAAAGTGCCCCCCTGCCCAGAATTGGGTGAGAGGTGTGTGTGGGCCACCGGTTACCTGCACTCACCAGACGAAACGCAGAAGTTTGTTAGACTTCTACTTCACGCCGGTATTCTGTGAGGTCGTGGTACTTCCCCGGTCGAGCCGGCCCATTCGTGCAACAGTAAAAGCTGATGCGTTGCTCTACCACTGTCAAATCAATAAATAATTATGTATGCTGCACTGTCAAAAAAATATCAAAAAATAATTATGTATGCTGAAAATTTATAATTTTATTGTCTCTACGTTAAAGGCTTAAACAGTAATTAAAAGAAGAACAGTGGTAGAGCCACGCATCAGCTTTTGTTGTTGCAGGAATGGGCCGGCTCGATCGGGGAAGTACCACGACCTCACAGAATACCGGCATGAAGTAGAAGTCTAACAAGCTTCTGCGTTTCGTCTGGTGAGTGCAGGTAACCGGAGGCCCACACACCCCAATTCTGGGGGGGAGGGGGCACTCTAAAGACGGCAACGCATCTGCTATGCCTCTGGTATTGCGGGTGTTCATGGGCGGCGGTAATCACTTACCATCACGTGAGCCACCTGCTCGTTTGCCTCCCTCTTCTACAAAAAAAGAGTACATTTTGGAGAGTTTTGGGATTTTTCTATTTAATGGTTTGTTTACGCATGATGCTAAAACAGCTAATTAATTTTTATGGTGTTTATGAAAAATAAAAAAACACTTTTATAAAATTCATTTAGTACACCTGGTCGAGTTGTTCGTGCACTTGTATCACGACCAATGTTAGCCGATGTCACGATAACCGAGTGATTGAGTGATCGGAATTCGAGTCGAGAGACCCGAATTCAATCCCCAGGTGTACAGTTTCGTACTAATGGTTTTCAAAACTTAAGTACGAATTATATCATCGGCTCGGACATAATGATGGCGACGGGCTCACGACCAAAAACCTAATTGTCTAGACCTCTGTCTACCCCAGTATTGAGAAAGGCGTGAAGATATTTTTTATTGTTCTTTATCAATAGGTAGCAGAAAATTGTCGTAGGTCCATTATTTGCGAGTTCATCCGTCAAACAGCAATTGTAAAATATCTGTTTAGTTAAAATTTGAAAGGAATAAAGGCTGGTATAATATAACAGCTTAGCTTCATAGATGACTACGCATCGGTAACGAATTTTCGAATGAAGTTGTTTTGTTTGTCCATATCTTTGTTTTCGTGGTTAGTTTCAAAATGTCAGGATATTAGGACTGTGGAAGGTTTTGGTCGAAAATTCGGCATAAGCTTAGGACAATTCTTTGGACCTAAAATTAATAGATACCATAGAATTTAGTTATGTCTACATTTAAAATACTTACTGACTAAAAACCACAATAATCGTACAGCCCTTCTCCTCGTGGCATGGTACGAAGAACGTTGGCTGCTTTTCCGCGTTGAATGATTAGACTTAACCGTTGAGCGAGAAAAGAACCAGCCATTTTGTCACCAGCGACTACAACCAGTCTCGGATACAATTCTTAAAATTACTACAATAAAAAAGAGTCACGATAGCCGAGTGGTTGTTGAGTGGTCGGAATTTCGAGTCGAGAGACCTGAATTCGATTCCCAGGTAGCAGGCTCGTACTAATGGATTTTTAAAACTTATGTACGAATTATATCGTTGGCTTGGATATAAAGACGGTGACAGGCTTACCACCTGTCACGTTGTCCCGAATATATCTTCGGTGGAAGGTGGGTCAAAGGGACTTAATTGTCTAGACTTGACCTCTGTCTATCCCTGTATTGGGAATTGCGTGAAGATATTTATTTATATTATACCACAATAAAGAAAGGTGAAGCCGTAAAGTTCGTTATTTAAAAAAAAACTTTAGCAATACCTTCGTAATACGATTACTTATTCTTATTTATCGAAAATTCGACAGATTGGAATTTATACGGATATGTTTGTTCTTCCATCAAAAAAATTTTTTGATAAAATTGTTCTTGCGTGAAATAAGTTATTTAATATAAGTATCTTTTTTTTTAATATTTTTTTTTTGAGTGAAAATGATTTTAGGCATATTGATATTTAAAACTCGATGAAACGTAAAAGTAACACTTACAAGAGTCCAAATGGATTCGGCCACAGTGAACCACTCAAAGGAACCACTCTCTTTCTGGACATTTTGTTAGGCATGTGAACTGTGCTCATGTTTCTTCTTTATTATTTTAATTTATTGTTTGATATAAATTTAAAAGATCGTTGTCTGTAATATTTACAGTACAAGAATCAAATCATGAAGCCGACATATCTGTCTCTAAAGAAATCTTGAACTGTTGTTTAAATTTAATTGAACAGATGCAGCATGTAGTGAGTATAGACCTATTGACATTATGTATTTTAAAAAATGTTTTCTGTGTTTACCGGTGTTAGATATATACAAGGTTCTTAAAATACATAGATAGATAGATAAAGACAGCGTCACATACATTGCTCTGATCCCAAAGTAAGTAGCTAAAGCACTTGCGTTATGGAATCAGAAACAACGAATGTACCACAAAATCTCAGACTCGAGGAAATGTAGAAAAAGTTTTTTCTACATTGACCTGACTGGGAATCGGGATCTAGAGCGGCGTGAGTACGCCACCCGTCCACATTAGTAACAATCAAACAGTTATTTTAAAATGTGGAATGAAATATATAATATTTCGTAATTTTCAGGTATTGATTACATCTGATAAAAATCTATATGCTAAAGGCAAATCTCTTGATTTACACTGCTATATGCTGCAGCAAATCAAAGATGCTCAAACACAAATACAGCCACGAAATACACCAAACAAATTGCAGCCTTGTTTATATGAAAATAATCTTGCCTTTGAGGTGGAGGAAAATAATGACAAACTCAAAATCAATAAAGATTTTCGACAAATAAACATAAGTGATGTATCAAATTTTAAAAGAACAGTGAGGAATGATATACGCAATGGAATTAGTAAATCGAAAACTTACCCTAATACGAATAATTTAAAAATCTATATAAAACAGAATATGATCAATTTAAATAACTCTGATATTGATACGAATATCCAATACAGCCCATTGAATAAGGTTAAAAAGACATATGCAAATATTCAATCTATCGACAATTCATCAGAAGAATATAAATTTGCATCTTTTAATATGCAAAATAATCCAAATGCTAATTCAAATGGGAAATTATATCGTCAGCTGAATATTCAGAAAACAATTAATAACAACAATGCTTGTAATAAAATTGATGAGAGGCTCTTAAATGAAATCCACTCACCAACTCGTGATATTTCATACTCTACACATAAAGTTGTGAATCAAACGTCCGACATGTGTGATTATGATAATTCTAAAGAATTATTGGACGTTTCCTTATATGAGAAACTGAAAAGATTTTACATAAAGAACAAAGTTATGTCCGATAGGATTGCTTTAAGGTCGGATGAATGGATGTGTACTTTCACGCAAATTATGGAGAATTTAATGCTTGATTTACTAATGGTAGGTTTTTTTTATCTTGTGTTTTTTTTTTTTTTTTTTATAGAGAAGGGAGGCAGGTGCAGGTGGGTCACGTGGTGGTAAGTGATTACCGCCGCCCATGAACATCCGCAATACCAGAGGCATAAGAGATGCGTTGCCTCCCTTAGAATGTCCCCCTCCCCCAGAATTTGGGGAGGGGGGTGTGTGGACCTCCGGTTACCTGCACTAACCAGACGAAACGCAGAAGCCTGTTAGACTTCTACTTCACGCCGGTATTCTGTGAGGTCCTGGTACTTCCCCGGTCGAGCCGGTCCATTCATGCATCAGCTTTTGTTTTCTATAAAAAATCTTTTGTTTTTTTTTTAAGAGAAGGGAGGCAAACGAGCCGGTGGGTCACGTGATGGTAAGTGATTCCCGCCGCCCATGAAAACCCGCAATACCAGAGGCATAAGAGATGCGTTGCCGGCTTTTGAGAAAGGTATAAGCTCTTTTCTTGAAGGTCCCTAAGTCGTATCGGTCAAAATACCTACACAGGTTATGAGTTCTCTAATATATATATATATATATATATATATATATATATATATATATATATATATATATATATATATATATATATATATATATATATATATATATATATATATATACATATATATATATATATATATATATATATATATATATATATATATATATATATATATATATATATATATATATATATATATATATATATATATATATATATATATATATATATATATATATATATATATATTTTAGAGAACTCATAACCTGTGTAGGTATTTTGAAACATTTACGATGTCAGCCTCTTGCTAAGTCGTTTTTGATGAAAACTTGACTCCAGCATTTGCCAAAAACTGTTTCATTGCGCCAGCGCTGTTTTCTCTCTCAATTATTCCGAAATTAAATTGTAAACATATATATACATATAATTATTGACTGTGCCTCTTCATTATGGGTATTCATGAGTTTTCACATTTACATTGTCTACATTTTAGGTTTTATAGTCCTATTCGTATGTGTATGTTTATATGAAGTTTATATTTATGTCTTCAATTTTGTTTTTTTTTTTTATTTATGTTGCAGGAGTCGAGCTCTTGCTCAATGTATCTCTGCACAACACTGGAAGCCGCAGATGATGTGGCCAAGTTATTTGAGGGTGAACCTTCAGTCACGATCGCTGTGTATGGTTTATCAGCATTATATAATTTAATATATCCGAATGGTATGTAGCATTCAAAATAACGTTTTTTATTTTCGGGGTGTCGTTCTCAGTCCTGTTTATCAGAATTAAAAAAAAAGTTAAAATTTTAACGCTACTTTACTGGAATCGTTATAACCGAGTGGTCCAGGTGATCATTTTAGAAAGGAAATTACCAGATTTGATTTCCAGGTCGTGGAAAGATAAATTTTTAAAGCATTACCATAAGTTCAATGGTGAAAGAAAATATAGAAAAAGATCCTGATCTTCTTCAAAATAAAGAAAAAAGAACAATATTTTGACATTGTGTGTATCCCACCGACTTATTATATGTTAAGTATTAGGCCAAGACCACTTTATCACTTTGTAATCTTTACGCCATTCCCAATACAGGGGTAGACAGGTCTAGACTATTAAGCCATTTCGACAATTTTGGACAACGTGACTGGTGGCGAGCCCGTCGCCGTCTTCATGTCCAAGCCAACGATATAATCCGTACATAAGTTTTTGAAAAAACTTCATTGGTACAAGCCGGCCACCCGGGGATTGAATTCAAGTCTCTTCACTTCAATTCCGACCACTCAACCACTCGGCTATCAAAATTTTTATATAAAATTTTTCCCACTTGTGTAATAAACACTTGAGAACTTTGCCGCCAGAAAGAGCCAGTAAGGCCTCTACACTAATTTGTTTTTGCTTATGTATTTGAACTTATATAATATCCTTGTTATTAAGTAAATTGTATGCAGTATGTAGGTAGTTTCTTTCTTACTAATTTAACACATGTTATCAGGTAAACTCAATACATATTTGAATCCAAATGATGTTATAAGAACAATAGGGTGTGGAAAACTATTAGTGGAGTCTATAAAGGTCAGTTTTTTAAGATAATTTTGCGAATTCAGAATTCTGTCTTTGTATTAACATTACCATCGATCTAAGATTATTGTATCTGCAATTTCAGGCTGTTATACCACAATCAGAGAGTGTTATAGAGACAGAGAAGTTGCTAGACCATTTATTAAATTGTATGGAAGATCCAAAAACTGATCCAAAACCCATAGAATTTATCCGGACTCCAACAGTTAGCAGATTTGATATTGATGAAGAGCTATTTGCCTCTAAGCATATATGTAAGTATCACTTAGGATGTAAAGTACTAATTGACGAAAGTTTTCTGGTAAAGTCATACCACAATATGTAGTACCTTAAGGTAGCTCAATGGCCTTTCTCACTTTTGATGTTGAATATAACTAAATATTTTAATGACAATTAAAAACAATGCAACAATAAAATAAAGTGTTCCAAGTGTCTTGGAGTGTGGATGGTGTTAACCAATAGTAAGAAATGGTAACAGTTTATGCATATATATATTCTCATTCAAGAAAAAACTTTTAATTCATTGAATTAAACATCAGCTATTAAAAGAAAGTCGTTATAAAGCCATATGTGTAATTAAAGGTTTTTTAATTCGATCAATCAGCACTGGTTCCATTATTGAAATTCGAACCTATCAGGAAATTCTCTAATGATGTTATTTGCATGGCTTCAAACTCTGTGTAGCATAGTTGCACACAGATTTCGCAATCTGTTACAATAGTATACCACTTCACCATTATTCCCAATACAGGGATATACAGAGGTCTAGGCAATTCAGTCCTTTCGACTCATCTTCCATCGAAGACATTTTGGGACAACCTGATAGGTGGTGAGCCTGTCGCCGTCTTTATGTCAAGCCAATGATATAAATTGTACATAAGTTTTTGAAAAACCCATTGGTACAAGCCTTGGTCATTGAATTCTGGTCTCCGATCTAAAAAAAATACAGCATTGGAGTATTTTCATATCTATCTTGTACATGTGAATGAAATTTAGTATGCCCCTTTAGATTCCTTAATATTTGTCGTGTTTTATAATTTTATGTGTTTAGAAATAATTGTAAAACATGTAAAAAAAATAAGTAATATTGTGTATCCCATACTATGACAATGTTATAGATTTTCCTTTCTCACAATTTTTTTTGCATATTTTTTCGTTTCTAGTAGCATGCGTTGTAAATGAATAAAACTACAATATCTAGTAGTCTAAGATATAAATACTTTTCAGTTAAAAAGGAGCAATCGGATATTTTGATTTACTTAAAAAATCATTTCCCTCAATGGAGGACTAACAAAGAGGAATCACGTGAGAAACATGAGGATAACACAAAACAAATTGTAAGTTAATCAACTCTTTGTAAATTTTATTTTACAGTACATTCTATGCCGAAATTACTATATCACAAAAAATAATAATAAAATTGTCCCACAGAAATATCAAAGTAATTCACAAAATATCGTCCGAACCATCGGCCGGCATTTAAATCTATTGAAAATAAACAACTGTAACGAAATTAATTTTGATGTAACACGTGAAGAAAAGAGGGTAGAAGCAACAAAAGCAAGACGCAACATTAAACACTAATAAAATTTCAAGGAACCAGTTAACAAAAATAAAAATTACATAGATATTCTTCAAGATAATGATTTTCCATTTACTCATAAAAATACATTTGCTGATAATATTAAAACTGATTCCGGTCCAAAAGTAATCAGGAAGTCGGCATAATTAAGACTTTGGAGGATAAACTGGTTAAACCATTGAACATGCTAGCTCAAAGTAGTGAAGGCAATTCTATAACAACAGACAATGGCAATATGCCATATCTTTTATTTTAATGGCGAGACAAATGGCATAGTGAGATATAATGACGTCTTTGATGAAATAAGTGAAACATTCACAGACACCGCTTGTCAGACAGAAGTTAATAGGGGTTTTATAAATGATGAAATATCAATAAATAACCAACCTCTTACCCCAGATGAGTCTAACAACGACAGTGGATTGGGCAACGAAAATTGTAGCGCCTATACATTTATCAAGAGATTCCTTGTCGAGTTCAGTGCGACGTTGGTAATTGTTTATAAATTCATGTAAGTGTTTATGTAAGTCTGTAGTGTGTAGATTTATGAGTTCATTGTTTTAACTTAAAATCGAAATCTTTTATATAATTGATACTTGTTTTTGAAGCTTTGAATACCGGCGTGGTAGAAGTCTAACAAATTCCTCCCGTTTCTATAAAAAAAAAAAATCTTATGAACTTCAATAAACCAAACCGATTGGTAAAAACAAAACTCAGTAGAAGAATCGTCTAGAAATAGAAACGTCTATTCTTTTCTGTATTTTTATAAATATGTCCAACAACTAAAGTAACTTTGGGATAAAATGTATTTAGAAACACTCTTGGGTAAAAATGCAAAAAAAGGTTGATCTTGAAATAAAAATCACGATGGCGGAATGGTTGGGATGAATTTTCAGTTAGGGCAAGAGTTCGATCCTCTGGTGGCTGGATCGTATCAATGGGTTTTAATAAAAAACTTATGTACGATTATATCGTTGGCTTGGACATAAAGACAGCGACAGGCTCGCCACCTGTCACGTTGTCCCGAAAATATCTTCGGTGGAAAGTGAGTCGAAGGGACTTAATTGTCTGAACTGGACCTCTGTCTACCCCTGTATAGGGAATGGTGTGAAGATATATTGAAATAAAAATAAAGTTAAAACATCGACTGTTTTCGTGTTTTTTGCGACCACAAATGTATGGACAAATGTATGGTATACTGTAACTTATAAATGTATATAGATAACTGTTCTATATACATATCTATTTCTTTTATTTATAGAACTGAGAGTGTCCTTGCAATGAGAGGAACGAATATTCTCGAAGACAACAAAAAAGTTATGTACGATAGAGCAGACAGAGCGCATAAGCATATCTCAGTAATTATTGACATGTTGAAAAAGTAAGTGCTTCTTTTTATAAAACATCATTTAATTTATGGAATTGAAACAAAAGCAGTCAATGTATAAATTTTATATAAAACATATACTCGTAAATATATGAATTTAAGTATTTATTTTTAAAACTAGCTTTTATAGTCATTTATAGTAACATTGTAATCTAAAATATTAAAAAAAAAAAACAGGTACAAAATCTCAAATAATTAGACTTTTCTTCTATTAGACAGGGGGTCTAGTTGTGATGTGTTTACACTTTAATTTCAGAATACTTCAGAGAGAAAACAGCAGCGCTGGCACAGTCAAGTCGTTTTGATTAAAGCTGGAGTGGACATAGCGGGAGACAAGAGAATCGCTCGATATAGGTAATAAAAACTTGGCGAAGAAAACTATAATTATTTAAGTCCACTTTGTTACTTACAACCTTGTGCCCATTGCTTTTGAACTTATATTGCTACAAACGTTCACAAAATAAACACCAGCCATCTAAAGTAAAACGTCCCGTGAATATGCCTTTCTACTTATCTTAACCAACACTGGTTATGTGCAATTTTTTATTGATTTAAAAATTGATTGTTTCGCCATCAGAGATGAAATTTTGAAAATTTTCTTTCATTTAATAGCACTGCTTTTTGCATTCTCGCAAAATCCGAATAATTATATTAAACACGCCGTGAATTTAGAAGACCACAAGCATTGTTCTGATCTGGATGTAAGCAGCTAAAGCTCTTATATTAAGAAATCCAGAAACAATCCGTAATCAAACCCGAGACTTAGGGCTGGCGACAAAGCTCAAATAATCGAATAATTCATTGGTAACATCCGTCCGCATGGATATAAATCATGGTTTTGGCAATGTAGATTCTATCATATCTATACAATAATAACATTTCGAAAAATTTAAATTAAAAAAAAATTAATATCTTCACGAATTCCCAATACAGGGATATACAGAGGTCTAGGCAATTCAGTCCTTTCGACTCATCTTCCATCGAAGACATTTTTGGGACAACCTGATAGGTGGTGAGCCTGTCGCCGTCTTTATGTCCAAGCCAATGATATAAATTGTACATAAGTTTTTGAAAAACCCATTGGTACAAGCCTTGGTCATTGAATTCTGGTCTCCGATCTAAAAAAAATACAGCATTGGAGTATTTTCATATCTATCTTGTACATGTGAATGAAATTTAGTATGCCCCTTTAGATTCCTTAATATTTGTCGTGTTTTATAATTTTATGTGTTTAGAAATAATTGTAAAAACATGTAAAAAAAATAAGTAATATTGTGTATCCCATACTATGACAATGTTATAGATTTTCCTTTCTCACAATTTTTTTTGCATATTTTTTCGTTTCTAGTAGCATGCGTTGTAAATGAATAAAACTACAATATCTAGTAGTCTAAGATATAAATACTTTTCAGTTAAAAAGGAGCAATCGGATATTTTGATTTACTTAAAAAATCATTTCCCTCAATGGAGGACTAACAAAGAGGAATCACGTGAGAAACATGAGGATAACACAAAACAAATTGTAAGTTAATCAACTCTTTGTAAATTTTATTTTACAGTACATTCTATGCCGAAATTACTATATCACAAAAAATAATAATAAAATTGTCCCACAGAAATATCAAAGTAATTCACAAAATATCGTCCGTACCATCGGCCGGCATTTAAATCTATTGAAAATAAACAACTGTAACGAAATTAATTTTGATGTAACACGTGAAGAAAAAGAGGGTAGAAGCAACAAAAGCAAAGACGCAACATTAAACACTAATAAAATTTCCAAGGAACCAGTTAACAAAAATAAAAATTACATAGATATTCTTCAAGATAATGATTTTCCATTTACTCATAAAAATACATTTGCTGATAATATTAAAACTGATTCCGGTCCAAAAGTAATCAGGGAAGTCGGCATAATTAAGACTTTGGAGGATAAACTGGTTAAACCATTGAACATGCTAGCTCAAAGTAGTGAAGGCAATTCTATAACAACAGACAATGGCAATATGCCATATCTTTATTTTAATGGCGAGACAAATGGCATAGTGAGATATAATGACGTCTTTGATGAAATAAGTGAAACATTCACAGACACCGCTTGTCAGACAGAAGTTAATGGGGGTTTTATAAATGATGAAATATCAATAAATAACCAACCTCTTACCCCAGATGAGTCTAACAACGACAGTGGATTGGGCAACGAAAATTGTAGCGCCTATACATTTATCAAGAGATTCCTTGTCGAGTTCAGTGCGACGCTGGTAATTGTTTATAAATTCATGTAAGTGTTTATGTAAGTCTGTAGTGTGTAGATTTATGAGTTCATTGTTTTTAACTTAAAATCGAAATCTTTTTATATAATTGATACTTGTTTTTGAAGCTTTGAATACCGGCGTGAAGTAGAAGTCTAACAAATTCCTCCCGTTTCTATAAAAAAAAAAAACTTTTATGAACTTCAATAAACCAAACCGATTGGTAAAAACAAAACTCAGTAGAAGAATCGTCTAGAAATAGTGTGATCTATTCTTTTCTGTATTTTTATAAATATATTTCCAACTTAACTAAGTAACTTTGGGATAAAATGTATTTAGAAACACTCTTGGGTAAAATGCAAAAAAAGGTTGATCTTGAAATAAAAATAAAGTTAAAACATCGACTGTTTTTCGTGTTTTGTGACCACAAATGTATGGACAAATGTATGGTATACTGTAACTTATAAATGTATATAGATAACTGTTCTATATACATATCTATTTCTTTATCTATAGAACTGAGAGTGTCCTTGCAATGAGAGGAACGAATATTCTCGAAGACAACAAAAAGTTATGTACGATAGAGCAGACAGAGCGCATAAGCATATCTCAGTAATTATTGACATGTTGAAAAAGTAAGTGCTTCTTTTATAAAACATCATTTTTAATTTATGGAAATTGAAACAAAACTGATCCAATGTATAAATTTTATGTAAAACATATACTCGTAAATATATGAATTTAAGTATTTATTTTAAAACTAGCTTTTATAGTCATTTATAGTAACATTGTAATCTAAAATATTAAAAAAAAAAAACTCTTATGAACTTCAATAAACCAAACCGATTGGTAAAAACAAAACTCAGTAGAAGAATCGTCTAGAAATACAGTGATCTATTCTTTTCTGTATTTTTATAAATATATGTCCAACTTAACTAAGTAACTTTGGGATAAAATGTATTTAGAAACACTCTTGGGTAAAATGCAAAAAAAGGTTGATCTTGAAATAAAAATAAAGTTAAAACATCGACTGTTTTTCGTGTTTTGTGACCACAAATGTATGGACAAATGTATGGTATACTGTAACTTATAAATGTATATAGATAACTGTTCTATATACATATCTATTTCTTTATCTATAGAACTGAGAGTGTCCTTGCAATGAGAGGAACGAATATTCTCGAAGACAACAAAAAGTTATGTACGATAGAGCAGACAGAGCGCATAAGCATATCTCAGTAATTATTGACATGTTGAAAAAGTAAGTGCTTCTTTTATAAAACATCATTTTTAATTTATGGAAATTGAAACAAAACTGATCCAATGTATAAATTTTATGTAAAACATATACTCGTAAATATATGAATTTAAGTATTTATTTTAAAACTAGCTTTTATAGTCATTTATAGTAACATTGTAATCTAAAATATTAAAAGAAAGTCGTTATAAAGCCATATGTGTAATTAAAGGTTTTTTAATTCGATCAATCAGCACTGGTTCCATTATTGAAATTCGAACCTATCAGGAAATTCTCTAATGATGTTATTTGCATGGCTTCAAACTCTGTGTAGCATAGTTGCACACAGATTTCACAATCTGTTACAACAGTATACAAAAATCTTCACGCCATTATTCCCAATACAGGGATATACAGAGGTCTAGGCAATTCAGTCCTTTCGACTCATCTTCCATCGAAGACATTTTTGGGACAACCTGATAGGTGGTGAGCCTGTCGCCGTCTTTATGTCCAAGCCAATGATATAAATTGTACATAAGTTTTTGAAAAACCCATTGGTACAAGCCTTGGTCATTGAATTCTGGTCTCCGATCTAAAAAAAATACAGCATTGGAGTATTTTCATATCTATCTTGTACATGTGAATGAAATTTAGTATGCCCCTTTAGATTCCTTAATATTTGTCGTGTTTTATAATTTTATGTGTTTAGAAATAATTGTAAAAACATGTAAAAAAAAAAAATACAGCATTGGAGTATTTTCATATCTATCTTGTACATGTGAATGAAATTTAGTATGCCCCTTTAGATTCCTTAATATTTGTCGTGTTTTATAATTTTATGTGTTTAGAAATAATTGTAAAAACATGTAAAAAAAAAAAATACAGCATTGGAGTATTTTCATATCTATCTTGTACATGTGAATGAAATTTAGTATGCCCCTTTAGATTCCTTAATATTTGTCGTGTTTTATAATTTTATGTGTTTAGAAATAATTGTAAAAACATGTAAAAAAAAAAAATACAGCATTGGAGTATTTTCATATCTATCTTGTACATGTGAATGAAATTTAGTATGCCCCTTTAGATTCCTTAATATTTGTCGTGTTTTATAATTTTATGTGTTTAGAAATAATTGTAAAAACATGTAAAAAAAAAAAATACAGCATTGGAGTATTTTCATATCTATCTTGTACATGTGAATGAAATTTAGTATGCCCCTTTAGATTCCTTAATATTTGTCGTGTTTTATAATTTTATGTGTTTAGAAATAATTGTAAAAACATGTAAAAAAAAAAAATACAGCATTGGAGTATTTTCATATCTATCTTGTACATGTGAATGAAATTTAGTATGCCCCTTTAGATTCCTTAATATTTGTCGTGTTTTATAATTTTATGTGTTTAGAAATAATTGTAAAAACATGTAAAAAAAAAAAATACAGCATTGGAGTATTTTCATATCTATCTTGTACATGTGAATGAAATTTAGTATGCCCCTTTAGATTCCTTAATATTTGTCGTGTTTTATAATTTTATGTGTTTAGAAATAATTGTAAAAACATGTAAAAAAAAAAAATACAGCATTGGAGTATTTTCATATCTATCTTGTACATGTGAATGAAATTTAGTATGCCCCTTTAGATTCCTTAATATTTGTCGTGTTTTATAATTTTATGTGTTTAGAAATAATTGTAAAAACATGTAAAAAAAAAAAATACAGCATTGGAGTATTTTCATATCTATCTTGTACATGTGAATGAAATTTAGTATGCCCCTTTAGATTCCTTAATATTTGTCGTGTTTTATAATTTTATGTGTTTAGAAATAATTGTAAAAACATGTAAAAAAAAAAAATACAGCATTGGAGTATTTTCATATCTATCTTGTACATGTGAATGAAATTTAGTATGCCCCTTTAGATTCCTTAATATTTGTCGTGTTTTATAATTTTATGTGTTTAGAAATAATTGTAAAAACATGTAAAAAAAAAAAATACAGCATTGGAGTATTTTCATATCTATCTTGTACATGTGAATGAAATTTAGTATGCCCCTTTAGATTCCTTAATATTTGTCGTGTTTTATAATTTTATTTCAGAATACTTCAGAGAAAACAGCGCTGGCACAGTCAAGTCGTTTTTGATTAAAGCTGGAGTGGACATAGCGGGAGACAAGAGAATCGCTCGATATAGGTAATAAAAACTTATGTACGATTATATCGTTGGCTTGGACATAAAGACAGCGACGGGCTCGCCACCTGTCACGTTGTCCCGAAAATATCTTCGGTGGAAAGTGAGTCGAAGGGACTTAATTGTCTAGACTGGACCTCTGTCTACCCCTGTATAGGGAATGGTGTGAAGATATATTGAAATAAAAATAAAGTTAAAACATCGACTGTTTTTCGTGTTTTTAACTTAAAATCGAAATCTTTTATATAATTGATACTTGTTTTTGAAGCTTTGAATACCGGCGTGAAGTAGAGTCTAACAACGACAGTGGATTGGGCAACGAAAATTGTAGCGCCTATACATTTATCAAGAGATTCCTTGTCGAGTTCAGTGCGACGTTGGTAATTGTTTATAAATTCATGTAAGTGTTTATGTAAGTCTGTAGTGTGTAGATTTATGAGTTCATTGTTTTTAACTTAAAATCGAAATCTTTTTATATAATTGATACTTGTTTTTGAAGCTTTGAATACCGGCGTGAAGTAGAAGTCTAACAAATTCCTCCCGTTTCTATAAAAAAAAAAAACTTTTATGAACTTCAATAAACCAAACCGATTGGTAAAAACAAAACTCAGTAGAAGAATCGTCTAGAAATACTGTGATCTATTCTTTTCTGTATTTTTATAAATATATTTCCAACTTAACTAAGTAACTTTGGGATAAAATGTATTTAGAAACACTCTTGGGTAAAAATGAAAAAAAAAGGTTGATCTTGAAATAAAAATCACGATGGCGGAATGGTTGGGATATCGGAATTTCGAGTTAGAAGACCAGAGTTCGATCCTCTGGTGGCTGGATCGTATCAATGGGTTTTTTAATAAAAAAACTTATGTACGATTATATCGTTGGCTTGGACATAAAGACAGCGACGGGCTCGCCACCTGTCACGTTGTCCCGAAAATATCTTCGGTGGCAAGTGAGTCGAAGGGACTTAATTGTCTAGACTGGACCTCTGTCTACCCCTGTATAGGGAATGGTGTGAAGATATATTGAAATAAAAATAAAGTTAAAACATCGACTGTTTTTCGTGTTTTTTGCGACCACAAATGTATGGACAAATGTATGGTATACTGTAACTTATAAATGTATATAGATAACTGTTCTATATACATATCTATTTCTTTTATCTATAGAACTGAGAGTGTCCTTGCAATGAGAGGAACGAATATTCTCGAAGACAACAAAAAAGTTATGTACGATAGAGCAGACAGAGCGCATAAGCATATCTCAGTAATTATTGACATGTTGAAAAAGTAAGTGCTTCTTTTTATAAAACATCATTTTAATTTATGGAAATTGAAACAAAACTGATCCAATGTATAAATTTTATGTAAAACATATACTCGTAAATATATGAATTTAAGTATTTATTTTTAAAACTAGCTTTTATAGTCATTTATAGTAACATTGTAATCTAAAATATTAAAAAAAAAACAGGTACAAAATCTCAAATAATTAGACTTTTCTTCTATTATCACGAATTTCCCAATACTGGGGTAGACAGGGGTCTAGTTGTGATGTGTTTACACTTTAATTTCAGAATACTTCAGAGAGAAAACAGCGCTGGCACAGTCAAGTCGTTTTTGATTAAAGCTGGAGTGGACATAGCGGGAGACAAAAGAATCGCTCGATACAGGTAATAAAAACTTGGCGAGAAAAGAGAAAACTATGGTATTTAAGTCCCGCTATTGCTTACAACCTTGTGCCCATTGCTTTTTAAGACATATTGCCACAAACGTTCACAAAATAAACACCAGCCATCTAAAGTAAAACGTCCCGTGAATATGCCTTTCTACTTATCTTAACCAACACTGGTTATGTGCAATTTTTTTATTGATTTAAAAATTGATTGTTTCCGCCCGTGTCAGATGAAATTTTGAAAAATTTTCTCTTTCATTTAATAGCACTGCTTTTTTGCATTCTCGCAAAATCCGAATAATTATGTTAAACACATAAATGAATTTAGAAGACCACAAGCATTGTTCTGATCTGGATGTAAGCAGCTAAAGCTCTTATATTAAGAAATCAGAAACAATCCCGTAATCAAACCCGAGACTTAGGGCTGGCGACAAAGCTCAAATAATCGAATAATTCATTGGTAAAATCCGTCCGCATGGATATAAATCTCATGGTTTGTGATATGAATTCATATCATATCTATACAATAATAACATTTCGAAAAATTTAAATAAAAAAAAAAATAATATCTTCACGAAATTCCCAATACAGGGGTAGACATAGGGTTAGGCTAGACAATTAAGTCCGTTTGATCCAAATTCCACCGAAGATATTTTCGAAAAATTTGCTCATTATTAATTTTCAGCAAACACATTATTCTTATTTTTCTTCTATTTTTTTATTCATTCGTGCATTCTTTTTTTAGCCAAGTTGCCAAAAAGTGTTTGGAGCAAGCGCGTCTTCTACAACAAGCTTTGAAAGTACTACTCAGAGTTATAAATGAGAACTGTGACCACTTGTCGATCACTTCTGGTACTGATAGTTCTAATATATGTTACTTCAATATATTTGAGTGAACCATAATTAAATATTATGACTGTTGTATACTTGTGATTATATATACATATATAAAGCGCTGGTTTTCGCTGAGAAAATATTAAATGCTATAGACTAGTATGGTCTACATTTATTTATATTGTTGACTGTTACATAAGTTTTTGTATTTTAAACTAAGCAATCGACTATTTACTATAGACAATATAACATAAGTAAAAGTTTGCCATAGTTCCTATACAAAAGTTAATAATCTTATAGATTCTAAGTATAATTTAGTAAAGCCTGACATTTCTTAATAGAGTAGTGTTATAGAAGACTGATGCATCTTTATTGTAGTGGGGATTACAAGGTATAATAGACAAAATTGATTATTTTTTTATTAATAAATATAGGGACATTACAGTTAAATAGTAGAATTCGTCACGTTGATGTGAACATCTTTCAGATCGACCATGGTGACAACTTATATACGCTACATAGATATATGAAGTTGTATGTCGTTTTGTGTCAAATAAAGACAGTCATTACAATTTGTTAAGTAAAATTGCAGGATGCACCACTGGAATGTCCAACTAGATGTTTATATAATATTCCTGTGACATATTTTATTAAATTGGGTCAGCCGTTTTAACTGCAATCGTTACAGTTAACAGTACAATCGTTAAAGCCGGTTTAAATACAACTAGTAATCATTTAAACATACAAATTGTCATTTTAATTTAGTAATCAAGCCACAAAGAAACTTCGTGATTACAATTAGCCTAAACGTTGATGACCTCCGCAGACGAGTGGCTTACACACATATTTTCCTTATGCCACCAGCGTTTAGGTCTTGGTTTCGATTCCCGGTCGGATCAATGGACAAAACCACTTTTTCTACATTTTCTCGGGTCTGGGTGTTTGTGGTAACCTCTTTGTTTCTATTTCCATAACACAAATGCTTTGGTTACTAACTTTGGGATGGGATATAAGCAATGAAAGAGGTGTTCCCATCTTTGTATGTATCTATGTTGATCACTACAATGTAGAAGGTGGATATAACAAGACCAAATAAAAATAGGCGAATTTGACAAACTGTATGTGTTTGCTGTATAATGGTGTGTCCAAATCTGGCGAATATGCTGCGAATGCTCTTCTTATGTTGTGCAATATAAGGTTCCCGCGCCGTTCGCATGCCAACGCCGTAAGCACACGATAAGACTGACGCGCTCTGCGAATACTTCCCGCTCAATTTGTATTTTATTGCCGAAGGCAGAATACATATTGTTATGGTGTGGACAGAAGAAAATTGTTTTAAAAATTACATGTGAGATGTACAATGTAAAAATTACAGTATGGAAGCGAACGGAACTTATTTCACGCAAGCTGCATTCGTGCTCTCTAGACTCTGCGAAGCTTTGCGTGAATTAGGTTAAAATAAGTGCAGTAACTGCACGCGAGCGGCGCATTTGTCAGATTTGGGGACGCCATAAGATTTACTATGTATCTTTATTGAAAAATATTTAGAGGCCTAAAAAAATATAAGATTTGTGATTAAATTATACCAGTTTTTGTTTTTGTTGACATAGTTTCTTTTATGCTGATATTGTTTAAAATTATTAGGTTGTTAAATAACAAAAATCATTAAAATATATTTTGTTTTATTTCACTCTTCATTTATTAGTAAAGTAAGTTATATTTATTTTGCCTTTTCGGTGCCATTTGTTATATAAGGATAATTTAGGTCACTGGGGGAGCATTTACAAAGTACGTGACCAACAAGGGCAAAGAATATAATACTCTATAGAGAGAAGAATGACATGTTACATACTATAGTATTATATCTTTGGTCTATACGCTTATACTACTAGCGCCATAGTGGTCGCCCATATGAAAAAATAAAATGCGGGAATTTTGAATACGTTTAGTATTTTAATTTATTTATAGTTAAAAATTTATATTGGAAATTATGATTATTTTGATAATTTGGTAAAAGTAAGATTTTTTAAAAAATAATCTAAAATGAAATAATAATTATTTCCAATATATTGTGTTAATAAAAGTTATTAACTTAAATTACTTAAAGGAATAATGAAATGAAACAGAGTAATTTAACATCATTTATTAAATTAAATTTAGTTCCCGATTTTTTTTTATTAGGAATCGCTTTAAAGATATAAAAATTATTGATTTTATTATGAAATCACAATTTTCATTATAATGTCTGTCACAATTAAGTAAAAAGCTGAAATCCACCATGCATGTAAGGATGGATTTTAAATTTTTAACTATATAATTTTTGTATCCACTTGATTCAAGTTCATTATTAATTATTGAAGCACTTATCTCCACACATTGAATAAATTTTTCATTGGCGCATGAAAACGAGAGCTTTGCTGGCCACATCTGATCTTCCCTGATTACCATGGTCTTGATAACCTTGAATTTGGCTTTGCAGCAGAAGTATGAAACTATCGCTGAGGTTACTATCAAATAGCTTTCTCACATGTTCATCATTCACCAATTTATTTATAGGATTGATTTTCTTCTTTTGCTTTAATTTTTGTTTCAAAACTGCTATTTTTTGCAAGCTTCTTCTGCAAGTATAATAAAGTTTTTGTTCCCTTGGTGAAAGTTCTTTAACTTTCACAACACCCAAAGGTTTCAAAATGCTGCATCTGCGATTCTGTAACTTAAAAATTACTTAAATCCACAACTATAACTATACTAAAAAAAATTATGACTAGACAGTCTTAGGGTTAGTAGTATTGTCAGTTTTATAAAAGATACCTTATAGGAAAATCAAAGTTGCAATTATTGAAATTAAATTTTTTGTACAAAGTTATTCTTGCAAAGTTTTAGATAACAGCAACAGCAGCAAACAGCAAATATTTACTTACTTGCTTTTTTGAACTTGCAATAGACTTTAGTATTACAGTATGTTCCACAGAAGCTTCATCCATAGAAGCTTCAATCATGCCATGCAGCTCATTATTGTGCAGCAAATTTAATGGTGAAGTAACCTGGAAAACATATTTATTATAACTCCATTTACAAAAGTATTTAATTAACCCAGTAAATGTATATTTCAATTTGTATACATTATATTAGTTTATTTAAAGACATTATTTTATGCCACACTAGTAATTCAGTAAACTAAAGTTTAGGAATGCAGGTATTCCTAGATTTTAGTTAAGACATACAAATCTTAAAAAAATATATTAAAGTTATAAGCATTTGTCAGTTGCTCAACTTTTAAAAATGAACAAAATTAAATACATTAAATATTAAAACATTATGGCAATCTAAACTTTAAGATGTTTAGTCAGTTATTGAAAAACTGTTCTTGCAAGTAATTAAATATAGTAAAACAATAACAACAATAATACTATTAAAAGAAGTGAAATACATACAAAGGCATTTTGGTCCATTTCCACTTGTTGTTTCTTCTGTATATGCTCATGTGAAGGTCCTGGTGTAGGTGAAACCTGAAATTTTGTTAATGTGTTAAAATATATAGTAAAGTAAAGTTTTATAATATGGCTTGATTTGTATGACAATGTATTTTTTTATGATTCTGACCTCTTCTAATCACAGTACATTGAATAAGTGGAAGATCTGGCTATTTTTTTATTATCAATTATTTATTCTATGAAACAAATAAAACCTAATTACATATTATATCTTATGTCACTCCCCCAACTGAAGTAATGTGCAGAAAAGTTAGACATAAGCTTGAGAAACACAACCCTTCTTTGGCAGTCAGCTAGAAATATTTATAACATACTCAATCCTTCAAAACATTTAAGGTTAGCATTTAAATACAATAATTAAAAATATATAAACATTATTCACAATCATAACATACCTGACTAGAGGAACCTGGTATGTTTCTCAGTTTTTCCAATATGGGCTCAGAACCAATAGTTATGGAAAACTTGTTTAAACGTGTTTTAGATATGTTAATAAAAGATTCTTCTGTAAAATGTTTACTGCACAGCATTTTGTGGCTGGTATGTAATTTTAAAAAAAATCTACATCAGTACAGTTTTCTTCAGGGAAACAGAATTCGGCCCAAATGCGGGATCTGTAATAATAACAGATTATCAGAGACCGAATAAAAGAAATCTTGTTATATCAGATTATTACTTCGAAGCAAAATGTGGATGGATTTTCAAAAAATATTTACCTTAAAACTGTTTCAGGGTTTCCATTCCCAATCTTAGGAAATCGGTGAAAAGTTAAAGTATGATCTTTTGCTAAGGTCACTCCACACTTGACACATTTTCTGTACTGATCAGACATGTTTAGACTTAAAATAATAATGTCAATATTTCACTTATCAGAGTCAATATCTCAAAACTTAAACACTAGCGTTATTAGTTCAAAAATACACTATCGCTAACAAGGACACTCAACAAAACTAAACTCGAAACACGGGAGAGACGTTATTAGTTCAAAAATACACTATCGCTAACAAGGACACTCAACAAAACTAAACTTGAAACACGGGAGAGAGTATTATATTCTTTGGCAAGCTCAAACCTGGACCGATAATTTCCAATTTATGAGCAAAATTAGCAATATCAAAGATTTCGGAACCATACGAGAACTCGTTTTGAAACAAATTTGAAAACTTATTTTTTTAACGATTATTATTTAAAATTGCCATTACTACAATTTTTTTTTGCGATGTAGATATAAGACAACAAGTGATCATATATCTTGATTTATAAATACAAATGAAGAAATAATCGCAAGGGAAGCCACTAGAAGGAAGGATCTCACCAATAAAATAGAGCCAAAACTCAATGTAATTAAACACTGCGCTCGTTATCAAGCAGTCAGGCTCTTTAACAGATTACCGGTAGAGTTAAAAATTATTAAAAATATAAATATTTATAAGCAAGAATTAAAGCGGATCCTTTTGGAAAAATGTTGGTATACGGTTGATGACTTTTGACATATTACTGTACTATAAACTACCTTAAAATCTAATGATCAATGTTTTTTTATTTTGGTGTATGTAAATTTCGAAGTTAAATTGGATATTTTCGATGTATTTCAAACACAATGTGATATTGTTACTGAATAAACTAAAAAAAAAAAAATGTAAGAAATAAGGTAATTAATAACAGGATATTTTTAAATCAAGTTTTCTTATTTTTAATTATAAATACTTTATTATAATAATAAAAGGATGAAATAATTTTTTTATATGGCAAGTATAGCTTAGATTTTGCAAGCGAAAACGGCATAGATATATGCTCTATCTCGTTCATATTATGGAACCCAGTTAACACAACAACAAAATTGTCTCTGTGTGAAGTTTCTTGTTTTTCATTCAAAGTTGGCGGACCCTGAACAAGGGCTACGCCTATAAAGAGCTTTCATCCAGTAGCTGTAGGAAAATAGGAAGTTTTCAATCAGTTCAAGCAGTCATTTACAAAATATATTAAAAAATAATATTTTCGAAAAACGATTACTTTTATTACATTTTATTGGACTATATTAATTACTACAAGACAAATATTTGTATAGTCCCCGCATAGACAGCACTACACTTTGAATAAATAATAGTTGTTAAATACTGAGGAATGATATTTTTTATATTTTATTTATATTATAAATTACAATCATTTATAAATTGTATAAATTGTTTGTTTAGGCATCACATGTGATGAAGACTAGTGCTAAATCTATAACACGATTTAGAATAAGTAGATAATAATGGTTTTTAACTACCGATATGAAAATGATTGATTCATTAATAGGAGTGTATTATTTGTAAGATATATAACAAAAAACAAATATTTCTACAGGCTTCAGAATAATGCTTGTAACACTGATATCTACATTATAATGTCTTACATAAGCATGGTATATTAAACATTAATTGAATCCATAAATGGCATAAAAACAGGAGTGAAGAATGCAAAGTGTGTTCGTCGGCAAGTGTAGAATTATAGGTTTGATAAGACTTAAATAAATTTAAAAACAAATACATGCTGTATTTCATACATTCTATAAACTATTTAACAATTTCAAATGAAAACGGAAAGTTGATAAGTACTAGACTAATAAATGGATGAATAGTTCTAACATAAATATAATAATAAAATATAAAAACTACAAAAAAAAATTATAAATATCTCATTGACATTAACCAATAGCAGATAATAAAAGTTGGGCTATATCTTCACGGGGTGATCTAACAGTAAGCTTCATAGTGATGCCGTCGCTAATAGTAACCAACTTTGCTTTTATCAAAACAGGAGCTCCACCCCTGAATATACCACATCCCTTAATTTCTTTTAATGATTCTCCACTAATAGCTGCTTTGGGTAGACCCAAATATCTGCAAACTGCCACAGCAGCTTCTTTTATATCAGTATGGGGAAGTGAGAATGTGTCGGTGGCCTCTGGAGAATTTGATGCATACTCCCATGTCTCATCCCAATCCTCAGTAGCTGTTCTTGTTTTGATTTGGTCGGAACAACTGATATCAAACTCTTCTAATGGATAGGAATCTGCATATCCTTCTCCAGGGTCTGGATTACCCGTGTTGGGATCACAGTCTCTAACTATAAATTCCAAAGTTGCACCAAAGGTACCCAAACTATTTAGATATGAACATGGAAATTCGACTATAATGAAAATGTTGCCAGGTTTATCAAACACCAGTTGCTGGCATGGAACAATGGATATTACATTATACTCTGGCGGTGTTTCCAATCGAACATGCACTTGTTCAAGTTGCTGATCGTTTAATGTATTTGTGCATTCAAATTGCAATACTACGTGGCGTCCGAAGATATGCTTGTACAAACGTACCTTATATTCTGTTTCTGGTTCTGTCAATTCAACTGGTGTTGATCGCTTAAAGATTGTTCCTAGACGATCTATACCAGGAATGTGTGATAATGTTTCATTATATATCTCATCAATAGTCATTTGCACAGGCTTCCTCACTTCCTTTTGCACTATATCTTCCTTAATCTCTTTGTGTTCTTCAGTAGGTATTGACGTAATATCAAACGGTTCATCTGGTTTAGTAGCAATATGCTCTCGCAAAGCTCTTTCAAGCAATATGGGGTTTGGTTTTACTACATTTATTATATAATCATTGATAAGTTGCTGGTCTCCTGTATCTAAAATTGCACTATAGTATATTGCTCTATCCCTTACTTCGTCGTCGTCATCCAATTGACAACGAGACAGAAGAACACTAATATTCGGGAGCAACTCTGGCCTCTGTGCGCCGAATTGTGCAACAGCAGACACTGCCGCGGCTCTTACTGAACCAGACTCTAAAATTACTCTGTTATATATAAAACGAATAAATCGCGAAGGTGACTTCGATTTTGGGCCTTCACGGCCGAGTAAATGTAATATACGAACAGCTAATGAAGCGTGCTCACAATCTTCTATAAATTCGCACAAGTGAGCCAGACCACTCTCCTTCGCATCTGGGTTCTCTTCTACTAAAGCAATAATAGCATCTGCAATTGCTGCTTTATATTCCAAACCACCGTCATCTCTCAAAAGCCCAGCCAAGAATGCCACTATGGCCTGATGCTTTCGGGGAAATTTTGTACATAGACGGCGAATAGCAGCGACAACGATAATTTTGAATTCATCAGATATTTCTGATACGAAGCTGGTTATCTGTTTCATTAGTCTTTCAACAGAACTCTCGGCCCCTGTCGCAAGTAAAGTTGTAACAGCCAAAGTAGCAATTGAACGGTTTGAATCTGAAATAAGGTTTTCCAAGTCAACTGTGCATGCTGCAACAGCTGTTGGATGTTTTGCTGTTAGGCAGGCAAGAGTTTTGGCTCCAGCAAATCGCAGCGACGCCTTTGAAGAACCACAGAATAATTGTAATACCGACACAGCTGACCCTAGGTCACGAGCGGTTCTTTTTAGATTGACAATAGCATGAGCTGCTTCATATATAACCATTTCTGATTTATGACGAAGGCAGTACTCTATGAATTCAACAAAAGGCTGAGATGCCTCCGAATCGTCATATTCAACAATTTGCGCAGCTAAACGTATAAGCAGGCACATAGCATAAGGAGATTTCAAGGGCGCTCGAGAAAGACGCGTAACCAGCTTTACAGTCGATAATTTATCATTCTTTTTTGAACCCGCAACTATTCCTAATGCATGATAAGAAACCATGGCGTTGTCTGAATTGATAGCTTCCTGTAACAGAAAAAGAGCAAATTCAAAAACAATTTAATTTTTTTTTATTCATGCATCTTCAATAGAGATAAACAAGGGTAAGACAATTTAAGTTTTTTTTAAGTTTCTTTCGACAAATATTTCACTGTTGCTTCCTTGATACAATATGACAGGTGATACAAATGTTACGTAAGTCTTGAAAAATTCATTGGTATGTAAGAGCTTTGTAAATACCAATGACTAGTGATGGGCACTGGGACAACCTTTACAAAAGATATGAGACCAAATTAATCACAGGAAACAGGATACTGCAATCACCAATAAGATTGCTTAGCATGGTAAATAAATTTTTATAAAAGTAGTTTTTAGAACTTGTCCTAAATATGAATGCATAAGTCACAATAGCCGAATGATTGGGTGGTCAGAATTTCGAGTCATGAGACCCGAGTTTGAGCACCACATGGAGGCGTGTATGAATGGGTTTTCTCAAAAATTTATGTACAAATTATATTGTTGGCTTGGACATTAAGATGGCGACAGGCTTACTATCAGTCACATAGTCCCAAAAATATCTTCGGTGGAAGATGGACCAAAACAACTTAATTATCTAGACCTCTGTCTACCCATGTATTGGGAATGGCGTGAAGATATATATACATAATAATAAACAAAAATGAAAGAGCCTCTTATTGATTTCAAAACATTCTAAAAACAATGTTTTTTCTTTATTTTATTCATTTACAAAGTGGCTAAACCAATGTCAAATAGATTTTTATTTAAAGGCAACTTGCCGGTAGGTAAGGTAGCCACAATAGCCAAGTGGTTGTGTCATTAGATTTTTTTGCTTGTTGATTTTTCTAAACCTGTAGGTCGCGCCTTTTATGGGTATTGCTAGTTAGAAGGGTTATTTTATTTAAATATGTTATAATGATAAAAGATTATAAATAAGTCACAATAGCTGAGTGGTTGGGTGATCAGAATTGGAGTCAAGAAACCTGAGTACAATCCTGAAGGCTATTAACTAACCTGCTATAAGGCTAATTGGTTTTATCAAAACTTATGAACAATTAATTAATAGTTAGCTTGGAAATAAAGATGTTGATGGTCTCACCACTTGTCATTTTGTCCTAAAAGTCTTTGGTGGATGCTGGGTCAAATGGAATTAACTGTCTAGACAGAGAACCATGTACTGTGAATGGCATCAAGATATTTTTTTTCCTAAGATTAAGTTTTAATACTTTTGCTATGGATATCACAGGTATATGTCTATGTTGAAAAGGTATCAAGATATACAAGGTCAATTTTTGAGATGAGATTAGTCCAATATGCTGCAATTTTTTTAATTTTAAGCATGCAAGTGATATCTCTCATCAATCATCACTTTTGCTGACCTATGTCATACTATGGCCATGGCAGAGTTTGCTGGTTTCAATTCAGCCTGTCAGTTGATGTTGAGTTTTAAAATTTCTGGTTAATTTAATTACTTTTATATTTTTCATAAAATTTGATTGTGAACTAGATTTTAATAATAATATAAATTTTACATACAGTATTCAAACTAGAATTGAGTTCAGTTTATGCCCTCAGAGATTCATTGATTGATGATTCTTCCTTATATTACATATAAATATTTATTTGGCTCAACACTTTGTTGTCACTGCTGCTTCACATAAATTTTGGTGTGAAAAGAAGGTTGAAAGGACATAATTGTTTAGACCTCTGTCTAGACAATTAAGTATTGAGAAAATGTTTTTTTTGTCTTAAATAATTAGGTGGATTATTATATTTCAGACCTCTTTAATTTTATTTTTATAGATATTTAAAATGGTTAAAATTTATGTAATGTTACGGCTGAAATGTAATTCTTTTAACAAAATTTATTACAGACCTGAGCCTCATTTGCCCATCGACGAACTAAATCTGGTGCACTAGAAGAAAGGTGTAGGGCGGATACTAATGCAGCAGAGCTGACACTTGGGTTTTTATCAACGATTGCTTGTTTCATGTATCTCTCTATAGCTTGAAGCATTGTGCTATCAGTAATACTGCAGAGAGCTCTTATCGCCGCAGCTCTGTAAAGATCCTCTTTACCAGTCATGTCTTTAGTCAAAGACGAGGTCACAATAATTACATCTTGGGCAATAGTGCTCAGCTCTTTTATGCAAAGATATACCATACGTCTCAACATCACATTTTTCGACTGAAATAATTTAGTAGTTGCAAAAAAGACATCAGTTGCTTCTTGGGTCGTAAGCTTCTCGCCCTGATTGAGTAAATACAGAATTTTTGATAAAATATGGATGCATTTTCTTGGGTTAACCGGAGTTTCGTTGAAGTATCTAGCTTCTTGCAGAACGATTGTTTTGTCAAGGTTTTGGTAAGGGTTTCCGCCACCATCTTCTTCCTCTTTTTTATCTCTCTTGAAAGAGCTCATATTGAGCTTTTTCTTTGGAGTTATTAGAAAACTATTAGGCGCTAAGGAATACACTTTAACACGTCACTAGAGCTTATTTGCATATCAAATGTCATTGGATTCGGAAATCGGGTTGCCACATGACTGTTTTTTTCTAACATGTTTCCTTAATAAATCGAATGAAATCATATATTCATCGACATAGGTAATGTACAATTACATTACTTGATTGTAATTTTTTAATTTACGAACGTTATGTTATGAGGTTCATCTAACAGAGAAGAAACAGGCGAAAGAAATTCCGCAGGTATCCCTGACTTACAAAAAAAATTACAATCATGATCATAGAATAATTAGAAACAGTGGTTGTTGCGTATACAGCAGTTTTAATGGTATCGCCAGGTACCGGGTTCGATTCTTGGTTGTGTCAATGTGGAAAGTTTTCTACATTTAATTAAATTTGTTACATTTTCTCGGGTCCGGGTGTCTATCGTTTAGTATATCTACACCCGGACCCGAGAAAATGTACCAAATTAAAAAACTAAAACCTTTGTAGTTTCTGATCCCTTGATGCAAGTGCCAAAGTTGTTTACTTTGGAGTCAGAGTGATCAGAATTTGAGTCAAGTGACCCGAGTTCGAGGGTGAGGGTGGGGTCCCCAAGGCTCATCATCCTAAGGAACTTAGGGACCTTACCCTCTCCAATAGGTTTTTCAAAAACTGATATCATTGGCTGGTAAATAAAGACGGCGACGGACTCACCACCTGTTACGTTGTGCCAAATAATGTCTTCCGTGGAAGGTGCGCCGAAAGAATTTAATTTGTCTAGACCTCTGTCTACTCCTGTGTTGTGTATGGCGTGAAGATATTTTGTTTGAACGTAACGAGTCTTTTAGAAGATAGAATTTGAGAAAAATAATGTTTGTTTATTTTCAATACTGCTTCTCTACTTCAGGAGTTTGAGATATGTAATCCTATACAGAGTAACAGAGAGTCTTTTGTAAAAGTGTATAGTGTATAAATTTAAGTTTTTCTTATAGTTATTTTATATAATTTATTGTACTCAGTTATTGTATCATTTATACTCGACCGGAATTTTTTGGGGTAACAGGTAACATTATTTTACACGGTTTGTCATGGCCGCTACACGTAATGTTACTCTGTGTTGGCGACAACCAAAGAGTATATAATCACTACACCGGCTAGCAGACAAAGAGTACTACTAGCACAGATCTAGTAGAGTTGTTTATAACATATACTTTTTAAATTTGTTTGTAATATCTCCCGAGGGTGAATTATCTAAGCCGCTAACGTTGATGTAGTACGAAATCGTTCCTTGCTGTGCAGAGTAATATAGTTTCTAGAAACTGTCTGGAGCAGTATCACACTCTTACCTATTTCTATTACCAAATAGCAGTTTAATAACTGTGATATTGATTTTAAAAGAATAAAGGGTGTAATCACGGGTTATGAAATATTTCATTTTCGTCCTAGTGGGTGGATCAAAGTGAAACACATCAGTAGCTTTTGCCTAAAATCGAACATAAATTTTGACATACTGGGGGTCGATATTTTCTTGGCCAGCGTTCGTATTTGCAAACTTCCTCACTTCCTTTGGGTGGCATATAAAGCGACTGCGAGGAACAGTCTTAATCTTAAATACACTCACGGCCTCCATCCTATGAGGGCATCTCTTAAAATACGTAAAATATGTCTAACAATTTACGAATAATAAATAAATATCTTCACGCAATTCCCAATACAGGGGTAGACAGAGGTCTAGTCTACACAATTAAGTCCCTTCGATCCACCTTCCACCGAAGATATTTTCGGGACGACGTGACAGGTGGTGAGCCCGTCGCCGTCTTTATGTCCAAGCCAACGATGTAATTCGTACATAAGTTTTTGAAAAACCCATTGGTACGAGCATGCCACCTGGGGATCGAACTTGGGTCTCTCGACTCGAAATTCCGACCACCCAACCACTCGGCTATTGTGACTTAAATTATACTATAGCATGCAATTTTATTGATTTTTAAAGCATTTTTATGCTGAGCTTTTATGTTATTAAATTAAAGAGAAAAAGTTAAAATTTCAACTGACACGGGCGGGATTCGAACCCACGACCTTCGCCGATCCGTGGCGACGCTCTTACCTCCGAGTCACCGTGTCTTACATGCATCAGTTGAAATTTTTTTTAACTCTGTATTCTCTTTAAATTACTTATACCTTGTTTATTGGCATAGGCGCCATCAGTTATCTCTTTTGCAAGTGACAATTTGATAATCCTGACTTTTCAGTTAGGAATTATCAATACGATAACGCCAACTTTAATTTTTATTATGCAATTTTATTGATTTTTAAAGCTTATTTATGCTGAACTTTTATCTTATTAAATTAAAGAAAAAAAATTTAGAATTTAGAATTTTATATTAAAAAATTCTTACAATGATACAACAAATGGGTTTGACAAACAAAACGAAGAATGGTAAGTACGGAGTGTATTCTTTTCCAGGACGTTTACCCGCTTAGAGAACATGAAAGACATTTCGTCTTCAAATTTTAAGCCGGGGAGTATGTTGGGGACTCAAAAGCTTATGCGAAGGAGAGGTGCACGCATTGTGCCTCCGGTACATTCATACGACGTGAACATCTCATCGCAACACATTAGTTTGGTGGCACTCACTGTCACCGATAGGCAAGCGTATTGTTCATTTTTTGTAATAAAAGACATCACAATACAGAACCTTATTTAGGGTCCTCCAAGTATGTTATTTAACAGATCTCGTTAATAACCTAATAATACTTGCAATTATCTTCTTAGTTTAACGCAGTTTCTTTCAGTCAATAATTAATGTTTATCATACAAACCTGTCTCGTGAATTTAGCTAATACTATCAAAAACATTAGTAATTCTTTCATAAATGTGACGATAGCATTTTATTAATGTGATACAAAAAAGTAGGTATAAAAACCTTATTATCGTCATCACGATTTTCCTCTTAAACATTATAATGAAAATTATTAGAAAGAACTAATGACTGACACTTCTGGGGAAGATCTTAATCAAAGGTATTTTCGTTGTTAACATCATGAGTATGTTACTCGTATTTCGTGTACCATACTTTAAGTTCATCATCATCATCATACCAGCCGCAAAAAGTCCACTGCTGGATGTAGGCCTCCCCTAAAGATTTCTAATACGACCGGTTGTTTGCGGCCTGCATCCAGCGTCTTCCCGCGACCTTGGTCAAGTCGTCCGACCATCTAGTCGGTGGATGCCCGACGCTGCGCTTGCCGGTACGTGGCCGCCATTCCAGAACTGTCCCATCGGCCATCGGTTCTACGCGCTATGTGCCCCGCCCACTGTCACTTCAAGGAGCTAATCCGCAGGGCTATGTCGGTGACTTTAGTTCTTCTACGGATCTCATCATTCCTAATGTGATCTCGTAGAGAAACTCCGAACGTAGCCCTCTCCATAGCTCTTTGAGCGACCTTGAGCCTTCTTATGAGGCCCATAGTAAGGGACCACGTTTCGGACCCGTAAGTCATCACTGGTAACACACATTGATCGAAGACTTTCGACTTCAGGCACTGAGGTATTTTGGACGAGAAGACACTCCGGAGCTTCCCGAACGCTGCCCAGCCGAGTCGGATTCGTCGAAAGACCTCGTCCCTGAAGCTGGAACTGTCTGCCTTGATCAACTGACCCAAGTAGACATACTGGTCAACAACTTCAAGAACTGAGCTCCCAACACATACAGGTGAAGGTGCAATATGGACATTCGACATAATCTTCGTCTTGTCCATATTCATTCTAAGACCCACCTGTTGGGAAACTTCATTTAGGTCATTGAGCATGACGTTCAAATCCTCCAGCGACTCCGACATGACCACAATATCGTCGGCAAATCGAAGGTGAGTGATATACTCGCCATTTATATTGATGCCAAGTCTTTTCCATTCCAGGAGCTTGAAGGCATCTTCCAAAGCAGCGGTGAACAGTTTCGGAGAAATAACGTCTCCCTATCTGACACCTCTCTGCAGTGGAATAGCCCTCGTCTTCTGCTCTTGTACTCGGACTGACATGGTGGCGTTTCTGTACAAGCACTTCAACACCTCGATATACCGATAGTCAATATGGCATCGCTGGAGAGATTGGAACACCGCCCATGTTTCGATCGAATCAAAGGCTTTTTCATAGTCCACAAACGCTAAGCATAGTGGTCGGTTATACTCTCTGGTCTTCTGTGTAACCTGCCGCAGCGTATGGATGTGGTCTATGGTACTGTAGCCTTTTCGGAAACCGGCTTGTTCGGGAGGATGGAAGGCATCGAGCCTGTTAGTGAGACGGTTCGTGATCACCCTCGAAAACAGCTTATAGACGTGGCTTAGGAGTGTGATCGGTCTGTAGTTCTTCAAAAGGGTATTGTCGCCTTTCTTGAAGAACAGTACCACAACCCCCCTATTCCACGCCTCTGGCGTCACGCCCTCGAGCAGGACGGAATTGAAGAGCTTCTGAAGGACTTTGAGTACCGGCGTTCCGCCCGCTTTCAGAAGCTCTGCTGTGATTCCATCCTCGCCCGCCGCCTTGTTATTTTTGAGCTATTTAAGGGCAATCCTAATCTCGTGGAGGCTGATGTCCGGGATATCTTCGGTATGATGCCGAGTTAACTTGGCTCTTGGATCTTTGGCCAAGTTAGCAATGGGTTTGGCTACTGAGGTATATAACTGTCCATAAAACCTCTCGATCTCTTCCAGAACCTCAGCCTTTGTCGAAGCTACGCCACCGTCCTCCTTCTTAACCCTGGTCAATCGGCTCTGCCCAATAAACTCCATTCTTGCAAACACTTTGGAGCCTGTGTTCAGCTCTATCGTCTCCTTTATACGTTCGGTATTATAGGAGCGAATGTCATGTCGCAAGGACTTCTGGATTTGTCTATTGAGCTGCCGATGAACGTTCGCATCCTCGGAGGTCTGCAGCGGCATGGCTCGTCGTGTGTCCATCAAGTCTAAGGTCTGAGAAGAGATTTTTTGAGGTTTTTGTTTGGGGCGAGACCTAAAGTACTTCGATCCCACCGCTTGGACCGTGTCAACGAACCCATTGTTTAACTCGTCCACTGTGACGCAATCGTTCAGACAATCGAAGCGATTTGAGAGTTACAGCTGGAAACTTTCGACATTTTGGATATGGGCGGGAGATGGTCGAAGTGTAGACTTCACCAAGCGAGTTCTCTCTCGCCTGAGATCGATATTCAAGATGCCTCTCACGATTCGGTGATCACTTCCCGTTTTGATCTTGTTGATCACAGAGACATCATTGAATATCTCTTTCCTCGTCGACAAGATGAAGTCTATCTCATTTTGACAGGTGGTTTGCCCTCTTTGGCGGGGCCCAACCAAGTCCATTTTCTATGAAGCGGCTTCCTGAAGAAAGAGTTCATCGCGTAGAGTCCCTCTTCCTCCAGAAATTCGGCCAGCCTATGACCCCTGTCATTCCGTTCCCCAAATCCAAATTGCCCCACTCTGGACTCTCCATCGCTCCGCCTGCCAAGTATTGCGTTGAAGTCCCCCACAACAACCGTAAAGTAGGTTTTAGAAGCGTGTATGGCCCTACGTATGTCCTCATACACTTCTTCCACCTCTTCATCTGGGCGTTTCTTGTGCGGCATATATACCTGGATCACCTTCAACGAATATCTTCTGGATACTCTGAGTATCAGGTATATCACCCTGCTAGAAACGCTTTCGATGGTTGTTACGTTGTTAATGAGGGACTTGTGGACGAGAAACCCGACACCATGCTGTGACTTTTTAACGTCACCCTCCCGGTGGTAGAGTAGGTTACCTGACTTAAGGGTTGTCGTGCCCTCTCCCTCTCTTCGGACTTCAGACAACCCTACAATGTCCCATTGTAACCTACTCATTTCCTCTTCCACTTCCTCGATCCTCTCGTCAAGCCTCAAAGTGCGGATGTTGTGTGCCACCAGGGCCAGTTTCCGTTGGGAGTGGTAGCTGGATCTCTTCCGGAGATTTTTCGCACCCCCTGCTCCACCGTTACCTTGACCGCTACCGGAGCCAGTAAGATATTTTCGGGACAACGTGACAGGTGGTGAGCCCGTCGCCGTCTTTATGTCCAAGCCAACGAAATAATTCGTACATAAGTTTTTGAAAAACTCATTGGTACGAGCCTGCCACCTGGGGATTGAACTCGGGTTCGATCAAACAATCTCTTGACTCGAAATTCCGATCTCCCAACCACTCGGCTATCGTGACTTATTCTATCGTGACTTATATTATGAAATTATGGGAGAAACAAAATGTATGTTATGAGCTGGATAAAGTTGTTTTGAACTGAAGTATTTTAGTGTACCTACGAAGTTTTTTTGTTGGATTTCACTTCAATATCACCGGTAAAATTAGACAACACTGTGATACCCTATACTGATACGGTGAAGGACCTTGGGGTAATTATCGACTCTAACCTGACGTGGAATGCTCATGTTAATGAAGTAAGTCGCAAAGTTCACTTTTCTTTTCATTCGCTGAGGTGCCTTCAAGGTTTTTTGCCCTTAAGAACTAAGATCTCCCTAGCACAGACTTTAATCCACCCTATCATAGATAACGCTGATGCCTGCTACTTGGATGCTACAGAGGAGCTTCTGAATAAGCTTGAGCGCCTGCAAAATCTTTGCATTTGTTTTATTTTCGGAATACGCAAGTATGACCATGTTTCACATCTTCGCAAAGATCTCAAGTGGCTCCCAATTCGTTTTCGTAGGAACACTAGAATTTTATGTCTACTGTTTAATATAATATTTTGCACGTCTCATCATCCCCATCCTACCTTCGCGAGCGATTCTCCTTCGCTCCTCCGTCCCATGTCCCCTGCAGTACCCATTTACAAACCCTTCTTAAATTTCCTCCACATAAGAGCGCGGAAAGTCTTGTGATCTACAGTGAAATGGCAGGCTATGTATGTATCAAATACTATTATGTATTTTTTTAGGAATTTTTATGCGAAAAAACAGAATATGTGGGCTGCCAGTATATAATGTATGAATTAATAGGTAAATTATTGTATTATAAAAAATTGCTTTGTAGACTATGTTTAATGTTTTGTGGTCTTCGAGTAGTAAAATATATTAGTTATCAGGAGATCCCGACGAGATACAATTTAACCATTTATATATCAAACCAGAAGGATTCAAAGCATCGAAGTAATGTCACTAGGGGACTAACATTTTCAGGACCTAGTAATAATTTTGTAATCGAACCATAATAAAAAAGTTTTCCCTTTTATAATATTAGTATAGATGATTAATATTATTAAATTCACAGATAGAGCTCAAATTTCTCGTGCAATTTATTTTATTTATCCTAGAAAAAATATCTTCTAAATAAATATGAAAGTAAAGGTTAATAAAATGATTTAAAGAAAATGAGAACGGAAATATTTAAAGAAAATGACATGGTACTGCGGAGTTTGTGGGTTCGAATATCGAATGAGTTTCTTGAATTCTCATTAATTTAATAACAAAAAGTCCTGCATGGCTTAAATGCTATAAAAATCAGTAAAAATAAAAAATGACTCATAATGTTAACTTTAGCTACAGTTGATACAAATCTTCAGAATTTTCGAAATCTAGTAGGTTGGGTGGTCGGAATTTCGAGTCATGAGACCCGAGTTCGATCCCTAGGTGGCAGGCTCGTAATAATGGGTCTTTCAAGAACTATATCGAACTATTCGTGTACGAATTATTTTCTTGGCCAAAGACTTGGTTGGCCATAAGGACAGCGTCGGGCTCGTCAGGTTGTCTCGAAAATATCTTTGGTGGATGTTGGGTCGAAGGAATTTAATTGTCTAGACTAGACCTCACTCTACTCCTGTATTGGGAATTGCGTGAAGATATTTATTTTTAGTTATCTGAAAATAGTTTAGAAACCTTGTAAAAACTCAAATAAATAATCAGCCATGGCGTTTATCGATGACGATATCATATCTCATGAACCGAACCTAAAATTTTGCTTCATTAGCAGTGGTCGGAGTAGGTAGAGCTATTATAGGTACTTGCGACATGCGGGCACAATATGGATATGCCTTAATTTGAAAATGGTAAAATAAACAAAATAAATCTGAATAATAACAGGAGTAATTTTGGGGCTTTGTTCAAAGCCAAGGTCATTGTGTCAAAGTCCGCGGTGGTCGTTGTGTTGCAACGTCTGCATTTCTGGGAATTTGTGACAAATGAGTCATTAAAACTAATCGCTATACCAGAAATAGGAGATATATTAGTAGTCGCCATAACCATATTATTTTTCACTGAAAGTATACCTTAAATCCAATGGACTAAGTGAAATACCGTATAACCATTCAGCATGATACCAGAGATCTTTATAAGTTAAATCCACCGCACACTACGAAAAAGATAATCTTAAATAAATAAAATTTAAATCAATCGACAATTTCAAAATCCCGGAATTTCAAGGGCATATCCATGTTATATTGATATTTGTGGTCTTTCACTCTAAATAGCTCCTTTATAACACCTACTCCGACCACTGGTCACGAGTGACTAAGTCTAGAGATACTATCGAAACGATGTGATGTTGGAAGTATGCGATATTGTCTAGATTCACTTATTTTTCTATTTTTATGTTTTGATCTACGACATATTTTATGTCTCATCCAAAATTTTGTTATTTTTGCACATTCTGGGTCAAAGGTGTATCCCACCTTTTTAGAAAGTTAGTTTCCAGTATATCTTTGACGAGACAGAAACGTCTGCATGCTTCTCTTACCTCGATAGCATAAGAAAAGTGAGATGAAAATATTTTAAATTACTATAAAAACACATTAATCCTAATACATTTAAAATCAGGCAATACGAGTATAGGTAATTATCATTAAAGCTGTTTAAAGTAAATCTTTTAAGATGACATGTATTTTGCAGAGGTGTTTTAAATTGTCAATACGTTGTTAATCAACGTATTGACCGATGGTTTTCCCAATTTAAAAGGTTTTTTCAAAAATCCTCGTCTCAAATAGAGTTTTGATAAAATTAATATTTCATTTAAACTCTTTGATAATTAAGTATGAGTGAAGTAAGTATGAGTTCTCCATCAATAATTTAATTAAAAATTTCAATTAAAGTTGAACAAGCTTCTATGTTTTCGTAAGTTAATGAGATTAACCATTTATAAATCAATTTTTTTTCTTCTTTTACTGTCCTTCTTTTTATTACTATATTTAACAACTTTATTATAGACCTGCACTCGAATAAAATCATCTTTGTGCGGACGTAGTGTTACCCGATTGAGTGATAAGTCGGTATTCCGTTACCATTTTTCATTGAAATGGAATTTTTTAGTCTGAAGAGTTGTTGCACATGGAGTCCTCTTGCATCTTGATATAATGTTGTGTTTGGATACCTATAAAGCTCGCGAAGCATTACTTTCATAAAGAAAAGCTGTGTTCTATCGACTTGAATAAGAAAAGTTTTAGCAGCGCTGCCCCAGCCTGTTAATTGGTAGATTATTAGAGAGTGATACAAAGCGTAGTATGATAATAAATACATATAGATCACATACATTGATATGTTTCAAAATTAAGCTTAAGCACTTTTGTTATCGAATCAGAAACAATGAAGAAACAAAAAAAGATAAAACAACCACCACAACACCACTTAAGTATCATCTCTTACATGCCGCAGATTATGTATTACATTTATGACCTTTCTCATTCTAGCCGACAGGACGTTAGCATCTACTTTAAAACAAAGTAAATCATCAATACAAACTCCAACCTCTCCGTACTTTAAACTTTTAGTGACATAAATAGACATATTGTTAATGCATGATTAATTGTGAATTTTAACGCTAGTTCCATTGCAAGAAGCTAAGGCAGAAGATTTGTAGTTTTCTTAGTATTCCTTATTAGTATTCTTATTAAGTAAGAAGTTTTTTTGTAACCAATTAAAAATTAATGATACCCCTTGCTAACCCGTTAGGGATTGTGCGTGAAGATAAGTAAGTTAATGAGATATACCTTGCTCAACTTTAGAACATACTTCGCGCGATGGAGCTTCATGGAAAACAACAAAAGTGTCATCTGAGTGGCAAATTATATCAGCGTTATTAATAGGAGCCTCGTTAATGACATTTATATGGAGTAAAAATAGTCCAAGAATATTGTCCTGCCAACTGGGGACCCCAATCCAATCCGACCACATTTGCTTCAAACGGAATTTTTATGTCTTTTGTTAAATAATTAATACAATGTTTTTATGATGGTCACAACTTTTCAAAACAATATATTTAAATGACATTCATATTTTATTATTACTTTTATTTCCTCACTCTCTGATGTTTTTTTTTGCAAAAAGTACATTGAGAATTATTCAATATGAAATAAAAATGTTGTCAAAAATTACATTTATTATAAAAACTTATTTCTTAAGTAATATGAAAAAAAGGAAATTTATTGCATTTTAAGAATCAGATAAGAAATTTTACACTAACGGACTTTTGTATATATCTTCACGCTTTTTCCTATACTGGGGTAGTTTGAGGTCTAGACAAGGAAGTTCCTTCGACTCACTTTCCACCAAATCCCATGGTTTTTCCTTTCCTTGTATATTCTTTGCGTTTAATACTGATGTAACCATAATAATAAATAAAATAAATAAATAAATATCTTCACGCGATTCCCAATACAGGGGTAGACATAGGCTAGTCTAGATAATTAAGTCCCTTCGACCCACCTTCCACCGAAGATTTTTTCGGGACAACGGGACGTCGCCGTCTTTATGTCCAATCCAACGATATAATTCGTCCATAGGTTTTTGAAAAACTCATTGGTACGAGCCTGCCACCTGGGGATCGAACTCGGGTCTCACGACTCGAAATTCCGACCGCCCAACAACTCGGCTATCGTGTCTTATTATATGATAATAAATAAATAAATAAATACATACATAGACAGGGACAACATCACATACATTGCCCCGATCCCAAAGTAATAACCTAACGCACTTGTGGTATGGAATCAAAAACAACAAGAGCACCACAAACATCTATACTCGAGAAAATGCAGGAAAAGTGGTTTTTCTACACTGTCCCGTCCAGGAATTGAACCCGGGACCTCAGAGATGGCGACACCATGAAAACCGGTGTGTTAAAAACTCATCCATGGGGGTCGTCGACCATCATTTGGGTGAGGGCCTTTCTGCAGAATGAAGCATTTATAGGCTGCTATTATTCTTTTTCAAAAATAAATCGCGATCGCAGAGATTACGCTAAAAATAGTGTTAAAAATTTCAGTTTATTGTCTATCATCAATCATACCTTAACGTCGTTTATTTAAATTATGTATCATTTGGTTCTTCTTTAGCTATAACAATATTCGTGTAAAAGAGTGTTCTACACATCTATAAAACAGCTTTGTAAAATTTACTGGAATTTTATACAAAAACATATTATCACTTATCGTTTTGTTGAAATTGACTTAAAATTTTCACGCATTTTTCAATACCATTTTAATACAGGGGAAACAAACTAATACAGGTGAAAATCAAAATCAGAGGTCTAGACAATTAAGTTCTTTGGACCTTTATTTCAACGGAGCTTATTTTGGGGAAAAGTGACAGGTGGTGAGTCTGTCACCGTCTTTATGTCCAAGCCAACGTCTTTTTCCAAGCTAATACATACTATCTTCACGCAATTCCCAATACAGGGGTACACAGAGGTCAAGTCTAGACAATTAAGTCCCTTTGGCCCACCTTCCACCGAAGATATTTTCGGGACAACGTTACAGGTGGTGAGCCCGTCGCCGTCTTTATGTCCAAGCCAACGATGAAATTCGTACATAAGTTTTTTGAAAAACTCATTGGTACTGCCACCTGGGGATCGAAGTCGGGTCTCTCAACTCGAAATTCCGACCACCCAACAACTCGGCTATTGTGACAAGCTAATACATGCGTTAAATTTGAAAGAACTAATGGATGCGTGCCCGCCTCCTGGGGATCGAACTCTGGTCTGTTGATTCAAATTGCGATCACCAAACAACTAGGCTATCGTGACTGAAGTTTTGTTTATTTTTGTGTGATATTTTATTTTATTTTACTTCCACTTCTAAATTTCATTTTATTTAAATTCAATTAAGTTTTATTTTCGTCCCTGTACACCGCGTTCGATGTAAGCTGTAGCTATTAAAATACTTAAAAACGGCTAATCTCACGTATAAATAATCAGTGTAGCTACCGACTAGTGTCGGACGTTTCGGAGGTCTTGAGGAGTGAGTGGAAAGAGTTCACGATCGTTTCCGCTCGCGAGTGGACAGTGCGAGGTGGGTGGCGTTATTTATACTTGAGTTTAGCCGTTTCTAACTAATTAATAATATCTCACGAAAGTTTTAATAATTTAATTGTGTTCGTATAATTAATTCTTATACCAGTAGCTAAAATTGCAATATAATTTACACATAGGTAATTCTGTCACTTGTTGTCTCCTCATTCCATTATGCCACCGTTTAGGGACTGCCTAACGAAGATATCTTTGGATTTATACTTATTTTAAATGATAATGTCACGATAGCCGAGGGGTTGGGTGATCGGAATTTCGAGTCAATAGACCCAAGTTCGATCCCCAGGTGGCAGGCTCGTACCAATGGGTTTTTCAAAAACTTATGCACGAATTAAATCGTTGGCTTGGACATAAAGACGGCGACGGGCTCACCACCTATCACGTTGTCCCGAAAATATCTTCGGTGGAAGGTGGGTCAAAGGGATTTAATTGTCTAGACTAGACCTCTGTCTACCCCTGTATTGGGAATTGCGTGAAGATATTTATTTTACTTATTTTAAAGTTATAATGCGGTTTAGTAATTACATGCATATGATTCGTATATATGCGGATTCCCAATAATGGGGTAGTCTAAGGTAACATAGGTAACAATTAAGTTACACTTTACACCGGAGCTTACTACTATCACGCTTTTTCTGGGATACGAACCAGCTAGTCCCAAATAGTTATATTGCTCTCTGGCCTGCAGTTTCGACGGTAGCTGACCTGCGCACTAAGTGGTATGAAGTTGCCAGGTAATATCCTTATTAAAAATAGAAAAATTATGATTCAGCGGTAAGTAAATTATAGATAACATTATATTCGAGTACAACAAAATATTAATAAATAGATTTTTGGAAGTAACAAAAAAATGGAAGAACAGACTGTATGTTACCAATGCCATTTAAATTTAAGCATGCCAAGACCTTATGATGTTGGGCGGCGCAATCCACGCATGCGTAGCGCTCCCACCCTTGCGACCCAGCCAGATACAAGATGGCCACTAACTGACGCGTCTCCCAATTGATTTTTTTTCTCCACACTCGTTCTAACACTGTTTGCAGCAAAAATACAGTCCAAGCAAACGCATCTAGACGAAAATAAATGTGCCAGAGCACATTCGCCGCGTCGCTTATAAATAAACCGTTCGAAACCATAACCTGTGTCTAATAGAGTATTGTGCCACAGTCGCGGTTTTTTCGTGCAATTTCATTTTCAGTTTGAAAACAGCCTCTATCACAATAAAACCGGATTCTGTGTGCGATAATGTATGGGATGACCGCCATCGACTTCAGTTAAAACACGTAAGTACCTAACACGCCTCTTACCAATTTAAGTGGCCAGTTCAAGACGGTTCTGGTGACCTAAAATCTAGACATAATGCAGTTAGAGTTATGACCGTATCCCATTAGGACGTGCGTGTTCCATTTGCAGTTTTTTTTTCATTTATGTGAAGAGATAAAATGTAATAAATTTGATATTGACAATCGGTAAAAATTAGAACACAGCAGTGACATAACGTGACGGATAATGTGTAAGACATTACATGTTCAGTGATTGGTCAGCGGAGCGGCTTTCCCTGATTTTAGGGATTTCGCATTCCGTCCTTGTCTCTCCTGACATTTCTCTCTCGTTTACTAGGTGTTCCTGAATGAGGTTTTAAGCATGCGCCTTAGATTTTTGTCTGATTACAGCATCTCGGTGAGATAATTTTTCTCTAAACTTGTTCCATATTAAGTACTTATTTAGAATGTTTAGTTAATTTCGGTATTTGAAAATAATTAATACTCCGAATTGTAACTCTTATTGCGTGCAATATTGTAAATTAAATTATATTTATTTCTTCACAGATTTAAATATTAAGTTATCTTTACGCTATTTACAATACTGGAGTAGACAGAGATCTAGACAATTAAGAACCCCCCTTCTCCGAAGACATTTTTTGGACAACGTGACAGTAGCTGAGTCTGTCGCCGTCTTGTCCAAGACAACCATATAAACCATACATAAGTTTTGAAAAAACCCCATTGGTACGTGGCTATCTGAGTATTGAACTTGGCTCTCTTAATTCCAATTCCGACCATACAACTACTCGGCTCTTCTGACAATTTTTCAACTAATTAAAAAAGTCAACTTTCATATTAATTCACATATAATAATTTAAATTTGTTAAATTATAAGAATGCTCATGATGTAGTTTCATCAATGAAAGGTATTCCAATTATAGTTTAGAAATTGTAGAATACCGTTATAACAATAATATTCTTTATTCCGATAAAATGGGATCCCTTTTTATTAGCAGTTATTACAAAATAAACCTTGAAACTAATGATACTTAGATAATATTTGTGTAAGAAAGAAAATTTAATTTGACCGTGCTGGCAAAATCCGTAACATTCCTCTAGTGCACAAGGTGTGTGTATATGTTATATGTTTTAGGATTTTTTATTTGTGAGGAGTATTGTGTTCATTTTAAATATATCTAAACGGGCACAAATCATCGGTAGGTCTCGACAATTAAGACTTTCGACCCACCTTCCACGGAAGACAATTTTTGGGACAACATGACCGGTGGTGAGCCCGTCGCCGTCTTATGTCTAAGCCACCGATATATATCGTACATAACTTATGTAAAAACCCCATTGGTCCTTGCCCCTGGGGATCAAACTCGGGTCTCTCGTGACTCGGATTCTGATCACCCAACCACTCGGCTAACGTGACTTAGCAAGTCGGAATGTAGGTCAAGTTCATTTCATCCTGGCTGATTATGTTCCTACCTGTTCATATTTAAAAAGTGCCGGTTCTGACTAGAATATATCATTTGCGTAACGCTTAAAGACAGATTTCCATAAACTCAACAAATTTATGTTGATATTAACAATGTTTTGCTTGAGAAAATATTTAGATTTCCCAGTGTTCAAAGTGTCCAGTGACCGAACTTATCTTTACTTTTATGCTATGCAGGATATTTTAACCTTAGTAGGGGCAAGAGCAGACGTTGTTTAATCAAAAAGAAAGTGTCGAGTTTGATGTTACATATGGGTATCAGTTATTGTGTTAACTATAAAATGTAATACTAATTAATGTACTGACACTTATTTGTACAGTTTTTACAACTTTATTTGTATCATTTGCTAAATGTTTCTTCGATGTTCAAATTATCCATAATATCCCTGTATTTTCTCTAACATGGACAATGAGTCAGAAGTTCTGAAAAAAGTTCTTCTGAATATAAATATTTTTGACTGTAAATAACTTTATTCCAATATCATTGACACCTCTGAAAATTAAAAAGTATTAATAAATAATGGATAATTTATCATACCTAAGTAATTTGTTTTTGCAGAGAGACATTTTCTCGGCTTAGGAGTTGTCTGGGTTATTAATCAAATAATAAGCAATGAAAGGGTCCCGTTTGCTTAATGATTTATGCGATTTATATTTATATTATTTCTGCAATTTATCAAAAAAAAAAAATACATACTAACTTTTTCACAAGAAGGTAGATTTATTCTTTGCCTAGGAGTTATTTGGGTCAATTCTATGCTCTTGTTGTTTTGTGTCAGGTAAAAGCAAAGTAATAACTGGTGTGTTCCGAATTGAATGAAATAAGTACAAGACAGCCAGTGTTATACTGGCTGTGAGAATTTTTCAAAAAATTCGCGGGTCTTGTGGGTGGTGGTAACAACTTCACCATATTTTTCGGTTGAAGTTATATCATCAAGTGTATTTTTTTGGATTGCAGTACCGTCTTACCATCCATTAGACTGTGCTGTTCAAAGCTCGTTTTTACTTTATTCTCATATATATAAAAAAAGGAAAATGTAAATATAGGCAAAACTTTTTTCAATATACACTATATTATATAAAAAAAAGTTTTAATGCCTCTAATCTAATCTAAATCTAATCTTCATTATTAAAAGAACGATGTTAAATTTTATCATTATTAACTACTTGCAATAATTCTGTACTTCTTCTGTTTGAGACAATCCCCAGTTTACACAAACGACATTTATGAGTAACTCAAATTCTTGGCGTCTTTAAAGCTGACGTAATTAAAGCGTTAAATTGACGTATACTGGTTATGATATCATTTGTGTATGAACTGTAGGTGTAGTGTACGGAGATCTGCGTCTTTTGACTGCAGGCTACTGTTAGAATGTACAGCTCCACAGTTTACTAAAATACTTTTATATACTATTGTAGAGCAGAAAATTAATTTGCATATCTTTTCTTTTTCCCTTAACTTAGCTCTATTGTGACTCAAAGTAGCGTTTTGATAAACTAGTTTCTTTTTACATAATTAAAATACAATTCCGCGGGCCAACTTATTTTATCGGATTAAAAATAGCCCTCATTCAAACTCTCAATATAACAATTTTAAATTTTAAATTATTAAGCCATTTTATCTGTTTTAAGTTTAATACCTTATTATTATATATTTTCCTTATTGTAATTGTTTTAATTATAACCAAATTAACTTTTTAAATTTATTTCATAAATTATTTAATTATTAAGCCATTACTAAAATCGTGTTTCGACATGCGATTTTAATGTTTACTTTAGGTTTTGAAAGGAACGAAGAAAGAACGAAGTGTGAAATATGGGTTAATCAGCAATGTCTAAAAGAAGAGAATGAAATTGTAAACTTGGGGTGCGTTTTTAGCCAGGATTGAAGCTGGAATTTAGATTTGTACAGGTGTGTGGTTTTCGGAAACAAAGTCAACGGTGTCATGACTGCATTAGTCAAAAGGCTTGGAATACTGAAAAGTGCACGCCCAGTGCTGGTACCGACTTTGTTATAGGGCAGCGAAACCTAGTAATGCCTAAAGAAACATAAAAGCAAGTCAAATGTAGTGGAAATGCGGTCTGTTCGTAAATTGTGTACCTTGGCCGACCGAAAACGTAACGAAAAAAAAATTAAAATAAATAAAAATATCTTCACGCAATTCCCAATACAGTGGTAGACAGAGGTCTAGTCTAGACAATTAAGTTTCTTCGATTCAACAATATAATTCGTACATAAGTTTTTAAAAAACCCTTTGGTACTCGCCTGCCACCTGGGGATCGAACTTGGCTCTCTCGACTCGAAATTCCGACCACCCAACCACTCGGCTATCGTGATTTGCAATATGGCAGGTTTGAAAGACATTATCACAGAAAAGGAAAAGAGCTTGTTTGCGCCGAGACTAACTTTAGAAGACCATGTGAGCAAACTGCTCGAAGAGGGGAGGGTCAAGAGTACTCGGATACCTAAACGTGCATGTATGAAGAAAACGATGAATCTGAATGAAGCGTATGTAAGGACCGTGACACTTGGCGGTCTGCCTGGCTATCCCGTCAGGGACTGTGCGTGAAGATAAAATAAATAAATAAACTTTAGGTAGGTATATTTTTCTCCTCGAGTTTTGTACTCATGGATTTATAATACCTGTTACGTTCTTTTTTTTAAATATTATTTCTTATTTTTCTGCAAGTTGTTGTCTGATGATGTTGATTGGTATATTTTTTTACAATCAGTAATTATTCAGTAATTAATAATAATTAATAATTTTAGCAGTTCCGGCAAAGGGGATTAAGCGCGAGTCATTACCGTACTATGATATAAAAGTCAGTTTCAAACTAATATCAAGGACGTTTAGTGCTTATTGGAATTGAATCATTTATATGTTCATATTAATATCATTGTAACTCCCTTTCAAATTCACTTCAGGATCTTGCCAATTTGCGTCTTCAAAGCTGTTCTTATGGCACCCACGGGAAGAGCGGGGGTGGCATTATTTTTTCACCGATACCACACGGGAAGTGCTTGATGTACAGTACCTTCACGCCGTTTCCAATACAGGGGTAGACAGAGGTCTAGACCACATGACATGAGGTGAGTCCATTGCCGTCTTTATGTCCACGCCAACGATATAAATCGTAAATATGTTTTTGTATTTCGTATTCCTTCCGTTTTTTTTATTTTTCATTTACAATACTTTATAACAATTTTATAAATCGTCCAACATTAAGTTTATTGAACCATTTCGGCGAACATTCAGTGAACATTCGGTGCTAACTCAAAGAAAGCAGGTTCCGTTCAAGAATTTATTGCTTATAAAATTATACCAGAATACATATATTCATAGAGTTTCTGTCGCTCGCGTCGATGGATCTCTGGGCCGTAGTTTATAGTTGGGCAATATGTAACTTATTTGTTTCCAATAGAAGGGATTTATTTGTGTTTGACAAACAAAGATGATGTATCTTTGTTTGTGCCCTGAGCCTTAATACCCGTTATACCTAATTGTTATAGTACAATTTTGAATATTATAAAAATATATTACAAAAATATTTGTATAAATATAAGCTTGATATAAAAATTCTAAAACTTGAACGCAAACAAAGTACTGCCTGAGATTAAATTCAATGAGATAAAAGAAAAAAGGGCCTCATGCTACGAGTGTACTTCAGTGTATGAGATCCAACCGGTATTCACGTACCCTCCTGTATGTAGATAAGACTGCTTATTGCTTAATTATATTTTATTTGAGTTTTTTTTTATAAAAGTCACGATAGCCAGGTGGTTGGGTGGTCGGAATTTCGATTCAAGAGACCCGAGTTCGATCCCCAGGTGGCAGACTCGTACCAATGGGCTTTTCAAAAACTTATGTTTGAATTATATCGTTGGCTTGGACATAAAGCGGCGACGGGCTCACCACCTGTCACGTTGTCCCGAAAATATCATCGGTGGAAGGTGGGTCGAAGGGACTTAATTGTCTAGACTAGACCTCTGTCTACCCCTGTATTTCAATTGTACTGACATAAAATGCAACTTCGTACTTCTGACTTCAAGGTTAGACATTCTTAGCAGAACCAAACCCTTTTTAATTTTAGATTAATCCAATAAAATATAACTATAAATATCTTCACGCAATTCCCAATACAGGGGTGGACAGAGGTCTAGTTTAGACAATTAAGTCTCTTCGTCAAAGATATTTTCGGGATATGACAGGTGGTGAGCCCGTCGCTGTCTTTATGTATAAGCCAACGATATAATTAGTACATAAGTTTTTCGAAAAACTCTCTCGAAATTCCGACTACCCAACCTCACAGCTATCTTGACTGTTGTAGATTAATCCAAGAGCTCATAAATAACTTAATCTTCAATTTACTATAAACTAAGACATTGTGTTTTTGTTCATTTTAAGGATATGTCTCTGATATTATTTTTTATGTAGTAAAAGCTTAAAATTTTATTCGCGACATTGACAAGTTAACATTATCGTTTTGTAATTTTTGTCGCATATGCCGTGGTGTATAATTAAATGGTATAATAAATATAAATAGTATGGGTGAGCCCGACCTCGTTTCCACAGACAATCAGACGGCATTCATATTTATTGTTTAATACGACATCTATGGACATCATGTATACGTATTTTTGCGTCGTTTTCTGACGCCATTTTTAAAATGAAGTCATTTATTCATTAATGTTTTCTGAATTTATACTCTCATTATATAATATAAATGTCAACAAAGCAATAAAACAAAATTAATATAATTAACAGGCATAAATATTTCATGGCTATATTTGAGGTTTATTTATTTGTTGCTTTTTGTCTTCATATATGATACATGAAGACAAAAAGATGGACTAGCCAGAGAGCACTGACTGCCAAATATATCGATTCTCTCATTTTATCAAATACCTCGATAAATTGGAGGTACCGGCACTCTATGTAAATGGGGAGCCAGACACAATGTATAGTGACACTAGGTTTAAAGCAATATAGATACATCTACGTTGTGTTTCTTCAACAAAACACTGCAAACTCCTGATTAAAATAAATACTAAATATCTTAACGCAATTCCCAACACAGGGGTAGACAAAGGTCTAGTCTAGACAATTAAGTCTCTTTAGCTCACCTTTCACCGAAGATATTTTCAGAACAAAATGGCAGGTGGTAAGCACGTCGCCGTCTTTATGTAAAAGCCAATGATATAATTCGTACATATGTTTTTGAAAAACCCATTGGTACGAGCCCGCCACCTGGGGATAGAACTCGGGTCTCTTGACTCGTAAAACTCCTGATTCGTGGGTAAATTCGAACTATAACAACCACATATGTTATAATTAATAGAAAATATCTCACGCACTGTTCTCATTCTAGGGTAGGCAACGAAAGAAAAGCCTTTTGACCCACTTCTCACTGTAAATTACTTGGAACACGTGAAAGGTGGTGAGCCTTTCACGTGTTCCAAGCCGCTTCGCCATCTTAATATCCTAGCTAACTTACTTACGTCATGATCTTTACATACCTCTTTCGCTCCTTTTAAATTCATCATTGCTGAATGACACACGTCTAGATATCCGAGTATTCTAACTCTATCCAAGCTAAAGGTGCAATATATTTATACATCCATTTTTGCATAAATAAATTAAAATTCACTGTTGAACACTTGTACACAATTCACTTTTTACTGCAATGCAATTTCACCAAGTGACAACTATCGCAAGTAATAATTTCATTGATAAATATTTCAGTAGTCACGGTAGCCTAGTGGTTGGGTAATCGGAATTCGAGTCAAGAGACCTGAGTTTGATCCCCAAGTTTCGTACCAATGGTTTTTTTTTACACTTACGTACGATTTATATCGTAGTATAAATTAATTTTTATTGTAATATAAATGTCCATGACTCGGGTACAAACATTCATCTTCATACAAATTTATTTCTTTATTCATTATGATAAACAGTATTGAATGGTTGTAGTCCAAACTATGTGTATACAAAACCGCTTTCGAACTCTTTCTATCCTATTAGAATGAACAGCATAATAAGGTGACCAAACTATAGATGCATATTCAAATATATTTCTTACTGAGCTGGAATAAAGAATGACCGTACTTTCAGTTTTAATTTTTTTATTTTTAGTGTTTCTCAAAATAAATTCTAATGGTTGATTAGATTTTTTTATTAGATGTTCGTAATGACACTTGAAAGACTTTTCATCGAAAACACACCTATATCCTACGCTTACTCTTGAAAGCGTGAGATCTTTTAATTTGTAATGATGTTTTATTTTTTGTTGTGAAGTATATTTTTAAACATTTATTGATATTTAATGTCATAGAATTTTCAATACAGAAGTCAGCCACTTTATGTAAATCTTTCTGTAACATATATCAAAATTATCAATTGTTTTAAATATTTTGAAATCAACGAGTTGCACCCTAATTTTCTGGCTAAGTCGTTTATAGATATGTCAAACAAAAAAAGTGAGCCCAAATGGGATCCCTGAGGAACACCCTAAGGAACCTTATTAGCAATTGATCAGTTTGTGTATCCCTTAAGTGCCACCATTTGAGTTCGGTTAAGCAAGTTCGGGAGCAAGATAAGATTTTATCCAGCGCATTAGATCCCCGTGAATACCATACACTTTTTCTAATTTCAAGCATAAAAGCAATCGCAATCGAATGCCTTCGCAAAATCGGTATAAATGGCATCAGCTTGCTTAGTTTTCGCCAATGCATTGCATATGTGATCTTTGTATGTCAACAAGTTACTTAACTCCATGTTGTTTCAGACAAATGAACGGCTTAACATGGGCATAGATATTGTTATAAACAATTAAATCAAATAATTTAGCCATACATGATAATAAACTAAAAGGTAATAGTAATAGATTTCTCACCGGTCTTATAAATTGGAGTAATTAAAGCCAGATATTGGGAATTACGCCACTGCTTAGTGGCGTGTTCCCTGATATTTGGCTTTCGAGATATGTGTATCGATGATAGATGTTAGATAGAAGATGGATCTGTCCGGTGTATGGCGATGGGCGAGGTAACCGGAGGTTCTACTTTTATCCCTGTTCTTTTGTTTACTTTTTAAAGGTCTTCATTCCGCCCACAGCCCATTCATGTTGCGAGTAACATGAGCGTAGCTAATCACTTATCATGATTAACCGAATTTATCATATCCCATAATAAGTAATCACATTAAATAGATTTCGATTTAGACCATTCGATAGCCTAGTTGATAATGACCCTGCCTTCTAAGCCAAGGGTTATGGATTCGAATCCCAGGTGATGATGATAAATATGAAAGGTTTTACACGATTCATAGATGTTTATATATGAATAAAGAAAATATATATCTATGCAAGTATAAGTAATTATATATTTCACTCCTTTAGGCAAACGCAGTGTAGGACGAACCTTCACAAGATGCAGTGACCACCTGCAAAATTTTGGAGAAGGTAAATGTTCAGCAGTGCACTCTTGATGTATTGTAAAGAAGAAGAAGCAGATATATATTTTACCGTTGGCTTGGACAGCATGACGGCGATAGGCTAGGAGTAAAAAGATTTAATTGTCTTTAATTACAGTCTGAGAATATCAGTGAATATATTAATACATTTATTCATTTATTACTATAGGGAAGCAAAACTATGAGTTATAAAATATGAGTACTTAATGTATGGCGACAGGCTCACCACCTGTCACGTTGTCCCGAAAATATCTTCGGTGGAAGGTGTTCGAAGGGACTTAATTGTCTAGACTAGACCTCTGTCTACCCCTGTATTGGGAATTGCGGGAAGACATTTATATTTATTTATTTATAATGTATCTATAAGTGACCAACTAAGCCTCTATAAATGGTGCTGTAATACATTTTAACATACATATATTAATTTTATTTCTATATAAATGAATATTTTTAGATGTAAGGCATATTTAGACAATCTTTGAATAAAAAACACTTTTTAAACTTCTAAACTTCTTACAGATCTTGGTCAAATCGTCAGAGATTATAGATGTTTTGATAAAGTACAACAATTTAATAAATTAATCATTAATTGAATTAATGGAAAATATATAAGTACGTCATGTGTTAAATATTAATTTCGTCTGCATAACAAAAATACGTTAATTTATTATAAAACGTGCGTATTCACGTGCTTCAATATGGCAGGAGTACTATGTTCACTGGCGTGTCACGAATTGTGGATTTATGGTTGGTCAATAACTGAATTTTCTCATAAGTGCTTTTTTATGTTTTTGACGTGTCCGAGCAATCGAGATGGTATATACCAAATTGATTTAAAATTACGAAAATTTTCCGTTTAAATTAAGCTGAAAGTCGCCTTCTAATATATGTATATGTATAATTTAATCTATTAAACATAGACTATTATTATAAGACTGCTCTCTCATTGAATTAAAAAAAATACTGCTAACAGAAATTACACATATTGCAGATTACTACTCAAATTTTCACGCAATTCCCAATACAGGGGTAGACAGAGGTCAAGTCTAGACAATTAAGTCCCTTTGACCCACCTTCCACCGAAGATATTTTTTCGGGACAACGTGACAGGTGGTGAGCCCGTCGCCGCCTTTATGTCCAAGCCAACGATGAAATTCGTACATAAGTTTTTTGAAAAACTCATTGGTACTGCCACCTGGGGATCGAACTCGGGTCTCTCGACTCGAAATTCCGACCATCCAACAACTCGGCACTTCGACACAATCGTGACTTCGACTCGTGACTATATATATATATATATATATATATATATATATATATATATATATATATATATATATATATATATATATATATATATATATATATATATACTACTCAAATTTCTAGTGTTCTGGTCAGTACCCAACTTTATGGAAGAAAGCCTTTGCTGTACCACTCCAAAGATTGGATTTTAACAGTGGTAGAGCCACGCATCAGCTTTTGTTGTTGCATAAATGGGCCGGCTCGACCGGGGAAGTACCACGACCTCACAGAATAACGACGTAAAGTAAAAGTCTAACAAACCTCTGCGTTTCGTGTGTGGTGTGTGCAGGTAACTGGAGGCCCACACACCCCCTCCCTGATTCTGGTGGGGGGAGGGGGGCACTCTAAGGCCGGCAACGCATCTGCTATATCTCTGGTAGTGTAGGTGTTCATGGGCGGCGGTAATCACTTGCCATTATGCCTGTAAAAGCAAAGTCTGATTAAACATAACCTATTGAATGTTTTTCAATCTGGGTTCCGTCCAGGTCACAGTACCTTTAATCAAGGTCACAGACGACAAGAAAAGCAATGTATGGGCACACGCTAACTGTGCTGGATCTTGCAGACTTTTCAAATGCTTTTAACACAGTTGATCACGACATCGTCTTTCATCTCTTTTTGAAGTATCTTAGGTTTTCTTCTCCTGCTTTGGATTGATTCTCATCCTATCCTTACGACTGCCAGGAATTAATTTCAATTAATTTTTAATTACGCCACCGGGAATTACGATGGCAGTAGTAGTGACAAACTGCTGATGTTTAGATTATAAAACAACCAGATCGAAGCCTGTGATGGGCAGCAGCATATAAAATGTGAGAGGTTTGTTTGTGCAATCGTTAATCCGGATTCCAAGCATGGGTACTGTGGCCAATCCGCCTTATTTGCCACACTTGCTGTGTACTTTAATATAGATAATTTAATCTTTCTACAAACTCACCATATATTTTTAATTAACGTAAGAAAACTATATATTTGCACAATTATTGGTACCAATAGCGTGATAGTGAATGTCAGTGATGTTTATCTGACAAATATCAAATATCTATTTCGTATAATGTTCGTCTATTTCGCCCACGGTTGACTGGGAGACAAAGCCATAAGACATAGAATCCGTCCATTGTTTTGCCATTGTTGTCTCTAGAGGATAGGGTCACTGTAGAAGTAATAATATTTCTCTATGTAATTTTTTTCTTGAGACTGAATATTGTTTATTTTTTACAGAATTCACATTAAAAACAATTACTTAATAAAAAATGTCATGATGTTATATGTTAACTAGAATGATGTTAAATGTTAACTATGAATATTTTGTTGCACTTGCGGATCACCGTAGTTGTGGGATTAAACGCATTAACGGCTTAAGGATATTGCCACTCCCATTCTTTCCGTGGGTGTCGTAAGAGGCGATTAAGGGAATGAATATCGTTATGGCAACCGATATACAGCGGGATAACCGTCTCTAAAACTATGAGACCAAAATAATCAGACCAAAGATGGGCTGCAGCGTTTGAGGTGCGAGTGGTCTGCTACTGCGATCGCCAATCCGATTGCCAGGCGTGGCGATTAAGGCAATCCCAATTAGAGGCCTATGTCCTGCAGTGGACTTTAACAGGCCCTTATGTATGTATACGGGATCACCCGGTAGAGAATCATTTTTTTAACTATCTAAGTAAAACTTTTAATGAGTTTCCTGGAATTATTTATAAAACTGGAATAAAAGGCTAGTCAATTACACGGGAAATCTTACGAGCAGTTACTCACTAATAACCTTACATATTAATACGGCTTATGGACGTAAGCTTGGCTTATGGGCTGTTAAAGACCAAAGGCCTCTTGGCTCTTCTGTAATGAGGATTTCCGAATCGCCACGGTAAGAAAGTGGATTAGCAATAGCAGCACAAGAAATAATGATATTTATTATTAATTATTAAGAGAAAGGAATGATACATTTTATGGTTTATTGATGGTGCCTATTGCAATTTGATGTTTTTTTTGGACAATATTGTATACAATAACATAGAAGCGCTGTGGGGACAGTTGAGACCTTCGTACATTAAAAAAAAAACCTTTCATATTTATTTTTAAAATACATTTTCGTAATATCAGGAGACAACTGAAATAGCACCTCTTATAAAACAAATTACCCCTGCCGTGGCTATTTAAACTCGATAAAAACTCGACAAAAACAGATTTTCATACATTTTCCACTAATGTGTGCTGTAATGGAAAAACCATTAGATTCACTTGGAAGGATAAGATGTTAATTCATTAAGATTTTGCGTAGATTGGTTGAAATATGTCGATGATTGTAACTATTACATTTTAATTTCTCCTACTCTTATATTTCTCAAATATATGATTGACGATCTTGGCCCTGCAGCATTAATGTCCAATTATTATGTTTTTAAAAATGTCACGATAGCCGAGTGGTTGGGCGGTCGGAATTTTGAGTCAAATGACCCGAGTTCGATCCCTAGGTGAAAGGCTCGTACCAATGGGTTTTTCAAGAACTTATGTACGAATTATATCGTTGGCTTGGACATAAAGAGGGCGACGGACTCACTACCTGTCAAGTTGTCCCGAAAATATCTTCGGTGGAAGGTGGGTCGAAGGGAATTAACTGCCTAGACTAAACCTCTGTCTACCCCTGAATTGGGAATTGCGTAAAGATATATATTTATCTATTTATAGTGATTACAACTCTGTAACTTATTTAAGACGTAGAAGAAATGTATATATACAAATACCAATGTAAAAGTGCGTTAATTTAATATCAAAAACTTATGTTCGTATTATATCGTTGGCTTGGACATAAAGACGGCGACGGGCTCACCACCTGTCACGTTGTCCCGAAAATATCAGCGGTGGAAGGTGGGTCACAGGGACTTAATTGTCTAGACTAGACGTCTGTCTACCCCTGTATTGGGAATTGCGTGAAGATATTTATTTATTTTATTTATTATGTTTTTAAACTAGCTGTGCCCCGCCCGCATTATGTGGCATAAAATTATTTACAATTCCTGTAAAATATTTATTTATATTTATTGCGTTGCCAGCCTTAGAGTGTGTGGGCCTCCGGTTACCTGCACTCACAAGACGAAACGCAGAAGTTTGTTAGACTTCTACTTCACGCCGGTATTCTGTGAGGTCGTGGTACTTCCCCGGTCCAGCCGGCCCATTCATGCAACTACAAAAGCTGATGCGTGGCTCCACCACTGTTTTTTTTTATTTGGGCACCCACGGGCTTTCATTCCAAAAAAGTGCCGCCAGATTGCGTCATCACGGCTTCTTAAATCATCTGAAGGGCTCTAGTTTCCATAAATATTTCCCCTCTTTTAGAGCCTTGCGTAATATTTAGGGAGAACGGCAAGATAACTGACGGTTTGACAGTACTTGGGAAAGGCGCGAAGATCTTGTGTGTGATGCTTTTCGCGGCGATATATTAGCGGCCCCTTTCAACAAGGGTACTTCGATAAGGACCGAGCGGAATCAGAGAGAATCTCGTTAGTGAATATGATTTATATGAGTCTTTGAAAGGAGACTATATATTTGTTCCATTCGCCGTAGAGACGATCGGTAGTGGGGTCTTCGTGCGATACAGTCTAAAAGGAATTGTATCCGCTAGTGACAAGATGGTTTGTTCTCTTTTCGCTCAACATGTAAGTCTAGCATGATCGTCACGCGTGGAAATGATTATTGTAGTTTTTAATTAATAAGTGTTGTTAATATAAACATAATATTGGTTCTGTAAATAAAGTATTGAGTACCGCATATACTTTCATATGCATTTAGTGATTTAGAATTACACACAGATACTTAAATTTTATTTCTATATGAATAGAATATGTGTAGTCGATGCGGCTGCTTAGCGGTCAGTGTGTTCGCTTTAGAACGTGGTTGGATATTGCAACATTGTATAAATGTGTACAACAATATCGTCTACATTCCCTATTAACAATAAAGAGTAGTAGTAAATTGAGGATATCCTATCAATTAGTAGGGCTTGAACATAATATAACATCTGGATGTGGCCAGTTACTAAATGAAAAAGTTACAATTTTTCAATTAAAGAACTAAAATAATTTAATAACAAAGCTTAGATAAAATATGACCTACATAGAAAGGACTACATTATCTAGACCGCTGACTACCCCAGTGTTTGGAAATGCGTGATGATATAAAACACGTCGTTTACGAGTACTGTATAGTTATATCTGTCTATATATAGCCGGAAATAATTATATATAGTATATGTATATATATACAGGTATATAAATACCTGTATATATGTGTGTGTGTTTACCTGGTAGCAAAAGATTAGATACAGATCAAACTATTTTTTTCGTACATCATAAAGATGCAAATTCTGTAGTATGGCCTAAGAATATACCTATGATAAATATACCTGTTTTCTCTTGAGTGAGTACCGGCAGACGGCGCTATCTCGAAAAACACCAGACCTCCATTCAGCAGCGTCTAAGGTACCTTGCACCTTTCTGGTATAGTAATGAGGAATTTTATCCACCGTTCAACAGACAGCACGTAGATGTAAGATAGGTTCTTATTTTGTTATTGAGCATAAAGTATTTAATTAGACTAAAACCCGCTTGTTTTTATATTTATGCACAGGATTCTGTTATTTACTTGCTGACTTGATTTTATTTTGTCTCGGAATCTTGACCCTGGGCAAATTCATTCGAACCAGAAACATTTACATTAAGTGATGTAAGCCACCAACTGTATTGATTTGGTATAGAGTATGTAAATATACTTTCGTGAGTATTTATAAATATTGATTACCTACTTGTACATAGTCGATTGCACTTGGACAATCAACAGGTGAACATACCATGCCATCTATAAGAAATAACTGCCCAATAGGGCAGTTGTTATTTCTTATAGATGGCCAAAGAATGAAGCGCAATCGAATCTACCTATATTTTGTAGGAAATATACGCCGAAGTCGCTCAGCGGTCAGTGAGCGGGCTTTAGAACGCCAGTAACGTATACATGTATATATATATATATATATATATATATATATATATATATATATATATATATATATATATGTATATATATATATATATATATATATATATATATATATATATATATATATATATATATATATATATATATATATATATATATATATATATATATATATATATATATATATATATGTATTAGGAAGTAATTTGTACAAATACCATGCTTATTTCTTTTTCAAATCTCTTCCAGCAGTCCAGACCAGACCTGTGACATGAGATTGGTTATAAACGCTAAATAAAGTATATACGATTTAAAAAAATAATATGTACAATAAATATAATTTATAAGTGTATATAATAATATATAAATGTATGAGGGATTATGAGGGAATTTACGGAGGTTTTTCAGTGTGAACGACGAAAGGCGAATGGCAGACAATCTACTCATTCAATCCTCTGAACGATTATAAAAATAGTTAATAACAAATTAAGTGCGTAACTTTGGCGGTTAATTTATTCCCTTTTCTAGTAATTTCCGAGTACATATTTATATGATAAAGTCATGAGCGCCAGTAGTTGGGTGATGGAAATTCGCGTCGAGTGACCCGAGTTCGATCCCCAGGTGGCAGGCTCATACCAATGGGTTTTTTCAATAACCTATGTACGATTCATATCGTTGGCTTTGACGTAAAGACGGCGACGAGCGCACCACCTGTCACGTTGTTCCAAAATATCTTTGGTGGAAGGTGGGTCGAAGAGACTTAATTGTCTAGACTAGACCTCTTGAGTATCTTGTCAACCCTTGTATTTGGAATTGCGAGAAGACATCTTTTTTATATATTTATATGATCATATGTTTCAGGGAATGAGTTAGTTCAAAACACCATCCATAAAAACTCATGAGATGATAATTTATGGAATGCCCATAATTTATATTATACATACAATATTAATTTATGTGATGCCTATATCTATTTCTATATGGCTGGCATAGGATACGATCTTTATGCTGCAAACAATTTTAAATCTGTTTAATGGCTTTTTATGGTATAAGCTATTACTTTTTTTACAAATACTACACAGACATGGAATCCTACTTGTCTTCTTTGTATAATAAATGTGAAAGTTTGTAGAATGAAGATTTTGCACACAGATAGTTTATAACTTGACTTATGTGAGATACTTATTATCCTGCAAAAAATCTATATCTGTTTCAATGTGTCCTGTGAGACATTTGAAACATAATTTTGAGTCCCGTGGTATACTATACTGGGTAATTTGTACTTAGAGAAATTGATAGATATGATATTTCAATTTAGCACCGTAAACGTTAATTTACCTTTACTAAATTTACAGGAAGAATTTGGTAAAAATTTTTTTTAAAGATTTTTTATGCTTGAGAGCTTAAAAAGTATTATTGGGGTGAACGCTGGTTATTGTATTATATTTTACATTATTTTACTTAATTCTGTAATATAATATAATATAAAAAAGTGGCGCCGTGCTCTTTCGCAAGAATAATTTTTCGAAAATGAAGAAGTATCGAAGCTGATTGCCACCCTTCGCTAATCGGAGCGGCACTCGAAGAAGAAGAATAAATAAAATATAAAATATCTTCACACATACTTCCAATACTGGGGAAGACAGAGGTCCGACAGAGAGACAGACAATTCAGTCTGTGAGGGAATATATTGAAAGGTTGTGAGCCTTTAGCCGTCTTATTGTGCTAGCAGCAATATGCTATATTTATATAACGATATATATATAAGGTATATTATATTTTGTGTTATTAACTTCGTTAAATTTTACCAATGCTTATTTGTAACAGTGTCAAGTCATGATCGCGTCAGGGAGTTAGCCATGGATACAAATTCTTCCAATGTTTATTAAGTTAAAGTACGAGTACCTCTATTGACTTCCTAACTAAAGTTACCTCTAGGTTGATTCTTTAATGAAAACTTGTATAAAATTTTAATTGATACTTTTTCATTAAAAACTATTTTTTAATTGAACCGCATTCAAAAAGACTACGTCAAAGCAACGAATATTTTTTTAAGTTAAACTATTAACTTATTATTAATTATTAATTTAAAATATGTGTTCCAATAAATACTATAATTATATAGTGTATTAACACTCACGATAGCCGAGTTGTTGGGTGGTCGGAATTCCGAGTCGAGAAACCCGAGTTCGATCCCCAGGTGGCAGTACCAATGAGTTTTTCAAAAACTTATGTACAAATTTCATTGTTGGCTTGGACATAAAGGCGGCGACGGGCTCACCACCTGTCACGTTGTCCCGAAAATATCTTCGGTGGAAGGTGGGTCAAAGGGACTTAATTGTCTAGACTTTTTCAATAAATACTACATGTTACTGTAAAGTTAAGTACTGTAGTGACATTTATCATATCCAAATGTGATGATTCATAGACACAAAAACCTTAATTCCATCAAAAAAATAGGGCAAAATAATCAAAATGCTTATAAAATTTACGTTAGGTAACAAACATTAAAAAACGAGTGTGCTTTAGACCACGACTAGTAAAACTTCTTTAACTCTATGTTCTTTTACTCATGTATATACATATATTAATTTTCAACAAATATTTAATATGGCTATGAGAGAAAGAGGGAAAGAAAATGTGTTTCACCTGTTTACTCCCCAAGGCAGGTCTGCGTGAAGAAGTTTTATACTTCATAAAGAATATACAACTGAATTAAGAATTCCTTATTTTGAAGTTGGTTAAAATATTGAGAACCTCTAATGGATTTAGGTATCTCAAAGATGGTCTAAAAAGTAACATCGATTGTTACAGAAGAAATAAATGTGGGTTTGAATGTATTAGTATAAAGATCTAGACATCTAGAGACCGATGTTAAGTAGTGGTACCTTGTGCATCCCATTTGATGACTGAGGCAGTCTCCTTCTGCATCAGAAGGCTAACCAGGTCGGGGCAGTGCTATGACCTTGAAAAACACCTGCCGAACGAAGTAGAGGCATCTTGTGCATCTGCGTTTTACCGGGTGAGTTAGGTGTTCATTTTCCTTTGCCTTCCAAAATCGTCTCTTAAAGGTGCAATAATTATCCATAGCCCGTTACGTTTTTAGAGTGTCATTTATGAATGTATCTGGTGCACCGATGACAGGTTTTAAAAAAAGAAATGGCCTAAATACAACAGCATGATTTCATAAAATTTTGGCCAGTATTCTGATAATTTTTTAAAAAGTCATGCAAACTCCTTAATTTGGTTCTAATTTTAAATTATTATTATTCCATTTTCATTTTTATTATTTATTATTTGAAACATAAATGTAAAAGTCATGCGGAAATTTAAAGATAATGTTTTAAATGCTAAAAACGGCATTAAATTGAAGTCTTATAGAATTAAAGAGCCATTTATCAAAGTAGTAAGGTAAGGTTTATGAGATGAAATAAATAAGCGAATTCGTCATTCAACCATTTTTCCACCTCGAAACACAATCGTTTCTTTCCGTCATTGGTCTGCTTAAATTAGACTGCGCATTTTATGAGATAGTTACCACGTTACCTGTCACTAGGCATTGCTAGTATAAAGACTTTTCTAACCTCTATTATGATTATAGACACGATAGCCGAGTGGTTGGGTGGTCGGAATTTCGATCGTATTCAATATCGTTGGCTTGGACAGAAAGATGGCGACGGGCTCACCACCTGTCACGTAGACCCGAAAATATATTCGATGGACGGTGGGTCGATGGGACTTACTTGTCTAGACTAGACCTCTGTCCCCCGTATTGGGAATTGCGCGAATTATTTATTTATTTTATTATATTATGATATCCACAGGAAGACAAGTGATGATTAATTAATACGCCGATAACATAAGGCCTTTATGGTCTTGTCTCCAAACATACTCTGTCTCCAAACATACACTGACGATTAAAATCAATAAGAAGTAAATTGATAGTTAATGACATTGCTCTGATCTCCAAATAACTAAATCACGTGTTTCTCTCTTTTAAAAACGGTGTGTACGTTTTAGGACCATGAAGGTCGTCAAATATTCAGGAATTACTGTTAATTTAGGATTTATAATGTAACAGAAATTTGCGTGAACATTGATTTGTTTAAATAAATTAATGAAAATTACAATACGATTACATACTATACAATAAAAATAAGGATGTATAGTTCACACTACGATGGATATCTTATAAAAGATTCTGATCGAGAATGTTATACAGTTTGTACATTTTTTATCGGCTTAGTTTTTGTCAATGTGACATTTTGTCCAACAACTTCCTGATAAGTATTATAACAATCAAATGCCTTCCTGCATATAACCATATTGTCCAAATATTCGATTTTTTTATTCTTCCTTCAATTTCTGTCGGTTTTTTTACATCCTAACATCTATATGAGTATTAAAGGGTCTATTTTCCAGTTGAACGAATTATTTTTTTCTATTAATTTCATGAAAGTAACAAAGTCCCCAACAAAGAACCCGGTAAACTAGTGGTGTCTGGGGAAAGTATGAATTTTAAATCATGTGGCATGTTACGATACAATGTAAAGAGTTTTAATACTTATCTTCACGGCTCGGTCTACGCTGTACAACTTATATTAACATTTGCTTCTTGAGTTGTACGCTATTAAGTATACAAAAGCGGTGTATATACGAAGCTCGGCAAATTAGTAGCGTTCTACGTATATTGGCCGACTCATTTATTTATGTAAGAAAAACATATAGCACTCCCTTACTTCTCGTAAGTGTTGTAAGAGGCAACTGTGGGAATAGCCTTCAAAATGTCATTGGCTGCTGACAGATGGCCGGAAAAACATCTCGAAAAATACGATAATTAATAATATACTCGGAAATTACGTTATTTTTCTAAATTTAGCGCACCGGTGAAGGGCAGTGTGATAGTTGCAAGGCGTTTGGTACCGCGATCTCCAATACGTTTGACACACATCCCATGATTCAAGTACGCAATGTTTGTATGGAGTTATTTCAGGTTGCGCTGTCTATTAACGGGAAGGATTGATTAACATTTTTATTTAATCTCACCATAGTTATAAAATCATACAAAAACATACAAACAATATCGATATTTTAAGTAGCTAATCCAATGAATGATTTTTCACATGTCAACTACAACGATCTGTCCGAAGAGCAAGAACTACTTGAGAAAATGTCAATTACTAACCTTTACTATGTTTTATTTTCATTCATTTATCTATATAATAGTTCTAGATGATTAATTAACAGCTTTATCAGTTATATTTGAAATTATATTGTCCAATTTCAAGTTGCTTCTGTTTAAGATAAAAATCCATATTTATGAAGCAAAACTCATGAAAAAGTATTAAAGTTTTTCTCTTGTTTATAGTTAAAGGGAAACGTATTCTATTTTGTCAGTATCAACATATTAAAATTCTAGAAGCTCCGATGAAGGGTAAGTCGAAAGGACGTCATTGTCTAGACCTGTGCCTACCCAAGTATAAGAAATTGCGTGTAGAAAAGAAAAATTGAAATTCAAATTGACGCTGGACAAAGTGGCTAACAAAAGCTATTAATTTGATTGATTTAATTTTTCATATGAACATGATCCTGACACATGATGACAATTTTAATGTTTCGGGTATTTGCGATCTCCGATAGAACCAAATTATAACATAAGCCATTTAAACCATTTATTTAAAGCAAGTAGTTTTAACCAAAATAAAAATTTCGAATACTGTTTATTTCTCTTTGCTTTTGTCTAAGAATCTGAAGAGTCCTTTATTAAACGAATAATTATTTTGTATTTACTTTTTTAATGTTTAAACAAAGTCACGATAGCCAAGTGGTTGGGTGGTCGGAATTTCGAATCAAGAAACCCGTGTTCGATCCCCTGGTGGCAGACTCGTTCCAATAGGTTTTTTCAAAAATTTGTGTACGAATTACCGTCGCCGGCTTGGACATTGAGACGGCGATAGGCTCACCATCTGTCACGTTGTCCCAATAATACCTTCAGTGGAAGTCAAACGACTTAATTGTCTAAACATCTATCTACCCCTGTATTGGGCGTAAATATATACATAAAAAATATCTTCACGCAATTCCCAATACAAAGGTAGCAGAGGTCTAGTCTAGACAATTAAGTCCCTTTTTGACCCACCTTCCACCGAAGATATTTTCGGGACAACGTGATAGGTAGCAAGCCCGTTGCCGTCTTTTTGTCCAAGCCAACTATATAATTCGAACATAAGTTTTTGAAAAACCCATTGGTACGAGCTTGCCACCTGGGGATCGAACTCGGGCCTCTTCACTCGAAATTCCGACCACCCAACCACTCGGCTATCGTGATAGGTATATATAAACAATGTTTTAAACGTAACCCGAGTATTGATAGGAAAGCAGCTAGAAGTCTACGTTACAAAATTTACAGAGTAGCGTGGGGAATGAACGTATTAATTACAAGGTAGTAGGAATATTTAAAAAATAAATTAAAGTTAAATACGACAGATAAAACATAAAAGTTAATGACGTAAAGCTGAATAGGCGGTCGTTTTTGTTTTTGTTTTAAATGATACCACATAGTTGATGTTATTAAATTATTGTTTTCTACACAATGTTTACATTATAAATATCTTAAGACGGATTGCCTGCCCGGGTTTTAGTCTAAAAACCAATAGGAAGTGAAAAGACATAGATAACGTAGAGAGAATAGAAAAATTTCTTTGTTTCATGTTTTACTGGCACCAGTGAAACACGACTATCAATGAACATTAAAATTGATTTGGTCATTGTAAATTACACTTATTACTCTTACTAAACGAACTACTACTGACTAATAGTTAATTTTTTAATATTTGAAAAATATAATAATTGAAAAACATTTTTTTAGTATTAACACGTGCCCCATTCAGTTTCAAATTAAAATTCTTGCATTATAAGATAATAAATATAATATAATAATAATAATGAGGTAGGGAAAGCGATTTTTCAAATTTAGAAACTCAGCTCTTAAGCTATTTCATTTCTATTAATATGTCTATCTCTTTTGTACTGACAGTTTTGTAATTACGGAATCGAATTTATTCCCTGACTTATCATTAAATTCATAGACTAAAAAGCTTAAAATTTTATGCTATTGATATCCACACTGCGTTCTAGTCTATAAAGATCATAATTTTTTATTCCCGGCATTTTTTTATGTAATAAGTGTTCAAAATTTGTTGAATTTTTTCGATACAATTTCTCATTTTAGTCTAACGAAGACTATTTTAAAATAGCAAGAAATCGAAAAACTTTGTAATTTTTTTATTTTATTTATTTAATGATATCTACTCATATTGCATTTTATACCTATAAAAACGAATATACTTTTACCTTTTTGTTCCTATTTCTTCATATCCCTAAATATATAAAAAATTTTCAGTACATGAAAAAGTCCTAAAAGTATTTCTATTGGCTACCCCAGTATTGGAAAGTACGTGAAGATAAGACCAAAGTTCACGAAGTATTCGTTAGATGAAATGAATTGTAATGACATAATAAATATCACATATTACATGTATAACATTGGCACTTTATATTATGGTACAACTATGTGATTAAAAATATATTTTCATGTCATTCCCAATACAATAGGAGTTCATAAAGGCCTAGGCAATTAAGTCCTTTCGACCCACCTTCTACCGAAGAGATTTTTTGGGACTGCCTGCCACTTGGTAATCGAACTCGGGTCTCTTGTCTCGAATTGGAATCACCCAACCACTCGGCTATCATGACATTAATCTTATCTCTAACGCTGTTGAATCTAATATATCATAAATCGCTCATTGCTCCGCCTCCGCTTGTAGTTTTGTAAGCTAATCAAAAAGAGAGTTTGTCGCCGTTCGAGAGTCAGTCGGAGTCGCGGTACACGTGGTAACGGTGGGTCTTCTGGTATATTGAGACCCTACCGAAAGTGCCTCGGCTTAATCTTTTCTCTATTTGTTTCTTTATCTTTTCTCTATTTGGTTCTCTTCGCTAAAACCCTAATTGGAAACACGATTTACAGGTAAGTGTTATATGAATTCTAATATATACTTTATTTTCTGTTTTTACTAAATTTAACATTTTTAAAACAGATTTACTTCTATTAAAAGTATTTAACGTGGTTCAATTAAAAATAAAATTGTAATATCGCATTTTTTTGTTTTAAATTAATTTCTAATATTTTGAATTTTATCTATACATAAAATTATGTTATCTATACTTAAAAATTTTGTTTACAATTAAAAGCTTATAGAAAGCGCATGCGCATATGACAAACAAGGTAGCGCTCAATTTGTTCAACTAATTGTTTTATTAAAATTTATAAGCAAACTTTATGCAGTTTTTTATAATCATTGAAGCTGAAGATAAATAATTTTTTATACAACAAAATACTTTAAACTGCTGAGACCTTCCACCCCTCACCGTTTATCACGCCCATATGTAAGGATAATATCTTACCTAAACAATAATTTCCTGCAGGCTTGCCTCTCTACAGGAGTATTTACCGCCACACTCGTTCAAGCACATTCACACAGCCTCTTACATAATTTCTATTGATATCAATTCTCTAAATGATTTTTTTTGTCTACAAATTGATACTAGTATGTTAAGTAATTATAAGAAGGAAAAAAAATAAGACCTATGCGACGACAATGATCTAAATAAATACTGAAAATAAAATTTACAAAAGTTTTTTTTATAGTGTTTATGTAAAAGTATTTATCTTTTTTATGAGATTTAGTAATAAAAAAACAACTAAAATTTCACTTCATGATAAAAAATAGTTTTAAAAAGTTATTAATTAAAAACGCGTATATCCCCCGAGGACTAAAATTGAATTCTTGTTTGATTATGGAATTCTTCATAACTCATTCTTCATTCTCTACTTTTCGATCACTTCCCCAAGCAAGTATGATGACGAAGATAAAACGGGCGGGATTTGAAGTTCAAGCACCGTGTCAAGCACTTTTTAATTTTTTTAAAATTCTCTTTAATTTAACAACAAAAGTTCAGCATTAATTCATATAAATAAAAATAAATATCTTCACGCAATTCCCAAAACAGGGGTAGACAGAGGTCTAGTCTAGACAATGAAGTCCCTTCGACCCACCTATAAATAATTACCTAAAATAATTCGTATGCTTTAAAAATCACTAATTTGCCGTGTGATAACGGTGTACGAATATTGCCACTCCCTTTCTTCTCATGGGTGTCGTAAGAGGCGACTAAGGGAAAAAGTCTTGAATATCGTTATGGCAACCGATAGATGGCGCGATAACCATCCCTAAAAATATCAGACAAAAATAATTAGACCACAGATGAGCAGCGTCTGAGGTCCGAGTGGTCTGGTATTGCGATCGCCAATACGTTTGCCAAGCGTGGCGATTATAGTAAATCCTCCCTAAGCGAGAGGCCTATGTCCGGACGTTATGTACGAGTATGTATGTATGTATGTATGTATGTATGTAAAAATCACTAAAAATGCACAATGAAGATAAAACGGTTACGTCTCGTGTTTAAATTATTGAAAACACCCATAGTAATATGTTTTGTGGTTTTGTCAAGTAAAAAACGTAAAGTTATTTTATATATTGTTTATATTTTATTACCTGAAAAATAATGTAATATAACGTTGTTATCTCGGCTCGTTGTATATATTATACTATAATTTAAATGTGTGCTCTGAAATAGTTCTTTTTTATTTTATTATTATGGTTGGAATATTGTATTTATTTGTTATGTCCTAAGTCTATATTATTATTTGATATTATAACTCAGACCTATGCTTCGTGGTTATTTTAATAATACTTAGTGATGGTATTGTAATTTAACAATACGTCAGTTTTCATTCTTTCTTTGGGTTTAATGGAATGATTTACATTGTATTAGTGCTTTTTACAAGCTGTCTCTCGCGGTTAACTCCAGCTTGTTAAATAAATGCTAGGAGGTGTGAGATTTAGTCAATTATTCCCGTAGATGTCTTAAGAGGCAGACTATACCCTATTAATCACAAAGGCTTCTGTCATAGGCGGAATAGCTCATCAATAATGGGGCAACTGTGTCTAAGGTATTCTTTCCATATCCTGCAATGCACTTTTACAGGTCGTTAAATCACTAAGTAACGTCCTACCTACACAAATTTGAATTAAATCATATCACGTCGATATCCTTGTGCAGTGACAAATTTATACAGTATTTAAGTATAGTCATGATGGCCGAGTGGTTGGGTGATCGGAATTCAAGAGACTCGAGTTCCATCCCTAGGTGGCAGGCTTCCAATGGGTTTTTTCAAAAACTTATGCACTATACAAAACGTACATGAGTTACGATACACAAGTTCACCACCTGTCACGTTTTCCCAAAAATATCTTCGGTGGAAGGTGTGTCGAAAGGACTTAATTATCTAGACCTCTGTCTACTGTTGTAGTTAATAAAATATATCCTCATTTTATTTATTTGTCGGCAATATCATTTTTACCCCTAAAGTACTGTTGTTATCTCTTTAGCGGCAAGAAAAATTTCACTCTCGGAGGCCAAAAATAATTATGTTAAAAAATGCCGTTTAAAATGTTTGTCAAATTAAATAAAATTATATTCTTAAACAACGACTATTTTTTGCCCTCGTGGTTCGACAAAAAAGGGGATCCTTCAGTGAGAATAAAATATTGAAAATGAATTAGAATTTTTTCAGATTTTTTTAGTTTAAAAACCGTCATATATTTTTCCAATGGACACTGAATTTTGAGATTCCCTAGATTCGAAAAGTGGACACTCGAAAGTACTATGAAACATAACTTTTATTTGAGAATTATTTTACTTTACTGATATCTTATAATGAACAAAACAGTTCTTTGTCGTTGATAGGTAAAATCGGCAGGCTTTGAAATTTGCCGCCCTAGGCTCAAGCCTACTCAGCCTATTGGTAAATCCGCCACCAGGTCTTCCCAGGATTTTAAAAAGTCACACCACACGGCTTGTGAAAATAAAATGGCGTTATTCGAAGGGCTCTTGTCGCCATAATAAGTCCCACAGTTTTGAAGCCTTGAAGACTATTTACGGAGGACGGAACATCAGTCAACAACAACAGTCTTGAAATGAGACTATATATTTGCTAAATTTGTCATTAAGGTGATTATTCCGTGGAGGTGTCTGTCTATCTAATGACTATAAATAAGCGAATGTACGTTGTTATTTTGCAAAATAAATGATTTGATTTGTCACGCGATACAGTTTCTGAGCGAATTGTGCCCGCTATTGGTCGTGGCTTCTAGTGACTAGATGGCTGTTTATTTCCTCGCTCTAAAGATAAGTCTAAACATACAAGTTTTTGGTGTCATGCCACGAAGATTAGGACGGTACTATTATTAAAGCTTTTAGTTACTAAAAGTATTTTAAATATTTATAGTATTTCGTTTATATAAATAAAGTATAAAAAATAATATAAATGTATAAAATAATATGAAGTCACGTTAGTGGTTCGGTGGTCGGAATTTCGAGTCGAGAAACCCGAGTTCAATCCCCTAGTGGCAGACTCATACCAATGAGTTTTTCAAAAACTTATGTACGAATTATATAGTTGGCTTGGACATAAAAGGCGGTGACGGGCTCACCACCTGTCACGTTGTCCCGAAAATATCTTCGGTGGAAGGTGGGTCAAAGGAAAATAATTGTCTAGACTAGACCTCTGACTACCCCATGTATTGGGAATTACGTGAAGATATTTATATTTATTTATTTATTTAAAAAATAATACCATAACTGAGTGGTTGGGTGAAAAACTAATGTACGATTTGTATCGTTGGCTTTGACATTAAGACGGCGACGGACTCACCACCTGTCTCGTTGTCCTAAAAATAACGTCGTTGGAAGGTGGGCAAGATCCACACAATAACCCGGCAACAGTCCCCTTTGCCGTGGATGGCCCATTGCAAAGGGTTGTGGAGTCAGTTTTTTGTGACAGCAAAGCCTGTGTGGGGGAAGGGCATGACCTGTCATCCCGTTTAGCGAACAAACGGGCGTAAAACAAGGTTGTGTCATGTCTTTCTGGCTACTCATATTCCCTTGACAGCTGTTTTCAACGCTGAAGAAAATAAATTGCCTGCTGTATGCTAATGATGCAGTGCTTATTGCACTATCAGAGGCAGAGCTGCAGGCATTAGTCACGTGCATGAAAGAGGAATTGGAAAATAAAAGTCTGCGTTTGAATGCTAATAAAACTAAGGTGCTTGTATTCGAAAATGAGAAAATGAGAACGAAGTGGGTATGGGTAAATCAGAAATGTCAGGTGAATGAAATTGTATACTTGGGGAGGATTTTTAGCCGGGATTGAAGATGTGATATAAAAGTAGACAGGCATGTGGTTGCCGGAAACAATGTCAACGGTGCCCTGACTGCGTTAGTCAAAAGCGAAGTAAAAAGTGCACGTCTTGCAATACATAAGGCAGTGCTTGTACCGACTTTTAGAAACAGCATTTTCTCACTTCAGCTTTAAAAACCTTGGCTTGTTAAGAAAAAGATATGGGAATTAAAAATAACAACGATCTCTGTCTACCCCAGTATTGGGAATGGCGTGACGAGTTCCTTTTTTATTTTCTTAAATGCACACAAAATTAAAATCTCCCAAGTATTAGTAAAATAAAAGAATCAATTTCACTTTTTCTTAACAGAACACTCATCACATTGACATTCATTCAGCGTTTCTACGATTCTCTGACTCATTTTACTTTCTCGAGTCATTGGTCCTCTAATGAAAAAACGCACTAGTTACACAAGCAATCCACAATAAACCTTAGTACCTTGGCTTAAGGTCTAGTATGTACGTAGTAATGGTTTAGTTTACATATTTTTCATGATTCACCAATACTCCATGTGAATTATAACTTTCATCACGGTTATTTACTGTTTAAGACAAATAAAAGTTTTTTGGCGTTTAAATAAGATACGCCTAAAATAATATGCATAGAGCCGGAACTAAGAGAGTTAGCTAGGATAAAGATTTCAGAGACGTTAATGTAATCTGACTAACCCTGTAGATTAGGGTGAAGAACGTAATATAATTCATAAGTTACAATTTATCCATATCACAACTTATTAATATTATAAATTCGAAAGTCGAATACGTTTGTTTATTTCTTATCCTTTCATACTTAAACCGCTCAAACGATTTATATTAATTTTGGCAGAGGTATAGTTCGGTATATACAGTCCACAAGCCATTTTCTCTTGCGATAAACGAGAAGACACGTCCGAAAACAATTTGATAATAGACTTAAAGATTATACTCTTATTACAAATTTTTTGGTAGTGTTGTATTCACCATAATTTTTGAATCTATAAATAATAAAATAAATAAATATCTTCACGCAATTTCCAATACAGGGGTAGACAGAGGTCTAGTCTAGACAATTAAGTCCCTTCGACCCACCCTCCACGGACGATAATTTCAGGACAACGTGGCAGGTGGTGAGCCCGTCGCCGTCTTTATGTCCAAGCCATCGATATAATTCGTACATAAGTTTTTGAAAAACCCATTGGGGCCTCCTGGGGATCGAAGTCGGGTCTCTTGACTCTACAAATTCAGACTACCCAACCTCTCGGCTATCGTGACATTTTAACGTAATTTTTTAATCTATATTATTAATATTATGCATTTTCTAATATTGTGGTAGTTACAGGAGTTATTAATCGGCAAAAAACTTAAAAAACATACGCGTGAATATGCAAAGATGAGCCAGCCTTAAATTTAGTAACCATGTCACGGCACCATTGTACGCGGGCCTGCTTTGCATCCTTGCAAAGCATCGTTGAGGCTGAGCGGCAACGCAATCCATCCTTTTCACGTGAAAGCCGTGGCGAGAGGCCACGGCTTTCATGTAAAATCTCGTATCCCGATTCAATTTGCAGTGTTATGGTAATCCGTAAGGTAAAGTGGCCGTAAGGAGACCTGCCTACCTCATTTTGTCAAATTGCGTGAATATATCCATCAACAAATAAGTGAGATAGATGTATTTTTAATAATAATATAGATAGATAATTTTAAAATGTCATAGATGATGCAACTGTGCACACTGCTTAATCTATGTTATTTCATAGCAGATAGAAAAAAAAATTATGCATGTTAACGTGTTTTACTATTGTTTATTATTATTTAATAACTAATTGAGTTGAGATGATACCATCTAAATTCCGTAATATTTTTATTGTTATGTTTTGTAGTCCATTCCGGTCTCTAGTTTAACGTTACTTTTCAGCGGATCACGTAGCTACTACATTACGTTAACCTCTTTATTGAAATGGGCCTACATAGGCGCCGAGAGTCTACTTTCACCTCAAGGCCAACTACAATACATTTTGTCAAAGCGTACCGTTGTGAATTGTATTCGTTACTGCCACGAAATAACTTTACTTTAATAAGTTCTTCTCCAATTTTGTGTTTGTCGTTCAATTATTGATGCATTGAATAAATAACAACCACAATTATCTACGTCTATAGAGGTTTCTATCAGTAAGTTAGAATCTATAAGTAGTCTATTAATTTTCTTATTCATACATTTTAATTGACGTCAAAAGTCTTTTGCATGACACAAACAAAGGTTTCTCCTATACGAAGATTTTTTATACTTATCAATACCAGATACCTTGTACCTTAATAAGAATATTCATTATTTTTCTTCCTTGCTCTATTGCTTAAAATGCTGCTACATGACATGGTTCTGCAATTCTTCCACCTACAAACCTGCCTCTCCCTCCTCCTCTCTGCCCATAGAATATCAATTATTCCGCGAATTTCGGTAGTAAATAAGCTTAGTTTATAAGGAAATATATTCAGGTCATAGGAAGTAAATATCGTTTAGATTAATTAACGATTTTTAGAAAAACAAAATTAAAGCAGACAAAATATTCTTAATTTAATTATTTATGTGCTCTTTACAAATTAAAAAAAAAAAATTAACAAACTTACTACGTAAAAAAAAAACTAAGTTTTTCATTGTCAATGATTTGACAATGTAGTTTATTTTATGTGATTTCTTTTTCAATAAGGATTTTAGTTACCAAACTTTGATACTCACAGATGTGATCATTTACGTTCCCTTTTATAATAATTCGGTCAGACCCTTAATTTATGACGATCTATGTGATAACAGAAACAGAAATGTAATCGTAAGTTTACGTAAACTAACAAAGTGAATCATTGTTCATCATTATACAGGTTTGGAGCAATTTTATTCACAGTTCTTACTTTCACCGCGCTCTCACCGGTGAGGTAGGTCAGGGTCGGGCGTTGTCATACGTTCCTCCAAGGGTACAACGGTTTGATGTACCCGCTTGGGTTCTTGCAGTGCAGGATGAAATTAATTTTTATATAAATTAATAATAATATAAAATACACGCATAGTTAAGTTTCAGTTATTATTTCAATGTTTTTAAAATAATTACAGAACAGATATTTTGCTCATTATTTGAAATAAATGCATGTTTTTTTTACGTTATAATCTCGGAAAATTTAGCTATGGTTTGTTTTGTAAGTTGTTTAATTTTATTTTGTATTGTTCGGTCAATATGGCACAATATGGTGTAGTAGCGGCATAATAGTACGGCACTTTCTTTCCGTAGGTGGTGCAAGAGCCGACTAAGAAAATCAGGTATCGAGATAACTGTCTAGAAAAATACTAGATAATTGTTAAGAAGACCGGCGACAGACTGTATTGGATAAGTTCGTGTCTTACTACGATCGATTTTTAATTAAATTTATTTTAAAATAAAATTTTCTAAAAAAAATAATTTTCAAATATTGACGATTTCGAATTTTAAACTAAATTTCGCCATTACTGTATGCATGCAGTTATTGCATAATACATTTTCAACAAAATTGAAAATAAATTTGATTTACACACCTTAGACACTGCTGGCGGTCTGCTGAATTTTGGTATTTATTAATCTTGTATTTTTTCAAAAGTCACGATAACCGAGTTTTTGGGTGGAATTCGAATTTCGAGTCGAGAGACCCGAGTTCGATCCCCAGGTGTTTTTCAAAAGCTTTTTACTACGAATTTCATCGTTGGCTTGGACATAAAGACGGCGACGGGCTCATCACCTGTCTCGTTGACCCGAACGTAATTATCTTCGGTAGAAGGTGGGCCAAAGGGACTTAATTGTGTAGACTTGACCTATGTTTTATATATGTATATATATATATATATATATATATATATATATATATATATATATATATATATATATATATATATATATATATATATATATATATATATATATATATATTTTTTTTTTTTTTTTTTTTCGAGACAGTTATCCCGCCATCTGACGGAACGAATGTATTGCATCTAAAGAATGTTCAATATGGATCTAAAGAATATTGTATGTCGCGACAACCGATAGGGTCCGTTAGGCGGAGAAAGTACCGCTGAAATTTAGGCGCACAATCGCACGTCTATTTATCATTTCTCGTATCTTGGTGTTACATGTAATAAGTAAATGATACGTAATAATGAATAATATAGTAGATAATGAGGACTAACATAGAAAGCTTAATAATCCGCAATTACACCGGCACTATGTTTTTCAAATCGGAACACAGCAGTTGTATAATACCCAGTCAACACTTAGTCGCCTCTTAATCCTAGTGGTTAAGTACCAGGTGTTTGATACTACTAATCGAGCGTCGCGGTTATGGCAAACCTAATATATCCAATAAGTTAGTGGACTTTAACACACTTGTATTTGTTATAAAGAAAAGAAAGAGTGAGAGATAAAGTAAAGAGACAGACAATGCTCTTTAACGTGCTTTTTAAATAAGTCTATATTTTTTATTGTAATTTCACACACACTAGTTTCTCCTGAAAAACATATTCTTCCTTGAATTCATTGTAAACACAGTACTTTCAGTGTTTGTATACAAACTTAGTCTTGCTAGCCTAACCTAGTCACTCACATACGTTACAAAATTTTAAGCAATCGCTTTGATTTCTAGGCTCTCATGGCTCGTTAGACTATCATTGCTCGGATGGCTGACTTATCTGGGGATGATACGTTAGCGTCAATGGTCGCCAAACTTATAACAAAATTGCATATTGTATTCCAAATAAAGCATAAGTACTCTTTAGTAAAATAGCCTCGTGAATATTTATTTGAAACTAGCTGCTGGACTCCGTTCTGCTTGGGTTGCGCTTATAAGAAAATTTACCTACTATGCAAATTATTTGTCAATGCATACACAACACCGCCATGTATTATTCTTTAACGTACTTTTAATTAACACCTTTAATCCACGAAAGTTCAAGCCAACATAATAAAGTTGAAGCCGTAGAAACTCGATGTAAAACAATGTTGTTTTTTTTTATAGAAAAGGGAGGCAAACGAGCAGGTGGCACACGTGATGGTAAGTGTTTACCGCCGCCCATGAACATCTGCAATACCGGAGGAATAGCGGATGCTTTACCGGCCTTTGAGAAATGTATAGGCTCTTTTCTTGAAGGTCGGCAGCTCATTCTACAAAGTGCAAGTGCGTGGCAGAAAATTCCGCGAAAAACGCACTGTGGTGGAATGCCAAGCATCAAGGTGGTGTTGATGAAATTTTTGATTATGCCGTAAGGTACGATGGTGAAATTCACCGGCTGGAATTATTCCGAACAATTCCTCGGAGCACTCCCCGTAGTAGATCTTGTAGAAAATGCAAAGAGATGCAACATGTCTTCGCAAAGCCAGGGAATCTAGCCGATCGGATAGAGTATGGTCGTCGACAATTCGAGCCGCTCTTCTTTGGATACGGTCAAATGGAAGGAGCTGACACTGGGGTGCCCCCGCCCAGAGATGAGAACAGTACTCCATGTGCGGCTGAACCTGCACCTCATAAAGTTGCAAGCGGTGGGCCGGCATGAGGTACTGTCGCGCTCTACTGAGCACGCCAAGCTTTTTAGAGGCCAATTTGGCCTTACCTTCCAAATGACCGCGAAACTGAACGTTGCTCGATATGTCGACGCCATAGATTCCGATGCTGTCTGAGGCAACTACGGGAGTGTTCTCAAAACGAGGTGATACGACGAAGGGTTTCTTTTTAGCGGTAAACGCGCAAACTTGTGTCTTATAAGTCGGCCCCAGTCCGAGATTTTGTCTAACAAAACAACAAAGACAAGTTTGTTCCGGTACTCGTCGACGTGTTTCCGAGAAATATTGTCACGGCCGGTATATAGGGCTACCAGTGCTGTCATCTGCATAGCAATGTATGTTACTAATTTGTAACAAATCATTGATATGCAGAAGAAACAGGGTTAGCGATAGCACACAGCCTGGTGGGCACCAGCGTTCACAGACTTGGAGTCCGAGCATGCACCGTCAACTACGACCTTGATGCTCCGGTCTGTGAGAAAACTAGTGACCCAATTGTAAAATTTCTCGTGAAGCTCATATGAATTCAAAATATAAAATGAAAAAGTAATTTTAACCTTAAATATTTATCAATTCCATAGTATAAGTAAAATCGTAATTGAAACCTCGAGGGAGGTTTAGATAATATTTTTCAAATCTTTATACAAAAAATGTGTTTTGACATAGTGTACGTAATTAATACAAATATTTTTAGGCAATATTACATAATATAATATAATATTGTCTAAAACTACTTATATTGTCAATAAGTATGTGAGAACTGTGAAATTTCTAAAAAGAATACAAAAGTAATATGCTTCTTTTTAAGGGAACTAAATATTTACTACAATCTTTTTTAATTACTCTGGTTATTTGTGCCTTTCAAAGTGGAGGATTTTTTTAAACAGACAACAGTTTTTGGCGCAGACGTCTCCTAAGAGGAGCAACCACTTAATAACACCGTATAATAATCGTATGAAAATAAATGTGAAAAATTGTATGTTTATAAAATATTATTATACTTTTTATTTCTCTTTAATTTAATAATAAAAAGTTCAGCATAACTTATGCGATTTAAAAATCAATAAAAAATGCATACTATAATGAATGTAATTATGATTATAAATATAAAACATAAACGATGTATAAAAAACAGAGCATTTAGGCAGACAGTTCTGCCTCGAAGCGTAGTATTTCATTTACCACACAGCACTATATTTTATTCTATTTAACCTGTGTCGAGTTGTGAAGAAAAATGGTTAACTCTTATTTCTTTATTTTTCTTGAATTTGTAATTAAAAATTTATGTTTGTATCTGAGTTTATATTACTTTTTTTGTTATTTTTATTACTATTTTACTTACCCGTTCAGGTGAAATTTTACTGGCATTTATTTTTAAATAGTCAAATGGCATATTTTGAATAATTTACGGAAAAGCTTTTCGTATAAATATTTATATAATTAAATAAATATGTTTAACTGTATGCTCTTATTATATAATTTATTTTTTATTTATTTATTTATTCTTTATTGAGATACCTTAAAATAAGGGCTACAATGGGCGGACTTAATGCCTGATAGCATTCTCTACCAGTCAACCCTTGTACTGGTGAAAAGTAGATGGCCGGTGCGACCCAAAGAATAAAGTAATACAATATATATGTTGTACGATACATAAAAGCAGTACAAGCGATACATATAATACCAGTATATGCCATAATACATACATAGTTATAAATATTTAAAAATACATTTACACACACAGTTATATAAATATATACACAAACATAAATATTCCAATAATAATACTTATATTTATACATATATTAGAAAAAAGCGAAAGAAGCGAAAGAAGTATGTAGGGATCGTGACACTTGGCGATCTGTTCTCTCTGGCTAACCCGTCAGGGATTGTGCGTGAAGATAAATAAATAAATAATAAATAATATATAAGAAAAAGTAAGTAACTAAATAGTACTAACAAATACTACATAATACTAATAAAAAAAAGCAAAGTCATTGTTGTCATTGATTTGTAAGGTGATATTCTCGAACTGATCTCTTAAGTAAGTACATACTAGGAGCAGTTTTAATTTTTAAGGGCAAGGCGTTACAGAGGAGTATCGCTTGTACAGTATAGGAAGAGTTATAGTGTCCTGTACGAGTATTGTGTTGTGGAATATGAATCCTACATCAATTAATAGAACGAGGTACTCTATCATGAGTATTATGAAGATATTGAAAGTTATTCTTAAGATATGAAGGAGAATTAGGATTATTTAATACAGAATACAGTAGAAATAGAATTCAGGAGCTACGCCTTTGACGAATAGAGAACCATTTAAGCTTGGAACTTGAAACCAAAAATGAATCTAATGCAGTTGTTAAGAAGGCGCTCCAACTGGTCGAGACGTGACTGGGTTAGATCTGGGTTGCAAACATTCGCATAATCTATGATGTGTAATACACGGGTATACACGAGCAAAAACTTCGTTTTAAAAGGCAGGAAATTTTTTAGACGGTAGGAATAACGTAAGGTGGCATTTGCTTTTCTGCTGATTTCAGCAATCATGATGTCATCAACAATGTTTGTAGTAATGCCATATACTTCTAGACAACACAGAATAGTGTTTGACAATGGCAGTGTGAGTTCCAATACGTGTAATTTATTTCTAATAAAAACATCATTTTTTTGTATAATTTAATTAAAAGTATCTTCAATACATATTTTTAACTTAAACAACTTAAACACACTTGTTAAAGAAGTTTTCTTTTCTACGTAACTACTGGGTTTAGTAGCAAAGGTATATCGAGAGAAGAACAGTAAAATTAAACTATCTTAGGAATCGCATTTAAGCAGCAAACAAATTGGCCCAAGCACCGATGTGCTTTGTCCAATTTGTTTGCTGCTTAAATGCATAATCATCGTTTTATAAGAATTAGGGGTTTTATTTGCCGATGATGCCTAACATTTACCTAAAAATTAACTTTTATATTAAATACAGATACTTAACACCTTAACTGTTAAACATAAAGGCGATATAAGAAATAAATAATAGTTTAAAACATACGCTTTTTATAGACAACCGAACTAAAAAATAGAAAATAAATTTTAATAAATTTAAATTAACAATAGCGTTAAAATTTCAATAAATATAAATTAATAATAGTGTGAATAAAAAAATATTTTATTTTAAAAATCGTGGGGTGCTTTTTAAGGTATTATCAAAATTATAATCACTCTACTCATATCTGTCAATAAAATATTTATAAATATTGAAAAAAAGCGTGGGATGCATGGTGTCAATTGTTATAAATATTTTATTATAATATTTTATAACAATACAAGTCTCGATAGCGGAGTGGTTGGGTGGTCGGAATTTCGAGTCAAGAGACCCGAGTTCGATCCTTAAGTGGCCGTACCAATGGGTTTTTCTAAAAACCTATGTACAAATTATATCGTTGGCTTGGACATAAAGCGGGCGACGGGCTCATCACCTGTCTCGTTGTCCCGAAAATATCTTTGGTGGAAGGTGGGTCGAAGGGACTTAAATGTCTGGACTAGACCTCTGTCTACCCCTGTATTGGGTATTGCGTGAAGATATTTTTTTTATATAAAACAATAATGTTTTTATTAGAAATAAATACGTGTGGCACTCATACTGCCATTGTCAAACACTATTATGTTTGTCTAGAAGTATATGGCATTACTACATACATTGCTCATTACATCATGATTGCTGAAATCAGCAGAAAAGCTAATGCCACCTTACGTTCTCTCTACCGTCTAAAAAATTCCCTGACTTTTAAAACGAAGTTTTTGCTCGTGCATACCCGTGTATTACCCCTCATAGATTATGCGGATGTTTGCAACCCTGATCTAACCCCGTCACGTTTGGACAAGTTGGAGCGCCTTATTAACAACTGCACTAGATTCATTTTTAGTTTCAAGTTCCAAGCTTAAATGGTTCTCTATTCGCCAAAGGCGTAGCAGAATTCTATTTGCACTGCATTCTGTTTTAGATAACCCTAATTCTCCTTCGCATCTCAAGAATAACTTTCAATATCTTCATAGTACTCATGATAGGGTACCTCGTTCTATTCATCGATATATTCATATTCCACAACACAATACAGGATACTATAACTCTTCCTATACTGTACAAGCGATACTCCTCTGGAACGCTTTGCTCTTTAAAATTAAAACTGCTCCTAGTATGTACTTATTTAAGAGATCAGTTCGAGAATATTATCTTACAAATCAATGACAACACACGACTTTGCTTTTTTCATTAGTATTATATACTATTTATTAGTATTATTTAGTTACTTACTTTATCTTATATATGTATAAATATAAGTATAGGTATTGGTATACGTATGTAGGTATTTTATAGTATATAACGCTATTGTATGTATCGCTTGTACTGCTTTTATGTATCGTACAAGATATACATTGTATTATTTTATTTTTTGGTTCGCACCGCCATCTACTTCTCACCATTACAAGTGTTGACTGGTAGAGAATGCCATCAGGCATTAAGTCCGCCCATTGTAGCCCTTACATTAAGGCGTCTCAATAAAAAATAAATTATGTAATAAGAGCATAGAGTTAAAGATATTTATACAATTATTTAAATATTTATTCGAAAAGTTTTTCCGCCAACTACTCAAAATATGCCATTTGAATATTTAAAAATAAATGCCAGTCGAATTTCACCTGTACGAGAGTAAAATAGAAATTAAAACAACAAAAAAAGTAAAATAAACACAAATACATCATTTATATTTTTCATAATCATAATTTTATTCATTATAATATGCAATTTTTATTGATTTTTAAATCGCATAAGCTATGCTGAACTTTTTGTTATTAAATTAAAGAGAAATAAAAAGTATAACATTATTTTATAAACATCCAATTTTTTTAAATCATATTTTGATGACGTTTATTATACTAAGAGGTTGCTCCTTCTCTGCCTAGGAGACGTCTGCGCCAAAACCGAACTGTTGACTGTTCCAGAAATTCCTCCACTTTGAAAGGCACAAAGAACCAGAGTAATCGCAGTCACAATCATATCGGATAGTTTGTTGTTGTATTGTAAATATTTAATTCCCTTAAAAAGAAGCATATAAATTTTGAATTCTTTTTAGAAATTTCACTAGTCTCGTATACTTATTGACAATATAAGTAGTTTTAGACAATATTATATTATATGATGTCTTATATTGTATTATATATTGTCACGATAGCCGAGTTGTTGGGTGGTAGGAATTTCGAGTCGAGAGACCTGAGTTCGATCCCCAGGTGGCAGTACCAATGAGTTTTTCAAAAACTTATGTACGAATTTCATCGTTGGCTTGGACATAAAGGCGGCGACGGGCTCACCACCTGTCACGTTGTCCCGAAAATATCTTCGGTGGAAGGTGGGTCAAAGGGACTTAATTGTCTAGACTTGACCTTTGTCTACCCCTGTATTGGGAATTGCGTGAAGATATTTATTTATATTTATTTATTTATTTATATATTGTCTAAAAATATTAATGTTAATTACACACATTATGTCAAAAATACTATTATTAATTTCTATTTATTGAAATTTTAACTCTATTCTTAATTTAAATTTATTTTCTATTTTTACTTCGGTTTTCGATAAAAAGCGTGTTTTTTAGTTTTTTTTTAAACTATTATTTATCTTTTCCTTTTAAGTTTTCAAATTATGCCATCAGTCCTCGATAAATCTACAAAGTTTGAACGAAATCTGGCCGTTCAAAGTGGATCAAAATCGCCCCCAAAGAAGTCAGTTACAAACATACATACATACAAGTGAAGCTAATATAAAGCGTGTAAAAAGACTGCTTTTATTATATTTTAATCTTACCAATGACAATTTTCACACCTAATAGTCTAAAGATCAGATCTATAGAAAACAATTCAGAATAACATTAATTTTTATTCTTTATAACTATTAATTAATATGTGTCAATAGAACATAGATATAAAATATGAAACATAATATATTACATATATTATGTGTTTCGATAGCCGAGTGGTTGGGTGGTCGGAATTTCGAGTCAAGAGACCCGATTTCGATCCCCAGGTGGCGGGCTCGTACCTATGGGTTTTACAAAAACTTATATGTAACAATTATATCGTTGGCTTGGACATAAAGACGGCGACGGGCTCACCACCTGTCACGTTGTCCCGAAAATATCTTCGGTGCAAGGTGGGTCGAAGGGACTTAATTGTCTAGACTAGACCTCTGTCTGCCCCTTCTTAAAACTTCTACTGTAATATACCTATACTACACACGGTTGACAAAATTTCACTGTTGATCAGAGCATTTCCATAATAAGAGTATGATATAGGTAAAACAACAGCCTGTGAATGCCAACAGCTGCGCAAAGGCCTCAAAATAAAGGTCGTTTCGCTAGTCGAATAAGGCTTAAAAGCTGATGAATGGATAGACAGAGAACTGGGATAGACAGAGGTCTAGACAGTTAAACCCTTTGACCCACCTTTCACCCAAGACATTTTTTGGGACATCGTGACAGACGGTGAGACCCACCAAGCCTATCAGTTTTTAGTGATTATTAAAAAGAAAAAAAGTATTCAGATTAATACAATATTTAAAAATATTAAGAAGCGTAAAGAAACATAGCCTCGAGCTAAAAACTTGTTAAGACACTTCTCGCGATGACAGCTGATAAGGGTTAGATAAGGCATCTGATAGTATTCGTAATGGATGTTTTGTTACCCTAAATTTATCCTACTATCAATTTTCGATGTTTGTTCCACCTTTATTCTTCTACGAATCGAGAAATGACTGCACTGGATTATCAGTATCGTCTTTTTTATTCTGGGTTTAAAGGATCTTGGTGAAACTTTGGTACAATGCATGGACAAATTTAGTGGCATATACTGTCAGTATTTCATTATTCATGTTATTAGGTTATAAATTTTAAGAAATTATTGGAGCTGGCGCTGATTTTTTTTATTTAAAATTTCCGTAATGGAATATTTTATGGTAATCCATAAACACTTGATTCGAGTACAAACTTTCATACATGTAATATTTCCCCATAGCGGGAAACGAATCCCATCCCTTAGTGTTGAAAGTAAACTCACCACTATCAACTAGGCTAACGGGACTTCAATTTTTCATGTTGCAAATATTTTCAAAATGTTAAAATATTAAATGGAGTGACCATTTAACATTTCGAAAAACTACGCAAAATTTAGCAGTAATTTTTTTTGTGGAACAGGGAAGCAACGAGCAGATTGCTCACGTGATGGTAAGTTAGTAGTTAGTTAATTAATTAACATAATTTGCATAGGATAATTTTATACCGTAATAGGAATGCAATGCGACGGGCCTATTGCCATTTCCATAAGTTGGACATTTCCATAACCACAAGTACCTAAGCTACTTACTTTGAGATCAGAGAAATGTATGAGATGTGTATTTATTACTGTTATATTTCAGTTTGCTGATACTGATAAGACAATGAAGGTTTCTTTTCAGTATCAGCAAACTGAATTCCATAGCCCGCGTCTGCGACGGCGTCTGTCGGTTTTCTCATTCAGCCTGCAGTAAAAGGCTACATTTCGCTTCCATTCCGTCTTATTTAGAGTCCATGGTACGCAGTAGTCGCTTAAGATGAACGAACATTTAGTATTTCTCACCAAGCTATATAAAAAAAGAAAATTGTCGTTTTACACTTATGCATTAGCTTAACTTATAATATCGTACTTGCACATATAAGCAGAGCGCATATAATCACTACGTTACGTTGGCTGGCACATTGCAGTCCGTCGCGACGCTTTAATCATATCATTGCATGTAAGTAATCCCGGGCGGCGACAAATGCGATTTGTCCGCGGTTCATGACACGAGCCTATTTCTGTGCCGATGTCGCTCGGATACTGACCTATTTATGGACCTTCTTGTTGCCTAGTCGGTATCTAGACTGTCGCAGAATGACATAAGCCCTGTGTAAAATTGAGGACACTAAAGCACTCACCACAAATTATGATGTCAATTGTTAGTCGTGTAAATTCATAATTTTACTCTTATTTTCGATTCGTGGTTACTGAGGCGTCGGAGAGCTCGTCTCAGATTGTGAGTGATCAAGGTTTGATACTCGGACTGGCACTATAGAAATGTTAAAAGCAAACTCGCGGAACTTGTCACAAGCTCGGCGCAGAAGAAAAACATCATAAGGAAAAGTTATAAAAAATATTATCTCGGAGACGTGTGAAGTGCGCTCATTAGTATTTCAGCGCCGATGTCCAAACTCCAAACTGTGTCGAATATTTTAAAAAAACCTAACATTTACTTTACTATTAAATCAAGGTATCAATGTAATGTTTGGCTATCTTCTTTTTTCGTGGCCGGAATCATTTTGTTATTATTTTTTAGTCGTAAGGGCCGACTGAGCTAAAAAAGCTTTAAAATTGAATTGGCTAAAGATGATGACGCGATGTCCGGCTCCAAATATAACAGACCAACCATGAGATGATGGTTAAGGGTGCGTCTAATCCGGATGTCGTATAATCTTTTTATGATAAATCCTGCCATGGGAGAAACATAAACAATAGATTTCTGGTCCGTTGAATTGTGTTTTTTTTATTTTTTGTTCTAAGGCGTTTTATTGCCGCTGCTTTGTTGCTTTATTGATTTTTGAGTAGATAAAGATAACGCGGATCGCCTTACAAGGTTCGTGCAATATTTGAATACTATATACACTACTAATGCATTTAACTAGGTGTTATATTTCCGTCACTATCTAAACTTTGCGTTTTATATCAATGAATAATAGTAGAATTTCAATATCACTAAGCAGGCAGTGATTACTGATTGACGTTTGATAAGTACCAGCGCAGGTTGAGCCTCTTTTTATAGACCAAACATGACGGGCAAGTCCCGTTTTGGAGGTTCGCTCCCGGAAATCGCTATGACACCACTCATGAAACATTTAAATGCAAAAACAGTTCTCTTTTAGTTATCTCGTTACAGCTAAGCCATTGAACAAAGTTTTAAAATTAAACAAAGATTAACAGCAGGCTTGGCAGGACTTATGTTACTTTTCCTTTTAACAAACGTCGCTGAAAAATTTTCTGAAGTTCAATTCACAAGCGGCATTTTGTTTTGCAATAAATTGAAATGCTTGTAAAAAATCTGTTGAAATTGATTATAAATACTTTTTGATATATTCTAACTTTTTGACAGATCTGAAAAATATAAAACTGTAACACACATGACGAATTACGTAAGTATGTATGTCATGCAGGACTTTTTATCAAAGACTAAAAGTGATAGTTCATTTTACAAGACTTTATTTAGAAATTTATGATAATAAGGCAGCTCACGATGTGTTATTATACAGAAATTCTAAACTTCTAACGACTCAATGTATATTCGTATGGTCGCCAATTAAAAAGTTATTCAAAGATCGTGGTAAGACTTAGTGCTACAATCATACTGATTTAATTTGGTTGTCATTTTAGTTTTGCATTTACTTAGTTAGTTTTTTATTTAGTAATTTATTATCTTGTTTCGTTTAAGTAGTTTGTAAAAATGCACTGGTATATACAACCAAAACTAACCTCCATAACGGAGTTTTCAAAATCAAAGTTAGCAGTGAAGGACAATAGAGCAGACTTCTACCTGATACCTTAATAACATTGCCTTGGTGATAACAATTTTGATACTAAGTCTTAAAACTGTCGGTTTAATATTGTGGTTGGATATAGTGACATATTGTATTAATTCAACTTTAATAAAATTTTCAAAACTTCGGTATGCTTGAATATTATATTTCGACAAGTACTCAATGTAATGATTTTTTTGTAAATTGAAGCCAGGTATTATAATGTCACCGTACAGCATGAATTGGCAGCACACATAAATGTATCGGTTTTTAATGAAACTAGTTTTGAGTTTGCTTTGCAACCTGTCCTGATTCTTAAGTCGTCCGCCAAACGTCCTTAGGTTAAACGTTGTAGTCTTAAACAAATATTAAAACAATTTAAAATATCGTTCAATATCTTATGTTTGTCTTGTTTGTCCGGTAGTTAGCCCGTCGCCTTCTTTATTTCCAAAGCAATCGTACATAAGTTATTTAAAAAAACCTGTTGGTACGAGCCTGCCATTTGGGGATCAAACTCGAGTCTCTTGACTCGAATTCCAGTCCCTTAACCACTCGGATGTCATGCCTCTTATTTTTCTTATTAAATTGTTAATTTAATTTTTTTTTTAATAATTTTATGTTAGCTTATATTTCTTATTGTTACAGATGATAGCAAGAAACCATGCCAAAGTGGAATCACGTCACACTATCGAACTTATGAAGAATATATAAACATTTTTTTACACATTACATGCAAAGACAAAACACGCACATGCGTTATAAGTCAGAGACAGTTGAAATCACTTTGATGCCTTCTGCAGCTAAAGTACGGAGAAGCATTTGAATATTTGAAAAATCAACGCGGGACTAAAATGGCGTCTTGTCTCGCCGGCAGCCATTTTGGGCCTGGTAGCCAAGAATACATTCCAGTCGCTGAATTTTACGCAGACAAATCCGTTTTCGTTACAGGCGGCACAGGCTTTATGGGAAAGGTAAGTTTCATTATGTTAAAATATATTTATTAATTAAGTTTTATTTTATCTACAAATTTTCTTTAAAATTTCATTACATATTTTTTTTTGTCATTGATACTGCCGCATCAGTCTTGGCTCTAGTATTTTGAGGTTTAACCATATTATTTGTAATATGATCTTATTTCATACTGCTAATAATATTATAAAAGTCAAGGTTTGCATTAGATGTACGCCAATTAACGTTTTAAAACTGCAGATCGGATTTGAATGAATTTTGACATAAAGATAGTTTGATAATCTGGATTATCTTATTTTATATGTATAAGAACATTTTTTCAAGGAAAAATGCAAATTTCCTATAAAATAAGATTATCCTTAGTGAATTTTTATCCCAAATATTTGGAAGGAGAGGAGTACAGGCTACTTTTCGATCTGGGAAATTAAAGAAAGCTAAGGAAATTTCTATACAATACACGGACAAAGTTGGGGGTGGAATCTAGAGAGATAATAATTTTCAATGTGAAAAGCTACGATAACCTCTCTGTTAAGACACTCATTTAGTGCGCGAGTGGCCAGGCTTTAATCTTTGATGATAGCACCTTAAAAACATTTCACAGCAATTTTAAAAGTTGAATTGGCGAGCTTTTGGGCGAAGGTTACGCTTACCGCATATATTAGCTTATTTGAGAAAAAGTTATCATAATATAAAAAAATATACTATATTGAAACATACTCGCATTCGCACTCCCTCACGCATGGAATATTTTGTATTTATAACGAGTTTATAAATAATAAATAAATAAATATCTTCACGCAATTCCCAATACAGGGGTAGACAAATGTCTAGTTTAGACAAATAAGTCCCTTTGACCCACCGAAGATATTTTCGCGACAACGTGACAGGTGGTGAGCCCGTCGACGTCTTTATGTCCAAGCCAACGATATAATTCATACATAAGTTTTTGAAAAACCCGCGGGTCTCTTGACTCGAAATTACATCCACCCAACCACTCGGCTATCGTGACTTTTAACGAGAACAAGTAAATAATTACTTAGAATTGTGAACTCTATTTCCTGTGAATATTTGAACTTTTAATTCGTCCAAGTTTTGTTACAAAGAGAGGTTATATAATATATTTAAGTAAATTAATAGTGTAATCTCTTACACTATTAATTCATTAATCATAATATTTCATCTCAAACCGACCAGGAATTGAATCCGGGACGGGTTCAATTCCTGGTCGGGTCAATGTAGAATAAAACACTTTTTCTACATTTTCTCGGGTCTGGGTGTTTGTGATGCCTTCGTTGTTTCCGATTCCCATACCTCAAGTGCTTTAGCATCTTACATTGGGATCGGAGCAATGTATGTGATGTTTTCCCTATCTATATATATGTATGTATTTAATATGGCTTCTGTTTATCTTCATTTCGTTGGTGACAGTCTCACCATTTCACAAACTAGTAAAACACATTATAAAAACTAGTAAAACACATATTAGTTATTAAATTTTAATGACTTTTTACTGAACGTAGGACTTTTATTATATTCTGTCATATATTTTGTAAAAGATCATCTCTCACTGCGTTGGGATTAATTTTAATGTTTAAATATAAATATGTAGCCTGTGCTTCTTTTCTTTTCTAAGAAGCGTCGCTAAGGGTGTTTGAATTTTAAAGAAAGAGGTATTTTTCCACGTATACTTTACATATGGTTTCGGGAAGATATTGATTGCATCAAACAATTATTCGCTTTATCGATATGATAAAAATATTCAATCCTATGATTTTCGTGCTTATCCTAAATTTAATTTGCACACGGTTTACTACCTACTACATATTGTAGTTGTTCTTTATGATAAATATAAGAACTTACCATAATACGACCTGATAGTGAATACGGTTCAAAAGGGATTATAATAAGACTCCACATTGATGTATATTAATATCTGATTATTATAAAGAATGCATTTTATCCCGAAAATAGTGTACCGCGAAAGAATTTGCGAGACACAATTTCATTTTTATGGGAGCGAAAAACGTGTCAACAGTCAGATGGTAATTGGCTATTGGAATCCACGAACTTACTAACCATTTCCACACAAGGTGCGATGCCTTGCAGGAATATAATAGGAAAGCTTATCGCCCATTATAGATTTCACTGGCCATTTAGCTTTTAAATCGGATCACAAGTGTGGTACTTACCCAGGCTATTACTAAGTAGAGAATAATTTATGAATTCTGAATGATATGCAGTGAAAGCGCATACTTAAATAAAATCGACTTTATTCACACACTTGACTGAACCAATATGTGAAATTACTAAATTATAATATTTATTATGTTTTCAATAAAGAATGCGAAATAAGCTGCCAGATCAAAAAGTTAGCATGTGATCCATTATTATTATTCTTTTACATTTCATAAAATATTGAAGCATAAGATTTCTTAGACTATAGCATTTATTTTGATTTGTTGAAACGTTATCAAACATGACTCGCGGTGAGTTTTAACGCTCACCGGATAATATGGACTCACCGGATGGTCATTTCTCAGAAATACCAGACCAAATTAAATCAGTCCGGTGACGGATAGTCATATTAATTATCAGTACTGCTATAGGCAGTCATCTTGCCAAGCGTGGCGATACTGGCAAGTCCTGGGAGAGGCCTTAATACCGCAGTAAATTTATATACGGCGTTTATTAGTAAATTCGGTGGACAGTGGATTTATCTAAACGAAAATTTGTCTAACTTTGCTTAGAAATGTACATGCTCGCAAGAAATTTAGTTTTAAACTTATTAAAAAAAATCAAACTTTGTTTATTATAAACAATGTTTATAATGTGTGTGTATATGTGTCACAAAACTTGTTTATTATAGAACTGCTAAGCTTTTTTAATGACGACATTTTGAGTGAACAAATACAGGGGGAAGGCGAATTGTTATAAACAAAGAACATTTATTTGTTGATTATTAGGAAAACATTTAATAAGGACTATTTACAACTTGGACGTATAAAATCTTAAAATAAAATATCTTTTATTCGCCAATCCATAACTCTACTAAAAAGTTGAGTTCGTTGACGTCTTTTTGTACGTTTTCAAATTACAAATTTTCAAGGCGCGGAGCAATTTCATTCTATTAATGTAATTAATTCGACCACTCCTAAATTACAAAAGCTGGATTCTCATGTCTATATAAAGTAGTTATGTAGTTAGAAAAATATAAATTTGACCCCATTTGGCATATGGAATAATTTTATTATGTTTTGTTACCACCTAAGAATATGACACCCGTTTCCAACCGTTACTTTTGAAAGAAGCCAAATTACATGGTCATTATATGATCATTGTAAGGCTTTATAAGGCGTTCTCTGTTTATTAGTTTTAGTTTTTTCACAACATCTTGTTTTGGCATGTTTCGAAATGGGTTTCTCGCTATCTGTCGGTAACCGAATATATTTTTAAGGCTTTTCCCTTAGTCATCCCTTACGACACCCACTGGAAAATAGGGGTGGTATATTCTTACGCCGATACCACACAAAAACCATTACACATATATAATATTTGTGACAATTGTCAAGCGTGAAGGGTGAAGGGAAAGTTTTGAATATCGCTAGAGATGGCGGGATACCCTATGTAGTACATAGGGTAGTACAAGAAAAATTAGGCGTATCAGTGATGGACTAGTCTAGAGTCTAAAGTCTTGTATGGAACGTTTACAGACTGTAAGTAAAAATAAATGGCTGCTATAGTCTTAAAGCCAGTGCCAATTTAAGTGAGATGAATCAATATTTCAGGTGCTAGTTGAGAAGTTATTAAGAAGCTGTCCAAAAATCAAGAAGATTTATCTGTTGATGCGGCCTAAGCGTGGACAGGATGTAGCATCGCGACTCACTGAACTCACACAATCACCTGTAAGTTAAAGTTTAAGATGATTTATTTCTCAATAAGTTAAGTTCTATTAATTTATTTTTAACGGCTCGATGGTGCAGTGCTTATTATAAATGTTATGTAGTTCACATTTATGAAAATATCAATCTTGATATAGAAATTTAAAATGATCCCCTGTTCGATTATTGCTGACAAACTTCCTAAAAGACCGATTGTTAAGTTGAGAAATTTGTAAGGGCCATAACTAGTTAATGTAAACAGTTTTGTTCACAATGCCTACACAGATAAACATTTATAATATTCATACAGTTAGGGTTTATGTCCTAATACATTGCACGAACTGTCTGCTGATTCTATTGATAAAAACTGATAACCAGTTTATAGAATAAAAAATTCAACGGGAAAACCTTATTACTGCCAATAATTTGAGTAACTCTGTATAAATTAAATTGTCTGAATTAAAATATTCGACAAAAACAATCACTAGTAAGCAATTTATGGAATAAGAATCAATTTAAGAAACAATGTTGATGTTTTTTATTAACACGAATTCGAATAAATTATCGTCATTGTCATTAATTCATTATCATTCATGTGTTTATGTACCATACCTAACGCATTTAGTTTTTAACTATAAAATATGTCAATGACAATGACGTTGGTCCAAATAAGCCAGAAACAGTAATCGTCGTTGTTTTACTATTCATAACTTATTCAAATATTATTTAACCTGCAGCTCTTTGAAACTTTGAGGAAGGAGCGGCCACAGGAGTTGAACAAAATCGTGCCTATAGTCGGCGACATTACCGAACCAGAACTAGGTATAAGCCCCACGGACCAAGCGATGCTCTGTCAAAAGGTAAGCTTAGTATAGAGAACTCAGTATATATAGTTTATATTGTTTTCATGTATTTGTTTTCCTTAGATGTGTAGATTACTTATTTCTACCCGTTTTCGTTTCTAAAAGTTTTAAAACGTTTTTATAAGTTTACCTATAAGCTAATTATTAATGACATTTTGCAATGCGTTTGATTATCTCTATGATCACAAGGTTTAAGTGTCAACTGCTAAAGAATGCCTTAAAAAAATTAATATTTAGTCTTGCGAGCGTTCCTAATTAATACAATCTCGTAACTGGTCGTTCGTTTTGTATTGTTATAAACATAATTGTTTTACTCTAACAAAAGGAACGAACAATTTAAAGCTTTCATTCTAATAATTAATACAAAAAAATTGAATTGTGAACTTGTTCGTAATTTGTGGCCTAACTACGAGAACTAAATGCGGCAGTTAATAAAAAATCATAGTAAACAAATGATGGGGACAAACTTAATATAGCGAAGTAACAAGAATTAGCAAATGCTTTCCGCGACAAAGTATTTTATGACCTTTGAAGTTATATTGTTGGAAAAATGTATTTCGTAATTGACTCTTAATTTTCATACAATATAATTCATGTCACAGCAGCATTATATTTATGTAGGAAAAGATATACATATAGATTATGTTTCTTTTAAAGATTCAATTCAACTAATTGCATACAGCAGAGTGATTACATCAATTAAATGTTGTGCGCAGGTAGCCCCCGCTAAAAGGTTATATTGAAATAGAATGTTGTTATTTTGTATACATATAATAACAACGTATATAATTAATATCTATTACGTATAATTGTCGTGTTACATTTTAGCACAAGATGAAATCCGAAACGATCTAACCATTTTTACAGTTTTTTAAACGTGTTTTTTTTTCTGGCGTACCTAAGATAGAATAGAATTATCACGTACTTTTAAATTAAATCCAAGGGGTTATAAATCTGCGAGCCGTATAGTTTTTATACTTTATTGATATGGTTATTCGGAGTACACCCGCACCAAAATGTATCATTTTATAGGTAAATGACTTTTAAAAATAGTTTTCAGTCTCCTCTAAAAGTCGCAAAAATCCAAAAATTCACGGTGGAACCGGAGGAGTGTCCACTTGGAATAAATTTCATCATTATCATAAAGGCCATTATCATAAAATCCACTAAGGCCTCTCCCATAAGGAAGGGTTTGCCATAATAAGCTGCCACTACATTGTACTATGGGCTACACCTTGTACCTTAGTCGCGATCGTCCGATGACGGCTGAATATCAGTCTGACATATTTTGCGATAGTTATCCATCTACATACTATCTATATACATATAGATACGCATGTATAAATAGGGATAACACGGGAAATTGCGTAAAGGAATAATAGTAATATTGTTTTCATTTCCCTATAAAGAGAATAGAGGTCTGGGCATTTTCCCTAAATCCCTTTTGACCTACATTTCATCAAAGAATTATTTAGGTCAAAGCAATAGATGGGGCGCCGGCCGCCATCATAGTTACCACGCTAACGACAAAAATCCTACATGAATTTCGAAAAAACTCATTCGTAAGAGTCTTGGGTAACCTGTAGTACTCGGTTGTAATCTCCGGAATCTCGGAAAACCTGATTCAAATTTGGATCAATCACTCGACTGTCATGGCATAAATATCCACATAATTTAAAAATTAATTTATAACTATTGACACGAAGTCCTTCCTGTCCGTGAATGACGCAAGAGACAAAAAAGAGATTTGAATATCTTGACGTCTGCTGACGAATGGCGGAATAATATCTAAAATACCTTGTTTAAGGAAGGTCAGTAATCAAATAAGAAACCATAATAAAACCAGATTGAGGCGGAGAAATAATAGACGGAACAATTTTTTTTTGTAAAGTTGCTATCTTCACGCGAATCACAATACAGGGGTAGACAGAGGTCTAGTCAAGACAATTAAGTCCCTTCGACCCACCTTCAACGGCAGATATTTTCGGGACAACGTGACAGGCGGTGAGTCCGTCGCCGTCTTTATGTCCAAGCCCACGATATAATTCGTTCATAAGTTTTTTTTAAAAACTCATTGGTATGAGCCTGCCACCTGGGGATCGAACTGGGGTTTCTTGACTCGATATTCCGACTACCCAACCACTCGGCTATCGTGACTTTGTAAAGTTGCAGGGCAAAAAAATCTCCCTTAAAGCAAAAAAAACCTTTATTAGATAACAATGCAACCTGCAACTACAATCGGATTGCCATTTCATAACAATAAGTGTTTTAAGATTATGAAATGATATAATGATTTTTCAATTATTGTAGTAATTGTGAGTATTAAGAAACAACATACGAGTACAATTAGTTTATTAAGATGTATTCATTTGATTTTTATCCTTATTATTACTTTCAGTATTTTTAACCTATTACGCAGTAAAATTTATTTAAATCATGGGTTACTTACAACGCGAGAACGCTAATTTAAAAGTTACAAGAATAATGTTTATATAGGTCGCATACAAAAAAAATACTACTTTTTTGTATGTAACTTTCTGCCTCTTTATGAAGTTTACCAAATAGTTACTTAATAGCTTCAGCAGGAGATGCTTTTTCCCTTCTTTCTTCGTCATATTAGGAAAAAATAAGGCATTTGTTACATAAGTCGTGAGGATTACTGCGTGCACATAAACCCAGAATCCATATTCTATTTTGTAACGCATTAGCTTTGACTAACGTGGGCCAAATATCAGACAGAATATAAATTAAGTGGACCTAAAGCAACTATCTAAACGTATGCTAAACGACTATAAAATATATATCATTACTCTCGAGCCCGGCAGACGTAGAAGTAAAAGTAAGCGGCAGTAGTAGATGTACGCAGAAGGACTTCATTGTATAAAGCTCTGTACCCTAGTAACAGAAATTGCGTGAAGATATAAAAAAATGATCACTTACAGTGAATGGTAATACTGATTCTGATATGGTTCATTGGTAATATGGTAATACGGTTCATTACCTAAGGAGAAAAACTTGTCTAGTTTTATCCTGAAATTTTTATCGTGGAAGGAAAAATAGGCTAACAGTTCTCCCAACAGTGAATTTCCACTAAAGCCTAGACTCCGCTCTAATCACTCTCCTTTCAAAGAAAAACTTTATCCAGCGCTGGTCATTTACAGGTTGCTAATTTACTTTTACTTTAAGTGATCACATTGCATTAAATTGTGTTGTGGTGAAATACGTTTGATTTAATTTTGTTTCCGTCAGGTCTCGGTAGTGTTCCATTCGGCTGCGACGGTGAAGTTCGACGAGAAACTGAAGTTGTCCGTCACGATAAACATGCTGGGCACACAGCAGTTAGTGCAGCTATGCCATCGCATGCTAGGACTTGAGGTGAATTGCACTTTCAACACTTTAAACCATAATATAAATAATAATAATAAATTACATATATAGAAACAATGTAAGATGCTAAAGCACTTGAGGTATGGGGATCGGAAACGACGAAGGCACCACAAACACCCAGACTAGAGAAAATGTAGAAAAAGTGGTTTTTCTACATCTACCCCTGGCCTTGACCAATGGCTTGAAGATATAAATATCTTACCTCTTACCCAATACTGGGGTATACTGACGTCGAGGCAAATATGTCCTTTCGACCCACCTTTCACTGAGAATTTTTTGTGAACAACATGACAGGTGAAGAGCCTGTCGCCGTCTTTTATGCCCAAGACAACGATATAAATCGTACATAAGTTTTGAAAAAACTAATTGAAAGATGTCTACCACGTGGAGATCGAATCCGGGTCTTTTGACTTGAATTCTGATCACTTAATCACTCAGCTATCGTCGCCTTGATATGAATAAAATAAAACTTATGCTGTTTTCAACGAATTATGTTTAAAATTAACAGTATTTATTTCAAATTATCACTTATATCTTATTCCTGAAAACTATTGCGTTTATTTGAACCATAAACTGAAATACCGAATCAAAACCAAGAGTTTACGAGAGTTGAGTTGAGAGAGCAATCGCTTATCGAGAGTTGTCTGGACATTTAGGTCTCAGATGATGAACTAAGAACGAGCGAGAAAGACTATGTCTGTCAGTGGAAATTGTTCAGTGTCTATGGTACAGTAATACGAAAAGCCTTTTAATGCCGATCTTAAATGTTGATATACCATCTACCAACTAAGAAGGATTACTCTGTGAATATATTTTTTATTTTTCACAAATTAGTAATGTTATTAGCACTTCTGTATAAACAAAGATTATAATCAATAAGATCACCATCATTAGACATGACCTCCAGCAATGGAAAATTTCATATCGCTTTTGAATCTTTTGAGGAATCTAAGTACATAACAGGCAGTGGTTAGTTATATTATTTGAACTCGGCCCTAATGACTTGATCACGACACAATGTAATTTTAACATAATGCAATCATTTCAGATAATCTTTTATAATGAACTAACATTACGTCAATGCGAAATATTTTATCGTATTTTGTTATAATATCTATACGGAAATATTACAAAAGACAATAAACAAAAGAAATCAATATAATGGCACGGTTTTTGACACTTCCGTGAAGCACTTAAAAAAGCTAAAAATCCGTTAAAGATTTTTAGCTTTGTGTTTAGCTTTTTCGTTTTTTCTTTAGTCTCACCACTACAAATATTATTATATTACTTCTATTAAAAGTACTAAAACAGATTTTTAAATATAGTTGTATTTTGTTAAAAAAAGAATACATTTATGAAAGATATATCGTATTCCAGGCCCTTGTGCACGTGTCTACAGCCTATTGCAATTGCGAACGGGAGCAAGTTGACGAGACAGTCTACGCACCACCTGCACATCCTGAACACGTCGTCACGCTGGTCCAAACACTTCCCGACGACCTAGTAGACAGAATCACCCCAGATTTAGTGGGTAAGTTTGTATGCCCAACTTACCTAAACAGATGCTAGACTAACTAAACTTGATTGCTTCCATACTATTTCTTATTATATTATGATCAATTTGTATTACCTTAATTGAAAAAATGAAAATAAAAGGATACCTACGAAGTTTCTTTTACCTATTTCTTCTTCGTCAGAGGAACCTCAAATATAGGTGGCAAAACAAGTCATAGGAAACGGTGGTAAATTTAAAAAGTAACAATCGTATTAATTGATGATTTGATAACTATAATTCATTAGATTACGCCGCTTGGCTTCATCTTACAATAGTTAGGTTATATTATCGCAAATATTCGTTTAGCTTTATTGTAACTCACTTTGAAATTTGATCTATAACTCAGTTGGATCGAAGAAAGATAGCTCTCATATTCAGACGAATTAATTACAAAATTGTCGTGTAATAAATTAAGCTTAAGCTTTTAATTCCTCCACCGTATCCCTCTATGTACAGAGAGCGTGCGAATTATTCATCAGTTATGTCCCGATAAATCCGTTGATATCCTGTAATTGAACGACATTCGTCATTTTGTTCATTTATCACCTTTTGTTCAACGTGCCTAACCAAGCCTTTACCCATTTTACTTTCTCGGTCATTCTGTCGGCCAAGGTAATGCTTAAGCTAATATATCTCTATGTTCGAGATGTAAATTTTACTTAAACTTTTTATTTTTATATATTAATTTAATTTTTTTATATTATTCCTTACAGGAGATAGGCCTAACACATATACATTCACAAAAGCTCTGGCGGAAGACATGCTTATGAAAGAGTGCGGAAACATGCCAGTAGCTATCGTAAGACCTTCTATAGGTAAGTACTGTTACTTTGCGTAGAATTCAATATGTAACGTGATGTAAATGAGCTTGGCACTTGAATACGATACACTTTTAACTTAAAATTATTTCTAATTATTATTATATTATGCAAAGTCAGGCTATAAATAGGTTTTCATGACATACATATGTAACATGTTTATTAAATAAATACTTAAAAAAAAAGGATTATTATAATATAAATGAGTACACTAATTACAGTAATCCCTGGGACTTAGTTGATCGTTCTCAAACTATTTCTTATTACATACCGTATACAACAGCCTGTTAAAGTCTTATTATATTACAAGTTTGTATATCTTCCAAAAATAGCGTTTTTATCTGTTTCTTCTCCATTAGAGCAATCTCATTACGAGACAGTGGTAGATTTAAAAAATGACAATCGATGGATGTAATGTATAATACTTATAAGTGATATGATTTTAAAATAATTTAATACCATGCTTTTATTCTGGCAGTGCTGTCTTCAGTGCGGGAGCCGGTAAAAGGTTGGGTGGACAATTGGAATGGACCAAATGGCATTATCGCGGCGGTAGGCAAAGGCATCTTCCGCACTATGCTGGGCAATGGAACCCGGGTGGCCGACCTCGTACCGGTGGACACTGTCATCAACCTGATGATCGTTTGCGCGTGGAGGACGCACTTGAAACGGTGAGGACGGATAGGCAGTTCTTTATTTATTTTCTTTTATTTAATAATTCATGGTAATTTTTTTTATAAAGAATACTAGCAATGCCGAATAACATTACTAGTATTCCCGTTAACCACTCCAATTAAGCTGCAATGCTTGTGTCAGGAGTTGCTTTTACGTCAATAGTCGAATAGCGGGGCCCGAACCTGCGACGTCATGTTTCGCAGTTCGCACCCTAAACCATTAGGCTATTGCCGTTCTAATATATAATTTAAAGTCACGATAGCCGAGTGGTTGGGTGGTCGGAATTTCGAGTCAAGAGACCCGAGTGCGATCCTCTAGTGGCCGTACCAATGGGTTTTTCAAAAAAAAAAACCTATGTACAAATTATATCGTTGGCTTGGACATAAAGACGGCGACTGGCTCACCACATGTCACATTGTCCCGAAAATATCTTCGGTGGAAGGTGGGTCGAAGGGACTTAAATGTCTAGACTAGACCTCTGTCTACCCCTGTATTGGGAATTGCGTGAAGATATTTTTTTAAATAATAATTTATAGACACAGATAAATTATGAGAAAAAATATTTCATGATCTGTCTGTACAAAGACATGTCTGTATAAAGGTAACGCTTATTTCTTCAAAAACTTCTTCCAGCAGACATCTAATGGGAGAGTGGTTACCTGAAGGTACTCGTAGATTGCGCGCGAACATAATGATACTTTAATAAATATAAATGTAAATATATACATACACAAATAATTACCTATAACTAAAACTACCCATATATACACATACGTATAAACTAATAACTAATTACAAATAAATATATAAAATAGTACCTAAATAGTAGTTAAATAAAGAAATGGTTTTGCATTCACGGATGTTTGGTGGTAGAGAATTCCATAATGCGACTGCACGAACGGAGAATGAGTGGGAATAAGTGGTGATTTTGTTTACAGGAAATCTTAAAAGAGATTTGATGTGGGTATATAATATTCTTATTAGTTCTAGAAACAAAATTTATTAAGAAATTATGTTTTCATTGTCTACTACAAGAACGACTGGGTCTTTAGCTTCTAGCAGACATTAGCTGAGCCGGATAATAAGTGGCCTCCAGCGTCCATAAATGCCTTCTTCAATTTAATTTGGTGATACAGATGATAACGGGACAAATACTTATAATAGTTTATATTTGATAATTACGATAGCCGGACCAGCCGTCAGGTGGTCGAAATTTGAGTCTAGAGACCCGAGTTCAATCCCTAGGTGACAGACCCGTTCTCGAACAATGGGTTTTTCAAAACTTATTTACGGTTAATATCGTTGCCTTGGACATTAAGACGGCGACGGGCTCAGCACCTGTCACTTTGTCCCAAAAATATCTTCGGTGGACGGTGGGTCGAAACGACTTTATTATCTAGATCTCTGTCTACCCCTGCATAGTGAATGGCGTGAAGACATTTTTTTAATTTATATTTGTTCTTCGCAGGATGTTATTACAATATATAATTCTGATTATATACTGCTATACTGGTTTGCTCTTGACATACAATTTTAAATAAATTGTGTCGAATAATTATTAAATAAATTATAAATAAAAAATTTATTAGACCAAATGGCATACTTTCACGCAAACTCACTCTCCTATTCCACCAGTCTATCGGAGGATCTTTTTAAAATCCAATCTTGGGTTCTTCTACTTATAACTATCAGTCATTATTCACTCAGTAACAAATTTCATCTTCAAAAGTTAAGTGGTTTCAAAGATTTCGTAACTAATCAACGTATGAATGAGCGAAGAAGTTTCTCTTTTATATACTTACATATACATAGATAAGTTACTTCAACCTATTTATTTATTTAATGTGCTATGACGATTTCTATAATGTGCTATGACTCCCGAAAATGTCACGATAGGCTAGTACCAATGGGTTTTTCAAAAAACTTATGTACGAACTATATCGTTAGCTTCGACATAAAGACGGCGACGGGCTCACCACCGGTGGAAGGTGGGTCGAAGGGACTTAATTGTCTAGAGAAGATCGCTGTCTACCCCTGTATTGGGAATTGCGTGAAGATATTTATATTTATTTTTATGACTCCCGCAGAGGTGAAGGAGTGTTGGTGTATAACTGCTGCACCGGCCAACAGAACCCGATCACATGGCAACGTTTTGTCAAGACCAGTTTCAAGTACATGAGAAAACATCCGTTCAGTAAGTACTGTTAAACCCTGTTTCAAACAATTTTCTATTTGTTTTATTTGAGTTTCGAAGATAGTCCTGATAGAACGATACTCATAGTAAGTGGTTACGTCAGCTGACGATTTATTCCATGCAACTGCATACAAATCAGCTATTTACTATGAGACTGAGAAACACACACATTTAACTGAACGCGGTGGTATCAGGTTAAGAAGCAACGTCCTTCAATTCAATTCAATTATACCTAGGACAGGAATACATGTGTTTGCAATTATAATTAGCAGCTAAAAGAATCACTTGATCCACATAGATCGCAGAAAGGCAGAAAACGAATACTAGCAATCGAGACACTATAGAGATTTTTAAGATTTAAAAATTCTCGATTCTTTAAACAACTTAAAGAAACAAAAAACGTTTATTAAATGTTCCTTAATGCAGGTGAGGTGGTTTGGTACCCGGGCGGAGACATAACCAGCAATCGTTTGAAGCACGGCGTGCTGTCGCTTTTGCAACATCGCGTGCCCGCACACATTATGGACTTCGTGACGAGAGCCACTGGCAAAAAGCCCATGTAAGTGATGTCATCACTTTTTTTCCGAGATAGATGTTGTAGAGTTCTTGTGAAAACCACAATCGCTAACAACTAATGGGTATATTAAACTTAAAATTCGAGATGGTGCGATAGTCATCTTGATCGCGATGCGTCTATTGACTAATATACCAATCATCAAGTTGGGTATGTGCGTGTTTCCTATTTTCATCATCACCTTAGGCAACAATAAAATCCATTGGATCGGTCTCCATCCTGTAGTTACGAGGTTCGGAGAACTAATTAGTCTCCTATATAATGTGTGTCATCGTAAAGTGTATACTAACACTCGTTAATCTTGAGAGATGCTCATTATCTAGTCATTAGTATCATTATATAGTCATTTTGAGAAAATCATTTGAATTTTATGTATTACCAATTTCAGGATGGTGAGAGTCCAAAACAAACTAGAGAAAGCATCAGCATGCTTAGAATACTTCACTACCCGCCAATGGGCGTTCTCGGATGACAACGTGCAAGCTCTGTGCGGCTTCCTATCTCCCGACGATCGCGCCACATTCGATTTCGACGTCACCAACATCGACTGGGACGCCTACATCGAGTCCTACGTTCTTGGAATTAGGAGGTTCCTTTTCAAAGAGAGCCCCGACACGCTGCCCAAGTCGCGGTCTCTGCTCCGGAGGTAGGAGGATTTCATTTTATCTTTCTTTGCGTCTTTACCACTTCTTAACTCTTACTTGTTAAACTATTGCAGTAATTATTGTGGCATATAGTTTTGTTTTATTCATCGAGTGTCCAATGCTATTTTTTAATTTTATTTTACAGTATAAACATCAAAATATAATTGTATTTATTTCAGGTTACATGTTGTGCACATTATTACCCAAGTCGCATCCGTGTTCTTCCTCTGGAGATTTTTATTCAGTCGCTCGAATGCTCTGCGAAATATCTGGCGCCGCATTGTGGAGTTTTTAACACGAGCCGCACGCCTCTTAGCCATCGCCTGATGTCGCGCGCTTTTGGATATTAAAAGCATACATCGTTGACAGCGCCCCGTTAAAAAGTTAGGAATGCTTCCGTGTTCGCAGTTATAACGTACCTTTTTTTCACGCTGGCGTTTGTTAAAAAATGGCCGCCATCAAAGGTCTGCGAAATTTGACACCAATAGATATTATAAGAACATAAAAAGTAAATTGGTTTAGGAATATTTTTCTCTTCTTGTGAGCTTATAAAAAGCTGTTGTATTTTGCTTCCTCTTAAATTACGCAATGATACTTAAGTTAGCTGTATACTGTCATTGTATTATGTCAATAAACAAACGGTTTTTCAGGTAGCGACGTATAGGTACGCGTCGCAGGCGCTTTATGATAGTTCTGTTAAATGTTGATCCAATGCAACATTAATTGCAAATATTGTTATCTATATTACAGCTAATAAGTATTTTCAAATATAAAGTTCAAACCCTGTTAATGAATAGTAATAATTATTGTACAATAGTGTATATTGTGTGTAATTTACTTATTACAATTTTATTCAAGAGATACATGGAAATATTGCTACACAATTTTTCACACAGTTTTTATAGTTTCAGATAGGAGTCCAAATTCTATTATATATGATTTACTGCTGAAAGTTTTCAGGTAATTTTATCTCCATAATGTTATAGTAAATACAAATAAAATTAGCATAATTTCTATGTATCGAAATCAATAAAATTTTGTTAAGAAAATTTTTATTATCGCCTGTGTTGATTGATTAAATTAAAAGTTAACGATTAAAAATGTTGGTTGAATATTTAATCAACAATTATTTATTTCCATGATACATTTTAAGAAGTTATTCCATTTACACTTTTATTTACTTTGGAAATTGATTTATGAAGTATTCGCTATTGTTATATTAAAATAGGTGTGGAAGCTCAAAATTATTAAAAACTTAGCCGATAATGAATTAGTTGGAATTGAGTAATGATATAGTCTCGTGTGTAATTTAAATATTTAAAAGATTCTCATAACAACAAATTTTTAATGGTTTATTTGACAAAGATGAAACAAAGTTGAATGAATCTTATACGTTACTTGAGGACTATTCTTCGATCTGAAAATTTCCTTATAACTTACACATTCTTACTGATGCAGCTTGCAAATCTATCTGATGTCTTATAAATAGTTCAGTTGAAATATAAACAGAAATCTATTCTTTTTTATATATTTTATTATAATGTATTCATTATGTACAATTAAAAGCTTGACTGAAGATTTTCATAATTGAAGTCTTTTGAAGAATATTTAATCTGTATGGTCTCATGCTTTCTCCTTAAATTATGGACTACATTAAATGATGTATGGAGTTTAATTTCGTACTTGACAACCTACTTAGAGCTTGGGAGTTTGCAAAACAGATTAAAAGAACGACAAATTAAGATGAATAATAACCAAGATCAGTTTTAATATTATTTACATTACATGTTATGCTTCAGTTTCAGTATTATTTAGAAGTTCATTTTAATAATTTGACATGTATTTTGATATAAAAAATGTATGATCTTGTCTTACAAATTTTGAAATTGATATTAATTATTACATGTAAAAATGCCTCATAATGTTATGTTTGTACAAAGTAAAAGAATATGAAGCTTTCCAATTATTCTCCAATAGCAAAAATATATCAAGTTTCACATCCTTCCGCGTGACGTGTAATCCTATGTCTATGAAAGGTGTAACTAGTTGATATTGAAATGAATACGAAATAATTATGAGTTTGATATGTTATGGAAATTTTTCAATCACTTGTCGAGTAATGTCTGGCCATTTTTAGAGAATGAAATGCGCTACAATGTTTATCTTGCGCTTCCAAATTGTTACTACGATACTTTCGCATAGACATATTGTTTTAGGACCTAGAATTTCATTATGATTCCTCAGTGATGATAAATACGTATTATTCCTTTCCTATACTGCTGTCGATATTTTAATGCTGGAAATAATTTTGATAGAAAAGATGACTGGTTGTTTTAGGAAAATTAAATTGGTAAATTTTTATCTAGATTAATACGCTGGTAGTCTTCCTTAGCAATTCGTATGTGAAATATCACGTACATATGGTTAGACGATTTCATTTTGTGAAATAGAATACCTTTTGCTTCCATTTTATTGCAATGTACAACAATATTCCGCCATATTAAAAAGCAATGTCTTCTTACCTAATCCAAATTCGGTGTAAGTTATACTTGTTAAGTATTGCCTAAGTTTATATGACACGTTGTTTAAGTGTTAGCATTTCTCTTAATATTTAAGTTTTATGCAGACGCTTTCGCTCATGTTCGTTGATGACAGCGATTGTTATTGAAATTTGGAATCGATTTTCTCGAACTGATATAACTTATTGTTATAGTCAATGTTAGAAAACGTTTTTGCGATTATGTTGCATAATTGACCAATAATGCGTAACAATATTCTTAATCAATGAATGTGAAAAATCGATTCCACGTTTATATTAATCCTAAAAATAAATTATTTAAGTTCCCGTAGAGTAATTTAAGAGTTGATTCCTAAACGGTGGTGAGTTTGCAAATATTGTTAGACATTTGTTTTCGCTTGTAAGTATATTATATGTACATTTTGAACAAATAAACCTTTTCCTTATTTTTAATTTTAATGAGCTTGTATAGATTTTGCGTTCATGGATGCTTTTGTAATTCTAATGGACCGTTATTTGGAGAGAATTAGTTTGAGACATTATTATTGTGTACATAGTATTTAGTCACTCAGAGCTAAATCCAAGTATACTGAGATGAGATTAAATTTCCTTTAATCTGTTGTAAAATGTAGAATTCCATGGAATTGTGAGCATGTTTTGGTTTCTGAACAGACTTATATGTTCGATTAACTATATTGAATGAAATGAACTTAAACTTATACATCGATTTCAGGAAAATTTAAGACAAAACGTAATTTATAAGTAAATATGTTATCGAGCTGCACTTCGTTTTTTATTTTGTGAAAATATTTTTGATTCTAAGACAATGCCTATGGGTCTGTTCAGAACCCACCTAAGAGAAAATGCTTTAATTTTATTTGCATAGGTGCCAGTGGTTATGGTATATAAATCTGTAAAATCTTGGTGGAAGGTTAAAAAAATATTTGTTCTGCTGGTCGGTAAAATGCTCAATAGTCGATGTTCCACAGTCACACTTTGGCTTGGTCCTTAAAGACATCATCCATGTACCTATCTATACACCTATCATTTCTTTATATTTGTGTCCATAAATGTTATTTAACTATTGTAAGTAATAATTATTATGAAATTTTATATTAAAGTATATAATAGAAAAACGCCTGTTATAAGAATATTTAAAATGATCTTGAAAGTTGATTTACCTATTCTAGTCTGGAAAAGCGATAAAAATAGGACTAAGCCAAAGTGAGACGACAGGAAAGGTCCGCAGGCAGCCAACGTGTCTCGGTGATAGTTCGGTATATATATACATGGGGGTTAATTTATTATTCCATATATATTAAAATAAAAACAATGTAAAGTTTAAATTGTTTTATTTTTAACCTTAAACATTCTTGTTTATATTTAAAAAGAAAGTTGAGAAATTGATGGAAGCTTGATTATTACATATGAATAGAAGAAAATATTTATAACTTTTTTTTTTCAATGTTTTAATTATTTTGAATTTGGAACACATATTTTAAACACTTCTTTCGATTTTGCGCCATTTCACATATTTTTTCGTCTTCATTATCAAATTACAATCTAAAATGGGGTGCTAAAGAAAATAGGGATTGCAGTGATCCCTTTACATAAAGTGGGTATGGGGCCTTCGGTCATATTCCAGACACTACAAAATCTTCGTACCAGCCATATTTTCTTATATCATACTATCGTCAGAAACAACAACAAGTTTCCTCTATCGAAGACCAGACAAGATCGGGGAGGCCGCGCGCTGTTAGAGCTAAAAAGGCTGTTAACGTTGTTAAAGCCAGAATTCGTCAGAACCCCATTAGGAAAAAATCTTATCTGGAGAAATGAAGATTCTCGCTCGGACTCTGTCGCGTATTATGAAACAAGACCTGAACCTCGGAGGTAATTTTCGACATACAGGACATACCCTAAATCAATCTTTACAATTAAAGAGAGTGGATCGATCAAAACGCCTTTTGTCGCGATGACTGGTGAAAGGCACTGAAATACGTTTCACGATTGAATAACACTATAATAAGCAAAATGATAAATTGTACACTCACAGTTCTAAAGAAGCTGCTCAAGTCGTTGGAAACATGCAACGTGGTCATCATCCTGTATCAGTGATGATTTTGTAGGGCGCGTCTTATCAAGGAGTCACAAAAGCACATTTTGAAAAAGGAGTGAAAACTTCAGCCAAAGTGTAGCAAGATACAGTTTTGGATCATGTTGTGTAACCTCTCAGCAATACACTTTTATAAAAATATACCGTGGAATTTTCAGCAGGATTGTGCACCTGGTCACAAGGCATGAACTACCCAAGCCTTGCTTGGAACCAACGTTCCGGACTTTATAGGAGCTGAAGACTGGCCCTCATCTAGCCCAGACTTCAAATGATGGTCATTTTAAGAGGATATGGCCTGCTCTAAACGACACGGTGACATCAAGTCTCTTAAAAATCCTTGGAGCAAACAGTGGCGATATTTCCCTTGGAAACATCGCCACTGTTTGTGCGTAAATCCATAGATTCGTGGCCAATCAGATTGAGGGCCTGTATAAAAGCTAAAGATGCCCATTTTGAATAGAATATCTTTTCATTTTTGCCGAGACTAATAAATATGTAGGTAAAAATTTTTATAATATTTCATTACTTCATTAAAAATGCATTTTAATTTGAAATAGAACTTATGGCCGGACTTATGATGAGCAACTTAATTTTTGATCGTGTGGCAACGGTGTCAGAATATACTATCCCCTTTCTTCCGGTGGGTGACGAAAGAAATGACAAAGGGAATGCCTTGAAAATGCAACGTGTGTTTGATAAATGGCAGGAAATTCTCCTCTTAATATATTAAAAAAAAGTTGAAATATACTTCCAAAATACAGTAAAGCGGCGAGCAGCAGCGACTAAGTTTTTAGTTGTCCAGTACTGTGATCGGCATTCCACATATGACAAAATTGACGAAGGACTTACAGGCCGTGAACATGTGATGATTATGAATAATTCTTAGTATATATTCTAAATCTAGCTAATACCTGTCACATTTCAATGCGAAGTTTTTTTTTTTATATTGATTAGGGCGCAAACGAGCAGGTTGCTCACGTGATGGTAAATGATCACTACCGCTAATGAAACCTTCAATACCAGAGGAAAAGCAGATGCGTTGCCGGCCTTTGAGAAAGGTGTAGGCTCTTTTCTTGGAGGTCCCTAAGTCGTATCGATCCTGAAAAACTGCTGAAGGCAGCACATTCCATAAAGTGAAAGTGCGTGGCAGAAAATTACGCGAAAAACGCACTGTGGTGGAATGCCAAGCATCATGGTGGTGTCGATGGAGTTGCTGAATATGCCGTAAGGTTCGGTAGTGAAATTCAGCAGCTGGAATTAATCCGAACAACACGGAACACTACCGTTGTTTATCTTGTAGAAAGTATCTTTATCTTGCCTACCATAACTTTACATGTTCGTTACAAATATTGGTACAATTACTGACATTCTTTTGCTTTAATTAAGCTTAAAGACTTATTTCTGGAAATATTTAGTACAACAGAGAAACGTGAACTACGAAAATGCGTTGTTTTCGCAGCCCATAGCGGAAGTCGTTTAGACTTCTGTAGCACCTGCTCCTGCAAAATAGCAGTAGAAGTTCTGTCCAATCGTAATTGATTATTACGCAATTATAGTAATTTCTAAGATGTGGGTTTGGGTGGATTTTATGAATATCTAACCTGAAAGAAAGAGAATGCTACATTTTGTTACTTTCATATTCGGTTACTACCATTATATAAATTTTCACTTTGGCCCTAATAAGCTTCGGTGAGAAATAGGTCGAAAAGACGTTAATGTCTTGACCTCTGCCGAACTCGTATGTGCAATTGCGTGAAGATAAAAAAGGGGGTTGCGTGTACTAAATACTATGGACTGGGCACTTAGCCTAATGTGATTTTATGTATGTGTTTATTAATTTAGTTTTATACAAGAATATCAAACTGCTAATCATATGTGATTTTTTTGCATTAATTTATTATGGTCGTTAAACTAATGGAGTTAACCCCAAGGTGAGATAATTTTAGTAGTTATCATTGAAGCTACATAGGAAATTATTCTGCGATGGCTCCCCCTGTAGGTACTTCTTCCTTTTTTGAATGTCTGTCTTCGAATTTGTATTCGATGCATCTGTGGAAACAGTTACACATTTTTAAAGGGATAACGGAATGTTAGAATTAGTACTGACGTTATAACTTGTATATTAAGAAATCAAAGCACATGTATAAAATTGTTTACCGCTAAAAACTCGTAAAAATAAATATATTAAATAGTTGCCTAAGATAATTGCATAATTATGTTCTGAGACATATCTCAGAACATAATTATATATTACATATAATATGGATGCTTAAATGTAATAGATGTTAAATGAGATGTGTAATTAGAGCGTGTGCCTGTGTCTGTGTCAGAGACTGCGAGACTTTTTGCGTGGAGGGTGCGTGCATTAGTTAGTGTGTTAAAAACAAGAGATCGTATTGAATAAATATAAAAAACTATACTTCTCTAAAGGTGGACACAAAAAGTGTCGAATGTTCCGCGGCATGAAAAGATCCGCCTGCACTTTTGCAACATCCAAGGCGTACTCTTCCACGTCCACCATAATATCCTCGCTGACCGGAGGTCCAATACCGGGAACCGCATATACCATCGTTATCTAAGAAGGTGTACTTCTTAAGTAAGTATTAATAAATACTTAATTAAGTATTTAATAAATACGATATAAACTGCAGGATAATAAATTCAATTGAGGTTTTATGAACAGTGACTATGCGTTATGTTTGCTTTTCCAATTTCTAATTGCTCTAAGTTAAAAGTTCTTTTCTCTTGAAGGTCAATATTTTTTTTCCAATATGTAATAGCAAGTAGAGAAGTAGAATTACATCCAAGAATGGAGAATATGGTACGTAAAAAATTCGTGAAGTTAAAAAAAAATATGATAAGTAAGTATGATGTGATTTGTTTTTAACTTAGCAAATTTTATAAAGTAACCATTGTAAGTATTGTGGGCTTCACTGTTGGTAGGCTCAAAAGTGGTATAAATAAAGGATAAAACGATTATTAATTAATGGGTGTCGCTAATCATCTTGCCACTTTGACAGCCTAGTGTAGTGAAAACTTCTGTAGATATATAGATATAGGTTTGTAGATTTCTAGTAGTGATTACAATCTGCTAAGAACTGTCTGAAGAAGATAAGTTTTTTCGTGATATAATTATTTTCTTATTTTCCATATAATAAACTAGGCATGAATTACCTCAGGTATTGGTTGCTCTTCTTCCTCCACTTCTTCTTCCTCAGTCACAATCACATCTAAATTTTCTTCAAGAAACGTGTCAAGAATTTCACGAATCATAGCCACTTCTTCCGGTTTCGCCTAGCAAAAAAAAGGAAATTACATTACATAAATTAAATATTTAAAATATATAAAAAAATTTAACTCTCATAAATTGCTTTGTGATTTATGATGGCTACACTTTGTATTCAAAATATTACCAAAGAAAAATAGATTAACACTCGAAAATGATGGTCGTCTTAAAAATTGACATAATTACAGTTAAACAAATTTAGAATAACTTTTGTTATGAAGTACATAATAATTTAATTCGCTTATATTTAGAAAACGATGGCGAAGTTTATAATTATTCCAAGTATTAATGTTTGTTGGTTTGTAATCGTAGTTGCTATTAATTCTTATCCTTTTAATAGCAACTACAATCCTATTTTTTCTTGCAGTAGAAACTTTGCAATTGCAACTATTGAGACCAAAATGCATATGCAATAGTAGTTTCACAGGTTCGACTTATTTTCTGTTTTACCTTTTTCTTCTTCAAGTCTGGATCAGGTAGCACTGCAATTTGCTCATCAATTTTCTCCATAATTTCACGTTCGACGTATTGGACGATAAATTCTCCGCTAGTAGTCGACATCTGTCGCCCAGCCACCGTACCTGAGAACATTTGAATTGATTTGTTGTAAGCTTAACTATAATTCGTATAATTAAGCTAACATTACTACCACATTACAACTATAATTTATTTAATCTAATTACAAAAATAAATACAATTTCAAACATTTTTTTAACCAAGAACCAATTTAAGCTTCCATTTGGATTCGAATTAAAACAGATAGTGCGCAACAGGCCGATGCGCTGTTTCCATTATTTTGAACTATTTGCTTACAGAAATATTGAAGGAAAGTTACCATTGTCAACTCAAACTTCCAACAATACAAATAATTGTGATTCACTGACATAAAAACTACATAAAATTTTATGAATTTTATGTCTAACCCAAATCATAGTTAGCAGTTTTGAATCTGTCAACCAACGCAGCGATCTCATCAAACGTTCGTTCTAAATCCGCACGCCGCTCCTCCCGCGCTTCAAAACACTGTTTGGAAAAGGAAGTAAATACTTGGCAAGAGGAAAATATTACATTCAACGAAAATCTGAAAATATATATTTATTTTCCCGCACAGTCCCTGACGGGGTAGACGGAGAAAACAGATTGAATAACTGTTACAACTCTTACACACTGGAAACTTTCCATAATTTTCCAAAAACTTTTTGTAATTATAATGAATGATCATTTCATGATTAAACGTGTTTCTTAATATAAATTTTATTTCAATCTAGTTGTAAGTAAATTTTATTTTACTAAGGAATGGTTCAAGAGAAGATTTACCCTGACAACCTGACAGGTTGTGCCAAATAATGTCTTCAAAACGGAGGACGTAGGGTTTAAAGGACACATTTGTCAAGACCTCTGTATTCGAAATGGCGTGAAGATCATAAATTAGATATATTGTTATGTGTATATAGCAATAAGCCTATGGAAACTAAATACACATTAACGACATTAAGTAAAATGAAGTAATGCATTTGCTAAATCCATCCAGGACCGCAGAACTTATAAATCAGAAAACTCAAATACCTCAAATTGTATTTGAGGGTTGATATTTTTTCAAGATAGTAGTGCTAATTATTAAAATAGTTTACAAAAGCCCATTTATCACAGTCACCGCCTACAAAAGTATCGTAGACATATCAAATATTGTTATTTACTTCAGCTACATATTCGGCTATATTTTGGGCTGGTGCTTCCTCATTGGGAACTTCCTCGACTTCCTGTGCTTGAACATCTGATGTTACACTTTTAGTTTCTTGTTTCTCTTCGTCTATTGAAGTTTCTGATTTTGTTTCCCCTAAGGATTTCAATTACCACGTTATTTTGATTAACACTTATCGTCCATACTGGAAAGTGTAGAAATTTCTATTTGCCTGCGTTATTCTTAATAAGTCTATGAAAATATGCTTGAGTAGATAAAATCAAAAGTCAAATATTAACCAGTTACTCATCAAAAAATACTTAGCTTATTCATTCATATTATATTTTAATTAAAATAAGAAGCTGCACGTAAATCAAAATGTTGATATTTGTGTTGCAATAGTATTAATGTACTTTTTATTATTGTTGCATTTGCTATTAGTAGTACACTTTTTTCTAAGGATTACTTATATTTGAGTACATGGCCTAGGTAATTAATTATAAATAGTAAATCATGAGTTCCATACTTTTGCCTACACACTAAAACGACCACTCAGAAAGCTATATCTTCTTCTCATAACCTTTTAAGGAAGTTTACGGACCCCAATTGCGACCGAGAATTTGCCTCATTCATACTCCATTAAAGTGGTTGCCATTGCAAACTACTCATAACATTGATTTATGTATTTAGTATTATTTATACATATAATATATAAATATACATACATCGATGTTAAGGGGGTCGAAGGAATTTCATTGGCAAGACCTCTGTAGTATTAGAAAATTTTTTTTATAGAAAAGGGAGGCAAACGAGCAGGTGGCTCACGTGATGGTAAGTGATTACCGCCGCCCATGAACATCCGCAATACCAGAGGCATAGCAGAAGCGTTGCCTCCCTAAGAGTGCCCCCCCCCCCAAAATTGGGGCCACCGCACCCCCTGTGTGGGCCACCGGTTACCTGCACTCACCAGACGAAACGCAGAAGTTTGTTAGACTTCTACTTCACGCCGGTATTCTGTGAGGTCGTGGTCCTTCCCCGGTCGAGCCGGCCCATTCATGCAACAACAATAGCTGATGCTTGGCTCTACCACTGTTGCATGAAAATGAAAAATTTATCTAGGCAGAGTATACTTTTCGTAATACAAGTACAGCCATCTGATGAAAGCTTCTAAATTTTTACATATTAGATACCGTTATTAATCACGGTATAACATCAGATAGATATAATATCAAATAACTAATAGACATATAAAGAAACTATTTTATTTGATGTAAATAATCAGTTCTTAGTTACGTCTGATTATTTACATTTAATGAAATAGTTTCTTTATGCGTTTTATAACAACAAATAGAATAAAAAAAATAAATATAACCATATATCTCGAATGGTATTTCGACATCATCTTCATTGTGTACAATTATAACGATTCCTTCTTTCTTTTTCTCTTGCTTCTTTTCGACGCCTTTAGAACCTGGTTTATAATGTACAACCGCTTTAGTTTAATAAGAAATGGTCCTAACTATACAACAGGCTTTATTTATACTTAATGTATGTATATAATTATAATGTTAAATGTGTAAAATGTAATGTAAAGTTAAATGTGTAAAATCCATTATAAAGATCACTCGAATTAAAAACATTTAATGCTATTTTTTGTAACAGATTCACAGGTGGGTGTTTCATTCATTTGCCTGATAAGAATTAGTAATTTTATACTTAATTTTTATAAATATTTCAATTTTATATCTAATACTTTTTGGAAGCTGCAGATTTAAAACCAGCTTTTAAGGAAAGTATTTAAAAATAGAAAACGTTATTTTTGATCACAAAGTGTTGACAATTTTGGATATAAATAATCGTGATAGTAAAAAAAATTATTACACCAACTCATTATAAGAGACCTAAATTTAATTATAACCCCATTAAATTAATGATGTTCTAAACTATAAATATCTCTTAACACAGAACTAACCATCGTCTTTGGGCGTCTCATCTGTTGTAACTTTAGTAGTGCTCAATTCTCCCAGCTTTCTCTATAACAGAAAAAGTAACAAATTATAAATATTACTGACCATCAATCAATATAATTGCAGCTACTCTGAAATATTACACTCGTGCTACCACTTTAAAGTACATTCAAACTCTAAATATACGAAATAAAAATCTTACTAGGAAAATATCAGATAAAAATATATAAAAATTATTCTTAAAACATGAAATAAATCTTTGTAAAGAAATTCTGATTGCTCTTATTTCTTTTAAACATAGCACCAATGAAAAAAAATTGATAATTATTAAACAAAATTATCAAATAATAATAAACAAAATTAAATATTAACTTTTCGGGTCGGATATATAATTTTTTTGGAATTCGGGTCGAGAAACCCGAGTTCGATCCCCAAGGCTCGTACCAATTGGTTTTTCCAAAACTTATGTACGATTTACAAGTATATCGTTACCGTGGGCATAAAGACGGCGACGGGCTCACCATCAGGCACATTGCCCTAAAAAATATCTTCGGTGGGAGGTGGCTCGAAAGGACTCATAGCATGAAGATATTAAAAAAAAGATAGATATTGGTGGAATCACAGAAGCATAATATGACAATGATTAAATACTTTTCAAAACATGTGAAGTTGTTAAAAGTACTACTTATTTACGCTACATTATTTTTCGTATTATACAATTACTAACCAAACCGAAACCAAATACGAATTTGTATTTTCTACTCGTATCGAAAATGTACTAGAAAGTAAAACTAACTTTTATAAATATAAACTAACATCAAATTCCTCCTCAGCAACTGGTATCCCTGAAAGTACATTTTAATATGCCTATTTCTGAAACTCAAAATAAGACAGTATAAATATTTGTGTGAAAATGTTTGTCACTAACTGATACCTGGAACTTTGCTTTCTCAAGGATTTTGAGAATTTCATGACTGTAAAATGTAATTTATACAAAAAAGTACCCATGTACATTGATGATGACACAACATCATTATCCATTTTAATTTATACTAGCTGCCACCCGCGGCTTTGCCTGTGATTTTACCCATAACGTGGAATCTAAATTCTTTTCTAAAATATAAATAGTCTAAGTTGTTTCTTAGAACATCAACTATCTGCCAGTGAAAGTCTCACTGGAATCGGTCCACCCGTTTCAGAGATAGACGGAACAAACAGACACAGAAATTTTAAATATTGTTTTTTTTTATTAAAATGCCATATATGAACCTTTACAGGCATTTAGTAAAAAGCAGTTAATTTGGAATTACATCAGTCACCACGGAGCATCATATACGCTTCTACTATAATACTTCAGAAAATGTGACAGTTTAAATGATGTGTCTACTACACATCATTTAAACTGTCACATTTTTTGAAATATTATAATGATTTACTCTGTTTTTGTTAGACTTCAGCCTTCCAAACAGCCAAACAACTATTAAATTTTCATTGTGCTGGTTTGATCAGTGTCATTACAAAAGTGGAAGGACTCATACGAAGCACTAATGGAACTTTTCTTTCTAAAGGGCCCTTTCCGTAACATAATCCTTAGGGTTAGGGGTGATAAAAAATTTGTATACTTTTTTGATTGCTGAGTAAATTGGACGATTAGATCATTTTAATTACACATTCCAAAAGAAATTTACTATAAATGAAATGGCAACCTTTCCTCTCTCGCAAGTAATTTTCCCACTCAATTTGTCCTGCTCTCTCTATTGATGGCGATCTTTCAATTTTGCCAATTAACGGCTTGTTGAGTCTCAGGCTTATTCTAGCAGATCGGGCCACTTTGTCGTTTATAAGTAATATCTTCTCCAACTCGTCATCTTGCCAAAAGTCATCAGATGATGTCTATGGGATTAGGGTTACGATAGGCAATGTTAATTAAGTATATATTTATAAAACAAAAAAGGATCAGGGAGTAATTATTATTATTATTTGTAACTTTTATTAAAGGAACAGTAATAAAGTAGAGGTCTAATAAGAGTCTATAGTAATATATTTTCCCCACATGAATGATTTTGATGCAAATCCATGAAAAAAAAAATAAAAAAATGTTTTGAAATGTGGGTTTCATTTTTGAATTTTCGTTACTATAAAAATATTGTAAGCCATTACCTCTTCAGCTAACCCCTCTTCTGATTTAGAAGATTCACTTCCCTCACTTTCTTGTTCTGGAGGTGGTGTTCGTCCTACGCAATATAAAGGAAAATATATTTTTATGTATCTTTATATGGAATTATGTCATCAATTTGAGATATCATAGTTTGATTAGTCATACCACAATAGCATATACAAAACAAGGTAGCAGAATGGCTTTGCATTAAATCAACAAGTCATGGCTTTTCTCACTCTTCACGTCATTCCATACGTGGGTAGATAGAGGTCTAGACACTAAGTCCTTTGGACCCACCTTTCACCGACGATATTTTTTGGGACAACGTGACAGATGGTGTGGCTGTCGCCGTCTTTATGTCCAAACTAACGATTTAAATTAATAATATTTGTTATTGTTTTAATTAATAATTTTTTTTATTTATAAGTAATATGATTTGAAAAACCCATTGGTATGAGTCTACCTCCTGGTGATCGAACTCGCGTCTCTTGTTAGATTACCCTGGGTGGATGATCAGACTTGGCTATCGTCCCTCACATACTTACAGATTATCAATATTCAGTGATGCTTATGGTATATTTTTTATTTTCATGCCATTGACCAGACTGGGGTAGGCAGAGATCTTGTAGGTCTAGTAGACAATGAAGTCCTTTCGACACGCTCACCGAAACTTATTTGGAACTTGTAGTATAGTAATTAAAGGTAAAATAAATACATTTCATTATGTGAGCGTCGCAAGAGATAATTGATGCCTCCTAAGCTTAAAATGGCAATGGCAGGTTAACTAACTCCAAAACCACGAAATCAAAATTAAGCTGATCAGTAACGGAGAGTTACGTCTAAGATACGAGCTTGGTACTGCGATTGTCAATTTGCTTATCAAGCGTGGCAATTATAGCAACGACCTAGCCCTTTGGTTGTAATTTTACAGGCCGTAGATTAAATCCACTTTTATTTTCCCCACAAACTATTAAGTATTAGAGCGCGATTTAGTGGCAAAGTATAGAGACAACCTTACTTTGTGACTAGATGGCGCTGCGTAATTTTTACACTGAAAATTATTTGAAAACAAATGGGATCCTAAGAATGTGATTGTGTTCTGTGAAGTGAATACATTTTAAATTTTATACTTATACGACAAATTTAAAATTAAGGCCTTTAGACTACTTGATGGCTTTACTTTTCTCCTGATCGTGCAAAGCGAAGTATGTGATAACTTATACGTGATAAATCCATCACAGCTACCTTCTCTATATCCATTGGAATATTTTATATCTTTTGAAGCATCCATGCGTGCCAGAAATTTGTACATGGTCAGGAAATCTTTAACAGGAATTGCCGCCGAGCCACCGTCAGGTTCTTTAGTTAGAGTTTCACAGAGCAGGATCATGGTGTGAGTTAGAGTCTGAAAATTAAGCAATTGCTCTTAGAAGCGTCTTTGAATTGAAAGTTAAAAGATATATGAGGATTATGCAATCATTATCATTCATTATCATTATCATAAAAGCCTGTTAAAGTTTATTGCAAGACTGTGACCTCTCCCTAACAGGAGGGCTCGCCACGCTTGATATGCGGATTGGCGATCGCGCAATACACATAAATACATCGTATCTTAGACGCTGCTGACCCTCACCGGTATTCAGATATCAGGCCTAGTATTTTTCGAGATGGTTATCCCGCCATCTGTCGGTAGTTAATTGCATTAACTTAGTCTTAATAACTTCTTACGACATGGGTATACTTAACCGGACCGGAACCTTTCTATTTGTCCAGTAAATGAAAATTTAATTTAAATTTATAAGAGGATAAACCATATATAGGTGTAGTAAACATATAACCTATTTAAAAATATCTCGAAATTGCGTTTCTATTTACCAAAGTCTATTGGTTTTTACGAATTCATAGATCATTTATAAACTGAATATTTACACATTGAAAAACATTGTAATTAGTAACTATTAATTTAGCTAATTGCCATCACAATGCCAACCTTAGTTAGCAGTCCACCTGCCACTGCTACAAAATATAAGAATGGTACAGCGTCTTGCCGTAAGTATACTTCACAAAGACACATGATCCTCTTCAGTTCTTCGTAATCCAGACAAAAACCCTGCCAAGCTTTCTTAAGCGTCGACAGCGGCACATCTTCCATACTCGATAACTGTTATTAAAAGGAGCCTATTATTAAATTAACAAGAAATATAAATAATAAACTGAGACGGACGAGATTCTATCTCAGGACCTCTGCCGTACCGTGGTAATGATTGTACTTCATGCATCAGTTGAAATTTCAAATATCTATCTGACTTCCGCCTTTAGGGCGCTATTTTTATTTCACCCATGCTTTAAAAATCGATGAAAATTGCATTATATAGGAACTCAATAAGGAACTAATGTTTTACACAGTCATGGGCAACAAAACCACACCATTTAATATTAATCGAAATGTACATCTAGTGCGATAACCTCGATGATAGTAAGACTGCTTTTACAAAGGTTTTAGTGTAACATGTTTTGCAGTAAATTATTGTTTGCACCTTTTTACTCAATTTATTGATATTTTATATAATTTTATTAGCAACAATTATAAACATTTTCACTCCAAGCCTGTATGGCTTAAGAATTAGGCAAAAAGTGCATAATACGTAAATTATATAATTTACGTAATTTATGTGCCTTGTTTTTCTTCCGTGGGTAATTTGCAGAATAGAAAATATATTATTTCTTAATCATTACAATTTATAGGGCTTTTCTTCGTTCTCTTTACAGCTTGTATATAGATCTCAGTGGACGAATGGCTTTAATATCGGTTTCCATGAGCTATCGCTCTGAGGTCCTGGGTTCGATTTCCGGTCGGGTCAATGTAGTAAACATTTTGTACATTTTCTCGGGTCTTGGCGTTTGTGATACCTTCGCTGTGTCTGATTCCATAGCACAAGCTTCTATGGCTTAAGGTGCTTACTTTGGTCTCATTAATTTCTCTAAAAATACATATATATGGCAAATTAGATGACAATATCTTGCAACCAAGATGTTTAGTTAATAAATAGTAGATTTACGAACCTGTTGCGCTAAAACCTTTAAGCATCCTCTAGTCAAACCACCTTCAGTGTGGTACACAGGGTACTCCAGACGAAGCTTTACGGGAGGTGGGCGATGCTCAGCCAATGCTTTGAAATATTCGAATGACCATCGCAGCAAGTCGTACGGTTGTGTCTTTATTGCCGCTGAAATAAAGTAAATTATTTAAAAACTTACAAAGTTAAGTATGCAGAATGGCAAAGCAAATTCTGTTAACATCCTTTCTTCCAGTGGATGTGTTTGACTTGTGTTTGTGGTGGAAAAGTCGTGTAAAGTAGTCACATGAATGGTACATGAAGTTATTTCACATCAAACGCCACCATTCAAGTAACTGGAAATCAGTATCGCTGTTTTCCCGCGTAACGTTCGTAATATTTTGATATTTAATAAAAATGAGTGTCATTGTCTCGTCTTTATCTCGTCTTTGTTTTCTTTGTCTTGTTTTCGTCTTGTCTTTTTCATTTTCACTTCACCTTTCTATTAAATGATGACATGTACTAGGGAGAGCTCATGCTCAGAACCGATTTTGATCATTCTTGCATTAGTTTTTAAGTTGGAAAATAAGACATTGAACAGGAGAAACATATTAAAATCCCGTTCAGTAGTTTCAGCGTCAGCTTTAAACAAACCGACAAACAGGCAAGAATTCTTAGAATCTATGTTTTGATTTATATTATTTATTTTTTATTTATCTTTACGCACAATCCCTGACGGGGTAGCCAGAGAGAACAGATCGCCAAGTGTCACGATCCCTACATACTTTTTTCGCTTCTTTCAGATTCATCATCTTCATCACTACTATTGACCCTCCCCTCTTCGAGCAATTTGCTCACATGGTCTTCGAAAATTAGTCTCGGTCTACCTCGACACCTTTTAATATTAACTTTCGCGCTATATATTTTCTTCACCATTCGGTCTTCACTCATTCGCTCAACGTGCCCAAACCATCGAAGCACGCCCTTATCCATTTTTGTGACAAGGTCATCTTTCAAACCTGCCATATTGCGAATCTCTTCGTTTCGCTTTCGGTCGGCAATGGTAAGGTCGCACAGCACAGGAACAGCCCCCGTTCGCCAGCACAAATTGCACAGCAGATGAAAGCTGTCCCAGACGCGAGGCCCACCATACTTGACCATTTCAGCAGTAACTCTGTCTAGTCCCGCAGCCTTACCACATTTCAAACTTCTAATCGCACATTCAATCTCCGTAGGTCCGAGTCTGGCGTACCAGTCACGGCGTCACCCCCGGATCCCTCACTAAGATCTATGTTTTGAGCTCAGACTAATAGTTATTTTCACTCAAATATTCAATGTACAGACGAGACTCATTTATAATTTTAAAATAGAATAGATAGTACGTACTGTAAACTAAATTTATGCACGTTATCCGTTTCAGAGAGTATAAAATTACCTTTGCAATAGCGTTTCAAAATGTATGGAAATTTAGGAGGAATCACAATCTGCTGGGAGCAGTACATTTGTTCGATTAATTCGGGCATCTTGGCGTTATTTTATATCTAGAACAAAAAGAATTTAATGTATTTTTCTCATCATTAGACATAAAAATAAAACAAATAATTTATTAGGATTTAATTAAAATAAAATATGTAAGTATATGTTTTAGTACTTTCGACATCGGTCGGTTTATTCGAAAAGCATTTTATGATATATATACAAAAAAAAAAAAACAGGTGTCACACACATGTCTAGTATGTTTAGTTTTTTTTAATAACGTAAAATAATATACTATTTGTAGTGCACACTAGTTTGTTTTTCTTATAAGTTTTCTAGTACCAGGCCTGCTGGAAGAGATTTCAATTTGAAATGAGCTGTGCCTTTGTACCCATATTTAGTTTGTTTTTCTTTTGTTCCTCTGGTTTTTTTTGTTTTATAATTTACGTTATTTTGTTCATTCATTCACGCAGTGATCAGAGCGCCCGCTCAAGCGGGATTAACACAGTTTTTAAAGCCCAGGACGGCACAACTGAAATGGTTAATAGCAATTTTAAGTGTTGAAATAATCAACAGTTTGGCGGCAAATAAAGTCATTTTCGAGAAGCCCGTGTATCTAAGAATATAAAAATATTTAAGAAGTGCCTTATTCTTTCTCTCTCAAAGGATATTTGAGCCAAGGCATTTGCTCAGCAATGAGCATTTACTAGGCTGCTAAATTATTTAACTTACAATCTCTTTATATCTACCCAGCAAGGACGTTAACAGACCCAATAAAATCTTACTCAAATCTCAATTTTATCACAGTATTAATTCTAACAGCGCCATCTCGTACTTGATTTGAAAAACATAGCCCATACAGTATTAGAGTAATGAAGTTTGCCACTTAGAGTACAAATTAAATAATTCTGTAGCTAAAATTAAATAATTCTATAGCTATACAAAATATCTTATTTAATACAGACATTCTCAGCCAGGGGTAAACATATAATATATAGAAATACCCGATCTTCTTCCACCGCAGAACTTTTTATTCTTTGGGAATATATGTAAACCTTCTTCATTGGGCGTAGTCGTGGACTGCATCGTATGATTTTAACGTCCATAAAAGCATTCATATATGAATATGTATATATGTGTAGAATATTTGTTGTGGGATAGGAGGCAAGGAGACAAACGAAATAAGGTAACGTTTTAACAAAAGTAGTGTAATCAATTAATTTTTCTATGACAATAAATATAGGTACTATTTAATTTCATTCACTGATTAGGACCAGAAAAAAATAATAAATGCTTATTATTATCGTTTAATTAAAAAATACAAATATAAGAAAGGGAATAATGATTTAACAAAGAACTTACGGTGGTATTCTCAAATCGATCAACGCCGTTTGTATGTCAATAAGTTGCCAAGGTAACGGCGTGAAATTTGCCTTTGATTTGCGATAATCTGTGCTTATATTTTCTATATTTTAAAGATGAAGCTATGCAATCATATCTATCCATACATAAAATAATTGAAGTGTCTGTTTGGAATTCCAAAAAAATTAACAGCTTTTCACCAAATGCATATGAAATTAAATATGGTATGTACATAAAAAAAATCTAATTTTAAAATTGTTGTCTGTCTTTCTGTTTGTTCCGGTTAATCTAATAAACTAAAAAATTAAACGGCAGGACTGATTTTAAGGGGACTAGGAGATAGCTGATGTTATAAGGAATAACTTAGGCTACTCTTATTTTAGAAAAATAATAAGGGTTTCCGTGATAACTTTTTAAACCTTGGGCAAAGCAATGGTGTGCAGCTAATCTATTGCACATAATTCTCGAGTCACATTGTTGCTCACGGTAAATTAGGAAACTATCTAACCGATTTTCACTTTTCTAAATGCTTGCTTTCCTTGAATACCTAAGAGAGGATAGTTTTTATCATGTATTTTTGCACGCCTCATAAGCGAAGCGTTGAGCACGCCTCATAAGCGTACTGTCAGTTTACGCACACCAAGTGATTCTCCAACTTAAAATATCCCTTTTTTATTCTTTATTGCTTTTATAACTGAATATAAATAGACAAATGTTAAGAAAAACAAGTTGTGTTTAAAAAAGTTCTGTGATGGACGTCCGTGTGTCTGTATGTGCGGATCCCGTATCTTATGGTCACGATAACGAGCGAAATATTTCACTTATCGAGTTGGTCTTTTTTTATAGCCTTCAGTATTTTGAGGAATATAAGCTTATTACTTTTGACGTTCACGTCACGTTATTTAATAATAATTGAAAGGTTTAAGACAGTGTGAAAGGTATGGCACATGAAAACGTGTATCTACAAATTTATATCTTATATACTTTCCAACTATTATATTAATTCAAAGGCTGCGTATAGACACTACTTCATCTGCCGGACCCGATACTTTTTATATATACTATATACATTAACTTATTATTTTAAATAAAATTTATTTTATTTGCAAAAACAGGAACATATTACATTATTTATCTTCACGGAATAGAGGAAAATTTGACAATAACCCAGGCTGGAGTAATCAGATATCTAGGCAATTTAGTCCCTTACTCATATTTCACCGGAGTCTATTTGCTATTAAGATTCTATCACATAATTGTGTATGATACTTATTAGGGAGCTGATCTTTAGGAAACATTATAATTTAGGAACAAATAAGTCTGATTGCGCTTACGCAGATAAGTTATTAAATCCATCATTTATTACTTTAAGAGTTTCAATAAAGTTAGGATGTAGCGATTATTATTATAAGAAAGTAACATTTTGTTATATTCTGTATATTCCCGCTAACACAGAAATATTGTGCTTAAGTTTTAAATCAGACAGACAAACAGAAAGTGTAGCTAATTGCTATAACAACTTGTATACAACACAAATATTAATTCTATTTCAAAGGAATTTTGATTTGAATGCTAATAAAAAATTAATGGTCGGTTTAATGTGAAAAAATAATGTGGCTAAATTCAAAGTTTGATTACATTTTCCTTTACTTCGCCTTGATTATTTAACAATTCAGCCATCTAGCGGCACTATCTAGAACTACGTTCAGTAAACTGATCACGTGGTAAGACCTGTTCGCGAGAAAAAAAACAAAAACCTGTTTTAGTTAGTTGGGTGACGTTTCGCCACTGTTTTTATTTCGTGGGAGCCTAAAGATTTCAAAGAAGTTGTTGTTTAAATATAAAAATCTTTAACAAAATAACCATTTTATTGTATTTGATTCTGTGAGACATAGATAACGGTACTTTATACGAACTTTCAACGTACTCGCTTAAAGTTGATTATGGTAATTGACATTTGAGACTGCTCGATTCGACGAGTTGAATGAATCCAGTGTGATAGTTCTGCGATTGTATCACATTGAATTGAATACAAACACGGAAAAAATGTGCAAGCAGTGATAGCCACTTTGCGGTATTTAAGTGATGTGAATAATTATGTATCAGTGCATGTGTGTCCCGTTGCACCGGATTAGTTACCTAAAATAGTGAAAAAGAAATGGGTGACAGGTTGAAACACCCATTTAAAGTGAAAACAAAAACATTAAAACTTTTATGAAAATGGATGTAATCACGGACTTCTCTGTCCTAAGTAAGTAGACTTTATTAAACTTTTGTATAGATTTTAAAATAAATATTACGAATATGTGGCTATAAACTAAGTTTTTAAGGTTCTGACGCACTAGAACTTATATTTTTTTTACAAATATCCTTGTGCGTATTCATAAAGATAAATAGCACAATTATTAAGCGTTTAGGTTTTCAGTTAGATGGTCATTCCATCTACCTGATGATAGTTTAGAAATGTAGTTATGATGCTGTTTGAAAATCAAAGCCGGAAAAGATCTAGCATACGGCCTACTTTCTATAAAACTTGATTTGTGATTTAATATAAATACTATTCGAAAAGGTAACACGTTCTGAATTATACGCATTAGTTTATATATGTTTTTGTTATAACATGTTTTTTATTAGGTAAAGAACTCATCAGTAATACCTCATGCTGCTTCTTGAGCGTTTTTAATACACTTATCCATTTCTTCTTAACCTTTCGCATTTTACCCAGAGGCCGTTTGTAAGGCAAATTAAAACCTAAAATAAAAACACCTGGTGTTTTAGTAAAATTACTCACATTTGATGCTATTGCCCTTCTAGAGTTGAGTTGACGGTTTTTTTATATGTTACCTGCCTATTTTTTATAGCCTCCGATGGACTTGAGGATAAAGTAGAGGAAAATAATGATAAGAATGCCTGTTGATGAGAAGAGGTAACCAAATTATTAACATTTTCGCTTGTGTCTGATTAAACTAAATTAAGTTATTAAGGCATTCACAAAAAAATCAACAAATATTTACTCTACCTTTATCGGTGATTTGCCGCGTTGCGTATTTCTAACGCTATATGTAATCCTAGCTTTATGTTACTGATATAAAATTAAATTATAAAAATAAAAAATAAACATCTTCACGCCATTCCCAATACAGGGGTAGACAGAGGTCTAGTCTAGATAATTAAGTCCCTTCGACCTGCCTTCCACCGAAGACATTTTTCGGGACAACGTGGCCAGTGGTGAGCCCGTCGCCGTCTTTAATGTCCAAGCCAACGATAGATTCATACATAAGTTTTTGAAAAAACCTATTGGTACGAGCCTGCCATCAATCCACTTCATTAGTTTCGGAAATACCCATGTATGAATTCATATAGGAATACATACTGGATTAGCTCGATTGTCCGTAATAGTTTTTCTACATTGTCATTGGCTTTTGTGGTGCCTCCGTTGCTTCCGATTCCATGCACAAGTGCTTTAGCACTTTGGTATCAGGAGGTAGTTTTCTGAACATCTTTGTATGTACACTTTCGGCAGTGTACGATAGAATGAACTATATTCCGACTAGGTTGCACAGGTTTGAAATGAGTGAAACTGAATTAAGAAATAACAGACAGACGAGATATAATGAACCTTTCAATTATACTGAAATTCTAGTTTGCAGAGCGAAACACCGGGTTATACTCGGGATCTGCTAAACCATAATCAAATACACAATAGACCTGTTAATAATATATTGTCTACACCAACTAACTACACTTGTGTCCGCAAAGATGTTTCTCAAAACTTCGGCTATGTCTAGGCTTGTTATTGTAGAAACCCTTCTTCGTATCATAATAAATAACTTCATTTGTTTAATAAGAAATAAGGTTACTAAATCTATACACAGTAAACTCTGTTAATTGAGAGACGACAGCCTAACGACTAATGATTACCTGGATTAGTATCAATCATGTTCAATAAAATAAACTGCTTGAGAAATATGTCGTCACGATAGCCTAGATAAATATCTGGTTAAGTGCTCGGAATTCGAGCGGCGACGGGCTCTCCACCTGTCCCAAAAATGTCTTCGGTGGACGGTGGGTCTAAAGGACTTACTTTACTAGATATTCGAAAGCCATATCCCATAGTCATTTCGAACCCAGAGGGTGAAAAAGGGGTGATATATTTTTACGTTATTAATTGACTACACGGCCCCAGTGAACTAGACTGAAATAAGGATTAGTTACTTTAAAACCTTTTTGAGATTATTTAAGAGATCTTATATTTTGATACCTATACATACCACATCTCTCTTAATTGAGAAAGCTACGAGATGATAATTCTAAATGATATAGATAAATCGGCTAAAACTTGCAAGGTAAGTTACCATGAAGCTATATCAATGCACCAAACCTCTAATAAATCATCTCGCTAGCCCTCTCGACATGTCCGCATCTCGTGAGTGACAATACCGATTGACCAATAGTCACTTGAGAATCATGTCAAGGGAAGTGTAAGGCATTATGCCTAATTCCTTACTTGTGACGCTCAATGAGAGCACAATGGACAATACGGGCATCAGACCGTTCTATCCCAGAATAATATATCTATCCGGTTTCTATTACGCTGAAGCGTCGCTTTTAACACTTTACGCTTGTAGTATCTTAGATTGTTCACTGCCAGTAACTTATCTATCTATTAGCTACATCTGGTTACGCTTTGATGGGGTTCAAACAGATATCAGTTATTCGAAGAAATAATACGCATTTTCCCATACAGGGGTAGGCAGAGGTCCTTGATTAAAAGGCCCTTAGACCCACTCTTTTTAATAATTTTATAAAAAACAGAAAACGTTAAAGGGTGGTTTTTAATTTCAGTACCAAAAAAAATTTATTTGATTTTTTTTGGTACTAAATTTGTTGTTTCACGTTGGTTTTAGTTGTACAATAAGAAAGTTATAAATATGGCGTCTGCCTTATAACTTCTATTATTCTAAAGTCATCGTTTCGTTAAAACCTAAAGAATATGCCAGAATTCTGGCAATGCTTGAAGATGGACACAATCAGCAAAGAAACCTAGAACTGTTGTGATTCTTTTTATCGTACAGTAAGTAAGCTTCTCCATGAAACTGGATCCAATTTTCGACCATTTTTAGTGGATATGGCAATAATTCCGTTTTTATACAAGACAATGTCCGTTCGCATTCAGCTCAGATAGTGTTTACATATTTTCAAGAAGTCGGTATCACACATGGTGTGACCAGCACGCAGCCCTGATTTAAACCCCATTGAGCATGCATGGGACGAACTGGGACGACGTGTACGTCAGCAGAATTCGCCGCCAATCACGCTACGTGAAATTAAAGGAGCTCTAATAGAGGAATGGCAGAAAATACCGCAGAATTACGCTCAAAAAGCTAGAAGAAAGTATGCCAAATCAAATAACAGCAGTATTGCAAGCTCGCGAAGGTAACACAAAGAACTAAAATGCGTGATAACAGCACATTAGTAACCAATCTATATTTACGAAAATACTGGGAAAACTACGCAATTTTGTTTATTTTACATTTATTTAAAAATAAAAAGCAGGAATTCTCTTTTATTGTCATTTAAGTACGTTAAGATATTCTTTAATTAATTTGTTACTTCATATGATACTTTAAGATATTAACACACTTGAATTTACACTTTTGAAGATATCGAAGATTTTCTATACATACTGTTTTAAAGAAATTAGTAACACTATCAAATAAGCAGTTATGTCTGTCATTTCATTTTTAGTTTTAAGTTTTTATATTATTTCATCGTTGGCTTGGACATAAAGGCGGCGACGGGCTCACCACCTGTCACGTTGTCCCGAAAAATATCTTCGGTGGAAGGTGGGTCAAAGGGACTTAATTGTCTAGACTTGACCTGTCTACCCCTGTATTGGGAATTGCGTGAAGATATTTTTTTTTATTATTTATATTATTTCAATATACTTCAATATTTTTTTATATTATTTTCTTTATTACCATGATAACTATAACAACGGAAGACGTATAATTTTAAATAAATAATTTACTATTAAATAAATAACTTTAATATAATTGGACAATTTTATTATAAATTTTATAATTTTAATAATTATAAATTTCATATATTTTAAATTTTATTATATTGATTATTTCACCTAAACAGAGATAATTTTTTTATTCCATCTGTATTTAGTAACATAAGTATTATAACATCCATTAAAAATAATTTGAATATGTATGAACTTGAAACGAACATTAACCATTGAGTTTTCATATGCATGTTCTTGAAAACTGGTGCGGACTAGACTAAAAATTAGCAGATACTCAATTATAGCAGTAGGTGTTTCTTTCTCTTATCGGGCTAGAGATCAGAGAGCCGGTTCGGATCAGAGAGCAGATCTCAGAAGGAGTCTCCGACTACAAACCACTACGTGTGATGCTGTATGCACGAACAAGGAAAAAGACAATTTTAATATAAATATTTCAAAAATGTATAATTCGTGAAATATATGTAGGTTCTATGCATATGATTGTTTTGTCACAAGTGAAATCAGTCGAAATAACCATTCAAACGCGTGTTAGTGGTGCCGAAGGTAAAAACTACACGTAAAAAGTTTATATCACTACAAAGTTAATATCATATATAAAAAGTCTATACACACCTATACTCTAAAATATTCCCATCTAACAGAATATTAAAACATTAAAAATTTATTCTGAAATTTCAATGGCTTTAACATTACTTTTAGTAGACATTCTTAGTGTTTATTTAAATCGCGTGCTACAAGTTTTTCATTTACGAATTCGTAGTGTAAGTATAAGAATGTAAATGATGAAAAAAAAAAATTAAAAAGTGTAAGAATGTAAACATCAATTTTAAAAGCTCTTATTCATAGTTTAAATGTTTAGCTTTACATTATTGACACTCTCATCCCTTAATAAAAAAGGATCGCAAGCAAAGTCAATTAATGAGACTGTCGCGTCAAAAAAAAATAAGTCGGAGTTTCAAAAGACCTAACGTTCACTCTATTTTATACCGGTACCGTTACCTCAGGCAAGCGACTAAACGAAGGGCATAATAGTTAACATGCGCCAGGATCAATATGTTAACGGTTTATATAAATGGGACAAATTTTTGTCTTACTCCTAACTTTTTATTACATCTCTAAAATAGTAAATAAAATGTAAACAAATGCCGCATTTTAAATAAAATATTTTTTTTATTAATTTATGTACACACAACAATACAAAGAATAATTAAAACAGAATATTTGTACAAGCGGACTACTTATTCCTATAATGAAATATCTCCCAGTAGTCCCGTAATGGAGAGATGACTAAACATAGTCATACATATATACTATATACTAATACTGCTACACATATACTTACATACAAATACATACACAAATTTTGTCTACAACGTGTTAAGAATTCATTTTTAATTGCTTTTTAAAGCATGTAAATGTCTTAGACTTTAGCTGCCTGGACTTTTTTGTTATAATATTAATGAGTAATTTAAAATTTATTGATCCAGCTCCTACTAGTTGATTGTTTAAAATTTTCATTAAAACGTATTCATTAAGACCACATTTATAAACATCTCTAAATATTTCTAAATTTGAAATGATAAATTCCTAAAAATTTAATTTAGTAAACCACGAAAAAACACATCTCGTTTTAATACATGTACATTTACATTACATATTCAATGTATTAGTTTATATTCTATTTATCAATTTCAGACCATCACTCGATGCCCAACATCACTCATTGCACTTATTTTGCATTTGAACTTTAGAAATAACTTACACATAGAGTGAGCTTGTTGCCAATTTTGTCTCCGTATTTTTTGATTTAATTCACAAACGTGGTACCGTTTAATATAATTTTGGAAATTATCTTGATAAATAAATAAATTAATACATAGATAGGAATAACGTCACATACATTGCTCTGATCTCAAAGTAACGAATATATATTAAGGAAGCAGTTATGGAATCGGAAACAACGAAGATACTACAAACACGCAGATACGACACACTGTAGAAAAATTGGCTTTGTACATTGACCCATCCCGGAATCGACCCCGGTACTGCAGAGCTAACGACACCATGAAAGACAGTGCGCACGCCATTCTTCCAAATAAAAAAATAAATACATGTATCCCAATCTCCCAATCCCAAAATTCCAATGTAAGGTGTTAAAGCACTTGTGGTATGGGAATCGGAATCAACGAATACATCACAAACAGCGATACCCGAGAAAATGTAGAAAAGGTGTTTTTTCTACATTGACTCGACCGGGAATCGAACCCTCGAGATGGCGACACCATGAAAACCGGTTTTTATGCTATTCCTCCACGGGGTTCGTGGATTTCATCGATTGATCAATAACAAGTCCCGATTACGTATAAACAAAGTATATATCATGTATATTACAAGTATTATACTACTGACTAGATCTATTTTATACTACCTACTAAAGACCACTGGATGAAAAAAATACATCATACTATCTCTATGATCTAGTCCCGACAATAAATGTGTGCTTGGTAACACTACTATTAGCATTTCATTCCTTTGTATATCGGCTGCTTTGTAAACAGAGAGCGTACTTTTAAAAATATGTTCTCCATACATTGTCATCATATGTTTTACAGTTAAGTAGGTGACTTCGATATATACATTAAAACTCATACGTCAGTATGAATTTTATCATAGTAAGTTCTTATTCTTTCACGTATACATGTAATCAAAAATTTCTTCATTCGTTATTCGGTTCTAAAATAATTGTATATTTCTTTTAAATATAAAGTTTATAACAATTTTGATTTTACTTTAAATCTAGACATTTTAGTCATTAAATTAAACTCAGTTTTTTAACCTATTAATTCTTAATATTTTTAATATTAAGAATTAATAGGTTAAAAAACTGACTTTTATATTACTAATAGAAGATTAGAATTTAAAATATAGAATTATTTTAATTTCTAATTCTCTTTCTATTCATATAAATTAACTGTTCCCAAATGACAAATATTCGCTGATGGTGTATAGCTGTTTTTAAATAAATAACGATTTTATTATTTTTACATTTCTACCATATACGAGTATGTACGTTACTTAACTCCTGGCAGGTTTTCCTAGTTAAGGAGCTTGGACTAAATATTACTATATATTGCATAATATGTGTCTCAAATGAAAAAATATTTTTTCGAATGTAACCAAATCTTTTCAGATGCCTGACACATAATAAGATAAACATAGAATGAAGAGAACTATCATAATACAAACATTTTTTTTCATATAATTTGTGTGAAATTCCTGAGAGGGACTAAAATGTATTATAATAATTACTTATATAATATATTTTCACGCCATACCCAATACAGAGGTCTCGACAATTAAGTCTCTTCGACCCACCTCCCACCGAAGACATTTTTGGGACAACGTGACAAGTGATGAGCACATCGCTGTTTTTGTGTCCAAGCCAACAATATAAATCGTACATAAGTTTTTGAAAAACCCATTGGTACGAGCCTTGGGGATTAAACTCGGGTCTCGTGACTCAAATTCCGATCACCCTACCACTCGGCTATCGTGACTTATCGTCGTCTAAAGTTAGTATAATTATTACAGAAATGTAATACTACTAACAGTATGTTAGGATCATGATTCCACATTGTAAAACCTTTTTTTTACATGTATTTGTCATGTAATTAAAATACTTTATGTAAATACTTACAATACATACAATATAATAAACACAATGTAATAAATAACTTTTATGCCTGTCTATACAATGTTACGCACTTGTATACCTACTTGTACATCCGAATCAATATCAGCCTTGATGTCACATACTGACTGGCATTTGATATGAGATAGAATTCTTATCGCGACATCGACGCAATGTGAATCATTAATGTATTTATAACAATTAATCTAATCTAATATAAAATATGGTATTTCGAAAATGTCTGCAATTATTTAGATAAAATTATACTCCAACAATGTTTTGTTATTCCACCTTATAATATATATTTTTTTTATTTTACGTAATATTTTTTTCTTTGTGAACCAAGTGGCTAGTCTTCTTTCTTTTTTCTTGTTTTTAGACAATGTCTAGGGAAAGACAATTGACGACCTCCGTCGAAATAAAAAGAAAAGACATGGCAAGGATGTTTTCCCCGGTACTAGATGCAACATCTTTTTCATATTTGTGAAACATGTAGAACTGGTAAATTGGTTTATCTCACAAATAAATGGAAGCGGTAAATTGAAGTCATTTGAGTAAATTGCGGGAAATGGACAATTTTCGCCAGACTTCATAATTTTAGAGGATTCGTTTATCTGACCATTAATTTAAGAATGTCGCGAGCCGTCTCGAATAAAGTAGTAGGAATGTGGTTTAATGTAATAAGTAAGGTTAAATGAGTGTATATAGTTTATTCGCTTAAGTGTTGGGGTTACTTTTCAATTGTCGCTCTTTTGATCTAATGCGGTACTGCTATACTAGAGCATATACTTTACTGGAGCAATATATATATTACTTAGTATATGCTATACTATAGTAGAGCCGATAAGAGTCACGATAGCCGAATGATTGGCTGATCGGATTTCGAGTCGGGAGAACCGAGTTCGATCCACAGGTGGCCAGTTCGTACCAAGGGGTTTACTTCAAAAACTTATGTACGACTATATTGTTGGATTGGTCATGAAGATGGCGACGGGCGTACCACCTGTCACGTTGTTGGCTTTATTCCAGGTAGATCTACTTGTACAAACCTAGTTAGTTTCACGGAGATATTGGTGGAAGCTATTGATAAAAGCAGAAGGGTAGACTTTATCTATACAGATTTTGCCAAGGCATTTGATATGGTGCCAACATCAATGTTAATTTCAAAACTAAAAGGACATGGCATAGTTGGGCTCATGTTGCAGTGGTTGAAGTCATACCTTACCGATAGATATTTTTATGTTGTAACCAATGGGTATAAATCCACTCTTTGCAAAATAACATCTGGCGTTCCTCAAGGTTCACATCTCGGTCCCTTACTATTTAATTTATTTATTAATGATCTTCCTAGCTGTTTTAGACACTCCATCCCGTACATGTTCGCTGATGATTTGAAACTTATTAAAATAATTAACGAGATCAACGATACGTTACTACTCCAAAACGATTTAAATACACTATATGAGTGGTGCAAAGTGAATGGCATGAAGCTTAATATAGATAAATATTCACAAATCTCTTATACTCGTAATATCAATGATATTACACAACAATATTATATAGCTGGCTTTCCTCTGAAAATTGTCGAAACTATCAGAGATCTTGGTATAATTTATGAAAAAAAAAATGTGAGCCGTCATGGGACGCCTGGCAGATGTGAAACATCGTGTGTGTACAAGTAATATGCATAAAAGGTAATATTATTACAGGAATGAAAAAATGAAGTACTAACAAAATACTAATGAAAAAATGAAGTATTACGAATTTGTTACAGAAAATGGTAACTTTATTTAATAAACATTTATTTACATTTGATATAAAAATTCGATATTAATATCAAGTGGCCACAATTTAAATATTTGCTCTCTCTCTCTCTGTGACTTCAGTTATATTCGATGTTTCCTCTGCCGGTATTACTGTGACGATTGGTCGATGATAACTAAACTACGTTACAAAAGTCCCGTAGTAGTAAAGTCCCGTTGTCCCGAAAATATCTTCGGTGGAAGGTGGGTCATAGGTACTTAATTGTCTAGACTTAATTGTCTAGACTTGACCTCTGTCTACAATCCAAAAGAATCTACTACCAAATATGGAACAACTATAGATGCTGTAATTGTGAGATATCTTGATAATGTTTCATCCAATACTTTTGTAACGTATTAAATAAATATATAAATATCTTCACGCAATTCCCAATACAGGGGGTATTGGGAATTGCGTGAAGATATTTATATATTTATTTAATACGTTACAAAAGTATTGGATGAAACATTATCAAGATATCTCACAATTACAGCATCTATAGTTGTTCCATATTTGGTAGTAGATTCTTTTGGATTGTTGTTCATTTGCAATTGAAATTCTTTTTGAAGAAATGTCATTAATGGCAGTGATTCAGCTCTTGCAAATTTACATTAAAATCTCCAGCTAATTTTAATGGTAGTTTATGTTTATTCGTTTTAAAAATTATTGAACATTTTTGACTATAAGGAAATGACCTTTCATGTAAAAATTAAATCTTAATATAATTTACATAGTCACTAATATGAATAATATGAATATAATTAATTAAATATAAAAAAGGGATTTCAGTGTTTAATTATAAACCTTAGTTTTCAGGTAATAGGGTGTAAATTAGTATACCTTTGTATATCGTGCATACAAAGGTATGCTAATTTACACCCTATTACCTGAGAATTAAGGTTTATAATTAAACACTACTACGTACGTGCACGGCATGCGTCGCCACGCCAGAAATCGGTTTTACGAGCGACTATAGATGTTTCATATCAAAACTTACTTTTACTCCACACATTGATCATATAGCGAATAGGGCTTCAAAAATGCTAGGTTTTGTTATTCGCAATACTAAAGTATTTCATAATCCTGTTACAAAGATAATGTTATATAATAGTCTTGTGAGGAGTATATTGGAATACTGCGGCGAGGTTTGGAGACCACATTATTCTACCCACGCCCTCAGATTTGAAAGAATTCATAAGCGATTTCTTTACCATCTTACTTATTCTGTTCGCAAATGCAAGATTCTCTCTACGTATTCAGATAGACTTACGTATTTTCGGATGCAACCATTAGATAAACGTAGACACTTATTAGATTTATTATATTTACATAAAACCCTTTCAAATACTTATAATATTCCGTCCTTACTATCAAAGATAAATTTTAGGGTTCTTTATAAATATCCCCGAAAACCTATTGTTCCTTTTGTACAACCATTACGCAGAACAGTTTTAGGCGTGAACTCTCCTTTATCCCGCATGTGTAAGTTATGTAACGAACATAGTTTTGATCTAGACCCATTTTTTGACTCGTTGCCAAAGTTTCGTCGCAAATTAATATTAAGATTGTTTCCATACTTACGACATTAAAATTTTAAGCTTTGTTCTTTATTACACTAATCATATTTTTCGTCATATTGTTTTTAAATTAAATTAGCTTGTTAACGATTTTTAGTATCTTTATTATTTTTAAGATAATTGTCATTATTGCATGTGGTATTCACCTTTAATAGGTAATGCATTTAGTTTAAGTACCTTATATTATGTTAAATAAAAATGTAAAATTGTAATTGCCACTGGTGAATCTAAATAAAAAAAAAACAACAATTATTCACTTGCTCTAGTGTTTCCCTACTTTCAATGACGCTTTTAATTTTATTGTTATTTTAAATTTTAAATTTATCTGGTTAGATTTCCTGCCTGAAACCATTCGTTTGCTTTCAAAATAAAATACTTATTAAATAAAAAAACTATGTATGTAATACCACCTATTGATTAGGTGGAAATCTTTTTTATTTAAGTGTTTTAAGTATTTGATTAAAAAATATCACTATATAACTAACTTAAGCCGATGAAGTGCCAATTACGGATTCCATAGTATGCACAGAGCGAAGCATTTAAGCAGTAAATGTTCAATGATTATACATCATAACAAAGAACAATATGAATGTTAAATGTTTTTCCCATACTTGAAAAAAGGTTAGGACAATAGGAGTGAGTCGCAAAATGAAATAAATAGTATTAAGCTATTGTATGGCGTAAATGAAAACATTATCTGCATTCACTACGTCTATTTTAGAGCTTTATATCTACACCATAATGCCTATAATAGCACAACGAAGTGTTTTAATGTGATTTTTTTGGATTAGCCGTTTCGTTCAATTGTGGATCTTGAACACATCGGTTGTTACGTAGTCGAGCGCACCTGCACAAAAAACTGCGCTGACCAAGAGTCAGGAACGTCATCGACGACTTTATTAAAGTCATTGTAAGAGTTTTTATTGAACTCTGTTGCTGTTATTTTTGTGATTGATGATTAAATACTCATCAAGTAAAATTAAAATTATACAATGTTATGATATAGTGTATTTTATTTTAAATTTAACTTAAACAATACTTTTTCACAAAGTAAGGTTATAAAGAGTATAAGTTTAGCTACTTCCTTCTACTTTGTATTATCTAAATACCAATTTACAGACGACAATATTATAAGAAAATTGAGGGAATTCAATATTTAGCTATTAGATTCATATTTGTTTCACACCAATTTTATATATTTTTTTCAAAAATGATCATGACATATCATCTCTGCATATTTTCCCTGAAATCTAGAAACTGTTTCTATTTTGCATTGGGAGTTCTTCAATCCTATGGCTTCAAGTTAAGTGAACGAAAACTAAGTTGGTCATGGTCACGATAGACCTGAAGTTCAGCCGCAGAAATTATTCTAGAACCACATACACAAGGAAGATGTTGATGTAATGAACTTGTGATAAAGCTAGAAGGATTTAAAATTAACTTCAAGAATTTTATTCAATGCCTATATCTTTGTGCACTGATCATCATTAGCAACAAATAGTTATTATTATTTTTTAGTATACAAACATATAGTGAAGGGTAACTTTACATCTAAAACTACGCAAAGTACGTACAGTTGAAAATCGGCGCAATTCAAACAATGACTATGACAAAAGAGCGGGTCCCTTTAAATGGCTAACTTACATGCGATGCAACCGCAATGACTTACAACTTGACGCAATTTTAACGCGGCTTATCACAAGCTTTTAACTTTGAACTCATTCTTGAACATATTGTAATCTTTGTCTATTATAAGAGTACACATGTAAAAATATAAAGCTTTGACTTTATCTGACTCTGAATGATAAATGATGAATATGAATGTTGGTACTGCAATCATGGATGTATACATGTATACGTGGATGTATACGTAGATATATAGCTTGGATACTAATATGACGATTGGCACACCACCTGCCACGTTAACCCAACTAGGTTTCGGTAAAATGTGGGCCGAAAGGACTTTATTGTTTGGACTTCTGTCTACTCCAGTATTAGGAATATCTGCGGAGGTAAAGAAATATTCTAGAGTATAAACATTCACAATCTTTACACTAAGAGCTTCCTTGGTGGATAATTAACTTAATTTCTTTGGTTAAATGGCGTGTTTAGTGACGAGTGGCGTATGTTTGGATGAAATGCGGGTTATGAAAGTTTCTTGCTCTGCCGAAGGCAGAAAAGTAGAGTGTTCTCTTCAGATGCTATTATCCGCGAAATAATTATTTACTTTTTAAGTTTCCTACGTTGTGGGTTTTTTATGGCACCAGTGGCAGCTGTGTTACAAATTTGTTGTGTTTGTATATGTACATTATAGATTCTATACATCCAAGCATACTGCATTATGTAAAAAAAAAAAAAACTTACCGTACCTTAACTGTCTTTCATAAATTCCTTGACCCATTTTTTAGTTTTTGAACATATAGAATACATCATCATTTAAGGCTGTCACGAAACTATTTTGCAGCACAAATTTTCATCTTTCCATTTTATATCAGCGGCCAGGTGTTATGCAGCCAAAATAAAGCCTTCAATTTTTTTAGATTACTTAGCCTAGATTAAAACAATGACATAGATTTCATGGTAGATAATAAATTAACAAGATTATAAAAAATCTTTATGCATTATTGAATACCTAATATCACAGATAATTTACTAAAGGTTTCCCAAGTTTTAAGTCACAGTAGTTACACTTGCAATTGAAGGTTAAACGTCGACCGAGGTTTGTAAATAAAAATTGTTTTCATGTTTTACGTTTTTGTACTGCAATATGCAATTAAATATTTATTATTTAATGCAATTAAATAATTCTTATTTAACTGCAATTTGGGTAAAATGTTAGTCGCTGATTATAGCTGTGTAACATAATAATTATTTAAGAATTGATGTTATTTGATATAAGTTTCTATTTGAATTTTCGATACATTTCAAAATAAATTAAACCAACATCAACAAGAACAAAAAAGCAATAAATCAATTTCTGGGTAAAATCAATTACGTTGCAGTTTAAATTGTATATAAGCGAAATAACCCTGACTCAATCATCGCGATATCTCTGGAAACATAAGACCTAGAGACATGAAATCTGCTAAGAACGGATTTCACGTGTTCCGAACGGAGCGAGGTTAGGGGGGCGTTGATGTTATGCCATCCGAAGCGGGCGTGGACAACTAGTATTCTAACATGCGCTACCTCATCGTATACATAGATACATAGATATGGGGAAAACATCACATACAAGAATGGAGGGGGGGGGGGGCTCCGGTTACCTGCACTCACCAGACGAAACGCAGAAGTTTGTTAGACTTCTACTTCACGCTGGTATTCTGTGAGGTCGTGGTACTTCCCCGGTCGAACCGGACCAAGTGTTTTCTATATTGACCCGACCGGTAATCGTACCCGGGACCTCAGAGCCTGTGACACCATGAAAATTGGTGTGAGCCCCACTCGTCCACGGTGTTCGTCAAATATGAAATATTTGATAAATTTGTATAACCTGAATCTTGCATATTTAGTAATTAGTTGGTGTTTAAGCATCCATAGTGATTTTATTACAATTATTTTGTTATATAACCTATCTTTTTCGGTAAGAACAGTTATTTGTTTTGAGTTTGTTTCTATTCGAATAAAACTTATATATACGCAGTTCCTTTCCAGAAACGTAGTATTATTTATTGACTTACAACATTACAATATCAATGACATAGGTTAGGAGTGCAGTGCTTTCCGTTACATCACATCAACTACAGATGATGACTAATAACTACATTATATCAAAGAAGAGCTCAAACAATTCGAAATGCTCTTGAAATCAATATAAACCAGACTTCTATTGAATTCTTGGTGGGTAATAAAGAATAATTTTCGGTTTTCTTTGGTGACTGAAACCGCCTACATAAGTTTTGAAAAACCCATTGGTACGGGCCTGCCTCCTGGGGATCGAACTCGGGTCTCTTGACTCGACATTCCGACCAACCAACCACTCGGCTATCATGACTACCAGCAATGTTATCTGTTATATGTTACCTGGTTTGAGTGTAGTGGTAGTGGTGCATACAGTAATATTAGTGCACGCATCTGTGGGAGGGAGGGTGGTGGTCTTCTTCTCTTCGGACCAGGTAACATTTACCTTTTTATATTTGCATGCGGAATGGTGCGAAGTAATTTTTCAATAACAACTTTGATAAGGTTTTTATTATTTAGCCATCTTAAGTGTAGTGGCACCTGTTAATTTAATATTTATTCTCCTTATTATCAAATTTCTTGTTAATAAGGTAATAAAACAAGGTTCTCCAACATTTACCAGGCTGCCTTGACATTATGCTCGTAGTCGCGCAAATCTCTTGCATGGCTACTTTTGATTTAATTCAAATATTACGTAATTATATATATTATTAAACGTTAATATTACGTAATTATATATATTATTAAACGTTAATATTACGTAATTATATATATTCGGGAAATTAGAATCTCGAAAATATACATATTTATATTACCTTGTATAAGAATACACTAAAAATAATTAATAGTTAATATCATTTGACGATCCGTAAAATTTAACTGCAGAACTATATCTATATACAGTCTCCCTTAAAGTAGAACTGCCGTAATCGCCACGCTTGACAAGCGGGTTCGCATTATCAGACTCGTCGCAACGTATTTGCGGCTGCCTGTCTGTTTTGTGTTGGTCTGGTATTTATCGGGATTATCCAACTATCTATCGGTAGTCATTGTCATTTATAAAACTTTTTCCATAGTCGGCTCCTTTTTCCATAGTGGTATTTCATACTCACTCACTGTAAGTCAGGAGCCAAAACCTATTCTTATGCCGACACCACACGGGTGTGTGTGCACTAAAATGTATTGTATTGAATAATATTTTTGTGGAATCATTGGCGTCATCAACATACACCACGTAATGCGTACTGTTAGCCGTAAGAGGAATCTCTTTTAAAAATAAAAAATGTAAATAGAAGTTCCCAACGAAAGTTGTCGAGAACACTATTAAAAATACCAGATAAAAATAGCAGAAAAACGTTGCCTAATATTGTATTATGATTACGTTTATATTTATCAGATGTGAAGATACGGCAAATTCTTTTAAAGGCAGCGGTTTCAATGTTGTGTTTTTTACAGTCCTTACAGAATAAATTCTACCTATCATATCTCAAACTAAACCTTAGAAATAGTATTTTTTTTAATTTTTACAATTAACTGTGTAAGTAAATATTTTTATTTGTAAATCGTCAGCTTTGTATTTACATAGAAGACACGTCTCTGTCGTCGGTAATTTGAGCCCAAACACGATTGGCCAGTTCAACCCCGTGGTCTCAATTGTGGTCGCTAGAGGGGCGGAGCCGCCCCCTACAGTAAACAAGTTGCTATGTAAAGTTTGTTCGATATTCTCTATATAAAACCCAAAGTACCTTGAAACAAGAATATAGATTTTCTACTATGACAAAGCGGTTGGGTTGTTAACAATGCATGCATTTTTAATATTTCTAATTTTATAGTTAAACACGGTTGAGACAGTTTAGTATTAATAAATATTTAATGTATTTCCTTGATAAAACGAAAATACTTAAAAATTATAGAAAATGGTAGCAAAAGTAAAAGTAAGGGTTCAATGCCAGAACCTCGACACTAGTCTGAAAAGTTTATAAACGTTTGTCCGCGCGCCTATTTCTACAATTATTATAGGAGATCGGTGAATTAAAACATGAGAATAGAATCTTCACTGCAATCTTTTCTACTCGTACATAGTTAAAAACAACCTTGAAGCTTTAAAAGTGTTATCAAGGAAAATTCGCCTCAAAAATCATTAAAAAATTAAATGTACTATTAAATCATCTCCTCAACTTTGAGAACGATCTCATGAATTTTAGTGTGATATTTTTTGCGATTTGCCACAATTCTTCGTTAGCTAATTTTAAGCTTTTCCTTTCCTTAAGAATTAAGTAAATGCATATGGTGAAGAAGAAAGAGCACATATTTTTTTTTGTGACACAGAAACATAAACAACTAGTGGATTTGTTTATATCGTAGTTTGAGGCACGCGTCGAGAAATCTCACGATCAATACCTTTGATGTTCAATGGGGGAGGCTAAAGTTATGGCTTTGATCCACGTCACCGCAGCACGAGATGGTCGCCATGGATGAACTTTGTTATATCGATACTACCAAGTTCTGAACGTAAAAAAGAAAAGGACACGAAGTGACTTAGTATATTCAACTATATATTAGTCGCGTAAAAAATGATAGACGGTTTAATTAATTTAAATTTTAGAAAGAACAGATACCATTGTTCGTAATTCGTACCTATGCAATATATCCAACCAAAAACTAGTTACTAGAAATCGTTTCTGTAGTATAGACGAACAGTATTTGTCTGGTGAAACTAAGTTCATATTTGACTACTCTATCATGAAATTTAACAATATATGATTTTTCTCTTAATTTATTTAAATCAGACCAACAAACTATTAAAGACAGACATTAAAAACTAGCTTAAATTTCAAAATTATAATAAATAAAAAAATAAATACACATGGATATGGGCAATATCTCATACATTGCTCCGATACTAGAGTAAGCAGCTTAAGACTTGATGATTCCATAATGAAACAGTGTTTTCTACATTGACCCGACCGGGAATTAAACCGCGACCTCAGAGCTGGCAACACCATTAAAACCAGAGCGAACACGCACTACACATCCATGAAGGTCGTCAAATTCAAAAGATTTACCCACAGTTACCGCGCTGTGCAAGCAGAGGGCGAGAACAGGTGCGGATTATTGCATCCGATGTTCATATCACTACTCTTTGTGGGAATAGTAAGCTGGAGCAATTATGCCGTGTGGTTACGACTTACGAATATACCAACCCCATTCTTCCCAAGGGTCTTGTAAGAAGCGACTAAGGCAAAAACCTTGAATTGTATTTGATGACTAAAAGATAGTGGGACAGACAGCTCAAAGGTCAGAGGTAAATTTCACAGAGGGCAGCAGCGTCAGCAGTCAGCGAAGGTGATTTCTGATGTTAGAATTGCCAAGCCAATTACCAAATGTGAGAATTGACAATCCCCTACGGCATAAACCTATGTCCTGCAATGGACTTCAATGCAGTAGCCTTTATAAACAAACTAAGAGATTTTTCAGGTCATTGTAACAAACGGATCATTTCCCGTAGTCATTTTGGCAGTAAAAACAAACACGATTATCATCAAATGTTTCCTCGGCTGCCAATAAAGGAATGAATTTGTTACGCTTCCGTCCAAGCGCCGGTTGTTGTCACGCGAAATGAATATATTATTTCTGTATTAATCAATGTTCGGTTTATTTCCGCTTTAACGGATTTCACATTGTATTCTAAAAGACTAACACGATTTGTTCGCCTTTTATTTGTTTTATTTCATGTTAACAGTACTATTAATGTAAAAAGTAAAGCCCTATAAACACCAATTTGGGCAATAACATTCTCGAAAATATTTGAGGGTAAAAAGAACAAAAAATGTCTTCTCCATTGCTCTCAGAGCGAGCTCTTAGTAGCTTGTGGTAGTACTTTTTTTATATCACAATGTTTGATTGAAGTTTTACCGGTGGCGGCCTAGGGCTTGAGTCTGCTACTCGGACATTGAGTAAAAACTATATTAAAAAAAAGCAGACCCCGATTTATATCGTTGGCTTAGATATAAAGACGGCGACGGGTTCACCACCCAAAATGTCACATTGTCCCAAAAATTTCTTCGGTGAAAGGTGCGTCGAAAGGACTTTGTTGTCTGGATCTCTGTCTACCCCAGTCTTGGGAATGGCGTCAAGATATTTTTAGTAACATAATTTATTGTTAGTTACCAAACAATTTTGATTGACCTCATAAATGGATAAGAATTTTTTACAGATCCGTAGCAACTTTACTCGATAAAATGAAAGTAAAATTATTGAAAGTGTTTTTACTTGAGCTACTTAAGAATTAACACCTTTGTTTTACTGTTATTTCAAGTGGCAATTAATATATTATTTCTAAATTTATCAAGAAATGTTAAAAATCTCTCCCCTCTCTCAATTAAAGCTCTTTAATCAATTCTGCTTTCTGCTAGAAAACTTTTTCATTATTATTTTTTGAAAAAATAAATTAATGTATATTCTATATTAGTGTATATTACTAGTCTCAATGAAGGATTATAGCGAAATTAAACCTGGTACAGTAGGTAATGCAATAATAGTGCAGAAGATAGTATTATTGTTACAAAATTTGACATCCTACCTGCAAAATATGTAGATGACATAAATTTTTTCCTTTGAAAAACATTCCAATTACTTAATCTTTATACGGTGGAGTGTTGATGACTCGAGCGCAAAAATAAAAAAAATTAAAGTTGACGTATGCGTAATTTTAACCACCAATTCCCATAGGCTGGGGATTCCCCACGGCATAAACCAATGTATAATACAAAGGTTGACAAAAGTTCTGATTCTGTTTTTCAAACGTTTAATGTCCTAGTGAGCCAAAACGCTAGTGTGTATGCAGTCTAAAGCGATTACTTAATTAATTTAACGTTAGATGCATATACGTTCACACGGCCCTTGTAACGCGTACATCCGCTGCAACTACTACAATAATAGGTTGGGCATTTGTTTAATAAAGCACATTGATATTGCCACTGCTATGTATTTCTTTTTTAATTCCTTCCATTAAAAATCGCCTTACTGCCGCTTTGGGTCGGTTAGTGGCGATATCCTAGCTATCGAAATGTTGATCCCCATATCTATGAAGGATTTGAGCTAAACACCATAAACAACAACTTCTATACTTTCAGACAGCAGACGGTCGTCAAAGTATAAACAAATAAAGGTACATCATCCTATTAATTTATTGCAAATTTTATATTTTGATGAAAATTTCTTACAGATCAATAAAAAAAATTGCGTCTTTTAGTTAGATGACTTCATGGCTCAAGTCAAGAGACTGGTGAAGTTGAGGCTGCGATGCATAACAATTACATTAATGTTTTACTATATTAAAAAAATATGTATATATAGTAGTATTAGTATTCTGTCTGTCTCTTTATTTAAAAAAAATTAATAATAAAATAAATTTATTTTACACTAAAAGTAGTGAGGTACATACCATGCCTGAATGAAAAATATAGACTCATGTCTACTTTTTATAGGAATTCAAAAACGAGCAGACAGTTTTTCAGACAAAGCTTGCAAGCGTAGACTACGTGTGAACTAATTAAATAAAGCAACGGGTGCTTTTTCTCTCCTCAAGTTTTCTCAAGTCAAGCAAAAACTTGGCGGATAGGCGCTCGCAGTATCAGGCAATTTGCATCTAGATGCTGCAGCCCATTATTGGTCTGAATAACATTCAGTATTATTAGTGGTAGTTATCACAGCTATCGGTTGCCAAGGTATTCAAGGCTTTTGCCTTCTTACCCTTAGGAAGAAAGGCGGTGACAATGTCATATAACGTTAATAGTTACGTTACACGAAAAAATCTAATTATTTTTGTTTTAAAAATTTTCAGTACAGTGAATAACGCCGAGGTCATACCCATTAATCGACTTTTACTAACAACATAAGTTATAGTTTAATGCTGCCTAATTCGATCACGGTACCTGTCTGCCTACTGTACCTTCCCACGCCCATAATTACCTTTACCGTGGCGTTAGGGTCCCGCAAGGGTTGACGTCAACCTTTGCCCGAAGCAAACAAGCGTTTATCGTAATTATCACCGATTCAGTAGTCCTCCGGATTTCTCTACGGATACGTCAATTGTTTTAAAACAATAAAAGTAAAATTTTCAAACAAAGGTTTGTTTGGATTGTTTCCGCTTTTTTTTCTTCTTTTCCTTAATAGCATGCTTAAGTCCTCAGTAATACATAAGCCTCTCTCTAAAGGTTTTGTGGCGGTTGTAAGCGCCTCGTATTTTTAATTGTAATATTACAGACATTGCTCATCATGATAAGTGCAACCATGCTTTTCCCAAAAATATCTTCTGTGGGAGGTGTGTGGAAGGGACTTAATTGGCAAGACTGCGTGAACTGGAATTGCGTGAAGATATTTATTTATTTTATTGCATCATCAGCACAACTTTTGAGACCGTGCAGAAACAATGCATGCAGCTTAAATGATTACTAGTGATGACTTGCACCTGAATGAACGTTAATTTTAAAGCATTAAGTTCTTCTTTTATTATGTGTAAAATTTCGAAGTAGTGAAAATTAAACATTAATATGCTGCACAATGGTAACAGATATGTGACATATGAGGGGTGATCCAAAAGTAATAATAATAAAAAATTAAACACTGTAATTAAAGTTAAAATAATAATTTATTTTTCTACATAGTCTCCTAACATTTTCTACATAGTCCATCTTTTTTTACTTTCTTTTATAGAAAAGGGAGGCAATTGAGCAGGTGGCTCACGTGATGGTAAGTGATTACCGCCGCCCATGAACACTATATATAGCAATACCAGAGGCATAGCAGATGCGTTGTCGGCCTTAGAGTGCCCCCCCCCCAGAATTGGGGGAGGGGGTATGTGGGCCTCCGGGTACCTGCACTCACAAGACGAAACGCAGAAATTTATTAGACTTCTACTTTACGCCGGTATTCTGTGAGGTCGTGGTACTTCCCCGGTCGAGCCGGCCCATTCATGCAACAACAAAAGCTGATGCGTGGCAGTGTACTCTAACAGAGGTAGAGTAAGGCCGACAACGCATCTGCTATGCCTCTGGTATTGCGGGTGTTCATGGGCGGCGGTAATCACTTACCATCACGTGAGCCACCTGCTCGTTTGCCTCCCTTTTCTATAAAAAAAAATCCCTTTGAAAAAAATTATTTGTCTTTACCCTTCCAAAACGCTTCAACTGCGGCCATTACTTCGCTATCGTCATCGAATTTCTGGCCTCGGAGGCGTCCCTTGAGCTGAGGCAAGAGGTAGAAATCACTAGGAGCTAGATCTGGTGAATAGGGAGGGTGTTCAAGCAGTTCGAATTCCGTTTCTTGAATGGCAGCCATCGTTACTACGGCTTTGTGAGCCGGTGCCTTATCTTGGTGAAACAGCACTCCAGCTCGCCATTTGCTGCGCCTTTTTTCCTTAATGCCCTCCTGTAATCTTCTTATTTGGTCTGCGTAGTAAGAGCCCGTAATAGTGGCTCCCTTTTCCAAATATTCCACCATAATTATGCCATTGCCATTGAGTCACGATAGCCGAGTGGTTGGGTGATCGGAATTCGAGTCAATAGACCCTAGTTCGATCCCCAGTTGGTAGGCTCGTACCAATGGGTTTTTCAAAAACTTATGTGCGAATATCGTTGGCTTGGACATAAAGACGGCGACGGGCTCACCACCTGTCACGTTGTCCCGAAAATATCTTCTGTGGAAGGTGGGTCGAAGGGACTTAATTGTCTAGACTCGACCCCTGTCTACCCCTGTATTGGGAAGAATATTGGGAACGTGAAGATATTTTTTTGGTTTTTTTTTTTTAATATAATTATGCCATGTAGTATGCCATAGTCCCAAAAAACAGATGCCATAACCTTTCCCGCCGAAGTTGAAACTTTGAATTTCTGTGGCATCGGTGAGGAGGCTCGCTTCCATATCATCGATTGTTGTTTCGTTTCAGGATCAAAATGGTGGATCCAGGTCTCGTACGTACATAGTCACAAAACGGAACAAAAAATGTTCTAGATCTGTTTGAAACTTTTCGAGATTGACTCTCGAAATGTCAACTCGATTTTTCTTTTGCTCGTCGGTTTACATTCTGGGTACCCAACGCGCAGAGACTTTTTTCATATGCAACTCGTTCGCAAGGATTCTTTGAACGCTGCCATATGAGATCCCTGTGACCTCAGCTACATGCCTGAAGGTCACTCTTCGATCTGTCAACAGAACATCTTCGACTTTTTTCACGTTGTCTTCAGTGAGGGACGTGGATGGTCGTCCTTCGCGATGTTCATCTTCAGTGGATATTCTGCCCAGTTTAAACTCCTTGGCCCAGCGTGCAACTATAGAATACGGAGGAGCAGAATCCCCCAATGTTTCCTCTAAGTCACTGTGTATGTATCTTTTTTCAAACAGAGGTACTTGATGACATCTCTGATTTCGTTTTTCTCCATGTTGATGTTATATCTTTGACAGTTCGTATTCAAATGAATGTATCACCCGGAAATGGTCATTTTATTTGATTTTTTTAGGCTGACGTAGTAAGTATATAAGCAAACAAAAAATATTTTTTTTTGGATTTTTATGCGGACCTGAAGTAAACCGATTATCATTACTTTTGGATAACACACAAATTACTTTTGGTACATGAACAACATCACATACATTGCACGGGTCGGAAGTACCACAAACACCCAGATCCGTGAAAATATATCCATATACATTGATCCATCCGGGAATGTATTCCGAGACCTCATAGCTGGCGATCCCATAAAAACTGGCATATGCCATAGGTCCAGGAGGGTTGTCGAGGCGCATACTTATTACAAACATGACACTGATCAAATTTATTAACTTTGCTTTTCCGTCACATGTTTAATTAAATGACCCTAGCAGGTATAATTTGCCGAGAATTTAAAATGTGTGAGATTAAAGTAATATCTAGGACCAGCTGGTGGTGTATTGTTTCGCGCCATTGAACTTGCGGCCACCTGACGAAATGCCGTAAACGTTTGTCCTGCTGATACGCTTGAATGGCACATACTAGTCAGTGTATCCAACTTATGATATGAATGTTATTATTTTTTTACTTACGTTATTTTTTTTTTCAATACTTTTCAGAAACAAATTTTTATTATTATGTTATTATGTTAGTAACATACAAGTTCAGCATAAATATGCTTTAAAAATCAATAAAATTGAATAATAGAAACAAATTTGTCTATATTTACAATAGTTATTGACTAATAATTATAATATTCGTACAGGCATACTCTTTGTGGTATGGTACCAAAAACTTGATCCTCGGGGTTTCGTAAGAAGCAATTAAAGCACTTTAAAATGTCAAAGGCTACCGAAAGATGGGTAGCGATAGGCAGCACGGTCTTAAGTTGGAGATGTCAGATACTGCGCTTGTCAATCCGATTGCCTAGCGAAGCGCTTACGCAATTACGTTTTTTTGACTTAGCCCATCTTAACAGCTCTTAACAGTCCATTGCAACACAGACATAAGCCTTACCTGGTTGTCAGTACACTTTAGAGTTTGAGTAAAGCCAGAAAGACAATAGCCTATACCTGAAGGATCACTTATTCTTGCCTCTGTCTTTCTATTTCTTAGCTAGCTTCCTTATGATTTCTATGGAGGTGCGGATGTACACGTGTTCATACCGATATAGTTTCCCAGTGTACCTTTATCTTTCTCATGAAATGTAACGCATAATTAAAGTCTTCTTTAATTCATATTTAACAAAGAATTTGTTTGTATTTAATAAAATAAAAATTGAAATAAAATAAATAATTTATTTTTAATTAAAATAAAGTGTTTGAATTAAATTGGTTCGATTAAAACTTCAATTTTTTTAGATTTTCGTCTATTTCTTTTAATTTTTACGACTATGCTTTTTGCCCAAAAATCTTAATATTGAGGCAAACATGAACGAATAATCAAATAATTCAAGTAATTCCCCAGTTTTTGCGAGATTAACTCACTGCAATTATTTTTTAATAAACTTGTTTTTGCCGTCAACTTTTTCCGCGAAATTTATTTTACTATATAAAATTAATTCTGCATAACATGTCTATAAAAGCATGTTTTAAGTCACAATCAAAGGAACTAATAGTTTTTCGTGGATAAAAAGTAACATGTTATATTAACATATAAGACAAATTTTTAAATCTTCACGCTATTCCCAATACAGTGGTAGACAGAGGTCTCGACAATTAAGTCTTTTCGACTTACCTTCCACCGAAGACATTTTTTGGGACAATGGTGGTGAGCCCGTCGCCGGTCTTAATTATGTTTCATTATTTTTTCAAGATAGTTATCCAGTTCTATTGCTCTGTTCTGTTTGCTTCTATTTACAAGGCTTTCCCCTTAATGCCTGTAACGTCACCATAAAAATGAAGGTGTTAAATTCTTACAGCGATACCCCATGGTCAGTTACAATATTTAAATGACTTATAATCTTTTCTAGATTCGGTAGAGATTGAAATGTTTAGTTCAATCCTTTCAACAAATTTTCGCTATGGTGTATAGTTCATAGACGGTCGGTTTGTTTTATAGACTACCTCCGTGAACTAGTGGAATACACACCGATTTCGTAGCGTTGCCAGTTCTGAGGTCCCGGGTTCGATTCTCGGTCGGATCAATGTAGAAAACACTTTTTCTACATTTTCTCAGGTTGAGTGTTTGTCGTAGTCATTCGTGGATGTTTTTAGTACCATCTTTGTTTATGCTGCTATAATACAAGTCTTTAGCTGCTTACAAGTCTTTAGAATAGATCAATATATGAGAGGTTGTCCCTATCTAACTATGTGTGTTCATTTCGGAGCAAGTGATGAATACTTTTTCGAAAAACTCAATGTTTTATGTCCAGATATTGATTACGAGTTAGTTACTTTCTATAAATTTCTATACCTTAAACAAACATTTAAATGGCTTTTATAAATCGGCATTAAATGCTACATTAAATATGATAACGAAAATTACAAATGTTTGTTTTAAAACAAATCATGATTACTATCAAACTAAAATGCGCATAATTGCTCAAGTATTTACTACATTTCGTTTATAACTCATTTACATCGAAAATCGCTTTCACCCCTTATTCAAATTAGGCACAAACCAACCCCTCCTGAAGTCATGGAAATTGTTTCAGAAAAATAAAACCACGCTATTGGCCAGGTGTTTTCCTTCAAACCACCAACGATTTTTCATGAAAACCAGTGAAAAGTAAATATATCTGTCCCCTTCTAACTTTACAGCCGTTCCGCTCATTGGCTCTTTTGCACTCAAGGGGTGAAATGAAGCGATGCTACGCTCACTGTCAGTGCCTTCCAAGATTAAACAATTGACGGACGCATTGAAATATTTTTTATCAAAATTAAGTGTATTATATACAATATTTCCACTAAAAACAGAAACTCTAAAAGGTGTCGTAGTAATCGAAAGTTTTCGTACAAATCGGATGATAAAAAGTTAATTATAATAAGTGAACGGTTCGTTGGCCATAGTAATTCCAATGAAATGTGATTGAAAGTGAAAACTCTAACAGCGTACATTATGCTCTATTTCTGATCAACACTTTCATGATATCAAACTCCGTTACAATAATATTAATACTTTCAGAAAATAAGTCTAAATACCACGTCAGAATCTTAACGTAATGTTCCATTTAGGATTCGTGGTAGACATGACATAAAATCGGTGGACGTAAAATGACAGTTTAGCTTGAAAATGGAATATTCTTGGCACATGGAAGCTCAAGAGAATTCAAGAGTTAGCAATAGGTTACAAGGAAGAAATCAAGGTGAGTTAAATCGTTCCCAACATATTGCTCATCAAATATAGGAATGTGTTGGAGGAATATCAGTTAGAGACCCCCGTCAAAGACAATAGACCATTCATTTGAAAAATATGTTGTATATAATATGAAGAGTATATTATTGTATAGTAATTACAGTCAGAATATCCGTTTTTTTCCTGTGGATTACGTAAAAATATGAAAGATCTTGGCAACTCTGATATTTTTGTGGTTTTGTTTTACTTTGTGTTTATTCATAATCATCCACTTTCTAACTCTACACCTGATGTAGCAATTTACTAAAGCTAATAAGAGATAACGAAGGATAACGTTCCCTCTGTGTTTGCTCACCAAACTTAAACGTCCGCGCTTCTAACGCCGCAACTGATTCCCTCACTATACACATAAACTAAAGCTAATAAAATACGCAGAGGGAAGAAACCTTGTATGTATAATCTTCGCAGAGATGGTAAAGAAATTCTAATTAAAAATTGGTTCAGCAGGATTAAACCAAGAAAAGTACTGATATCAATGATGATAATAGACTATTACCTATACTTAATTTGTTGCTCTACCTATACTTAATTTGTTTTCAGTCAAATAGGATCCTGACATTATCAAATGGATCAAGCCTGTTTTACGATATTCCTCTAACGAAATATGTGTTTCATAACTTACAATATGCTCTCTTGCATTCAAAAACGGAATGGATCCGTTCCAGGTCAACCAGAGTGATTTACATTTTTAACATTATATTTCCAGACTGAAAACGCTTGAAACAAATTTTTATTCGCGCTTCATAATAAAAAAATTCAATTCATGATATTGTCAGTTTTCTCTGTTTTCTAGACTTTCTGTGCCTCACATTTGCTGTTGGAATTTGAATAATAAAAGATGTGCAATTTACACGCGCTACAACTGAAACTTTCAGAAAAAGAAAATAATCGTTATCTGGTGATTATTTGAAGACTGACAAAAATTTAGCGTTAGGTGATGTCTTCGGCTACATATATTTTGTTTCTTTTTGAATGTTACTTTTTCGTTACGTCAAATTTCAAACAACTGTGGTAAAAGTTTTCATTTAAAAATATTCGAATAGAATGCGATATTTATTTACACTTGCCGTTCTTAGTAATTAAATCTTTATTTACTTTACGTTCAGAAACCATGAATAGTAATTTTTTTCGTATTACGTATACGTTACATCATTCCTGAAAGAATCCAACATATTTTAAGAGACAGGCAGACTGTCGAATTACAGTAACAAAGCTCTGTTTACCCTATTGAAGTATGACACATTCTGAAGCATATCGTACAGTCTACTCACGATAAATAGGAAACACGCGTCCTATTTATTGGTGTAGGGTATGATATCTGGTGTCGAGTACGTATTTTATTATAAATATAAACTGGTATAAACTATAATATAAACTGGGAGAACATAAACTAATTACCGTTTTTTTGCATGCAGAAGAAGAAGTATTGCAAGGTAAATTTTAAACTAACATCTGTATAATAATGAATTTTCGCAAAGTAACGCCTGATTCTAAGAACAATTGACCAACACTAACAATTCAACATAATTATTATTAGTAATATGAAGTAATTTGGGCAAAGAACTTGTTTTAGAGCCAAACACTTCACAAATAGAGCGTCACTGTACTTACGAGTACAAACGTACATGCGAGTGTAACGAAATAATAAATTCTCAGAAAGTACAATATCGCATAATGAATACAATAGGAAGTACATTTTCTTTATTTATTTATTTGCTTATATATGTACCTACATTCGAGAAAAAAATATAAAGTTCCCATTTGAAGTTCTTAAAAATATGTACACACCCTGAAAGAGTATATAACAATTTGATTTATGTTTAAGTATATTTCTATAAAGTATATTATAAATTCTCTGAGTTAAAGATATGCTAAAAGGGAGACGTTCCAAAATCATCATCAGGTATTAACATTATATCTCACAGGTTCCATTTAGTATGGAATATGGAATAAATGAAGGCAAAAGAATCAAAATAATTTAAACAAACAGTTCTAACAGTATCACCATGCATGAAAATTCTTCTTGGAGTCGTAAGACCTGTAAAATATTCTTTCTTTACACTTTCGTCTAATCGGTTATCGGTATCGGTAGTGGCTAAGGGAAAAGACTTAAAAATTATATAAATAGTTGGATGAGCAGAGAGAGGAATAGCCTCTAATAATCAAACATAACCTGTCTTAAATTTGGCAAACTGTTAACAGTATATAAGTGAAAACTTTAAATAATCTGTTAAGTACTATACGAAATGTCTGAAACTTATCTAGGATTTATATAGTTGCGTAGCCAACATAAAGGCGGGGACAGGTTCACCACATGTCACATTGTCTCGACAAATATCTTTGATGAAAGGTGGGACTTGAGACTTGGGTTAATTGACTTTTGAAAAGTCAAAAGAATATTCCTAAAGCTGATGTAATTATGATATATGAAAGACATATTATAGTATAATAATATTGGAAATATAAACTATAACTATAAATATATTTATATTCCTTCAAAACCTACCTTAACTTACCTTCAAAATTCTTATATTTTCTTGGACAGTAGTTTCGTTTTAGAGTCAAAACAAATTTTATATTCAATAAAACGGTTCTCGATCCTAGAAATGTAATTTAATCACAAAGTGATAATGCAGTCCTAATTTGAACACGCACGGGCGACTGTGACGTCAAGCAATTAAAACCCATGGACTGTTTTAAAATTATCACTGAATGAAACGAGATAAATAAACTTTAATGTATCGTGGACACTAAATTAACCACGTTTTAAAAGCATAGTTAAAAATTCAAATGTTTAAACATTATTTTCAACTCAGATAACTATTGTTTTCTTTCAGCTTTACTTACACTTACATATTTATCTAGAAAAATAACAGACCAGGTGTGAGTTACAGGGGTCGTTGTATTTCTGAACGTAGCGATCATGGCAAATCCTAACACGGACGGTGTACGGGAATATTATTAAAAAAATATCTTCACGAAATTCCCAATACAGGAGTAGACAGAGGTCTAGTCTAGACAATTAAGTCCCTTCGACCAACCGAAGACATTTTCGGGACAACGTGACAGGTGGTGAGCCCGTCGCCATCTTTATGTCCATGCCAACGATATAATTCAAACCCATTGATCCGAGCCTGCCAACTAGGGATCGAACTCGGGGCTCTAGACTCAAAATTCTGACCACCCAACCAATCGGCTATCGCGGCTTTTAAATAAATAATATTAGGAATATTTTAAAACGAATTAAAACAGTAAAGGGTTTCGAAAGATACCAGTATATGCTTTAGTTTATTTAAACACAGCTATATTGCTTATCGCGCACTTCAATGGTTTTCACGCAATATTATTTTTAATAATGCGTGCGCCTACTTTCTTAACCAAAACTGACGTTGTGCAGTTTACATTAAATACAATAACGAATAAAAATTATTAAAAAGTTTCGTGAAACATTATTAACTCAAAAAAATAAAACGACTAAAGTGACGTTCTAGCGATGTATTAAATAATTTCGGAGAAGTTGGTGATCCTTCAGCTGAATGTGTGGGATGTTGGCGTAGTGACGACCGGTACGTGAGTAAAGCAAAAGTTCACATCAGCAGATAGGCCTATGTCGACATCAATGTCTTCACATAAGAAAGTCGTTAGTGGTAGATTCAGGAAACACATCGACATCCTACATACCGAATATATACGATTACCGATTAGCGCACATGAAGGAGGAGATGTCCTCCCCAGGTCACGATCACCCGACCAGGTGGGTAGCTACCCTTTTCCTGCAGCACATCATCCGCTACAGGCCTTTGCCGTAAAGAAGGGTTTGCCATAACAGTCACTATTCATTGATTAGTTGGTAGAGAATGGAGATGGGTTATCAGATAATGAATAACTGGGGGATTATCACAAGACTTCAATGAGATTAATGTTTGTATTGTGTCATCCTCAGACAGTTCATTATTGTTAATTATATTTCGCCTTAGTTATTTCAAGTTAGAATAGTTTAGTTTATTCAAATAAGACCAAGATATAGACCAAGACTTAGAATTGGAATTAGAATTGTTTTTAATAATATATAAGAATTATATATAAGTAAGAAATAAGTCACGATAGCCGTGTGGTTGGTTGGTCGGAATTTGGAGTCAAGAGACCCGAGTTCGATTCCCAAGTGGCAGGCTACCAATTGGTTTTTCAAAAACTTATGTACGAATTATATCGTTAGCTTGGACATAAAGACGGTGATGGGTTCACCACCTGTCTGTCACATTGTCCCGAAAATATCTTCGGTGGAAGGCGGGTCAAAGGGACTTGTCTAAACTAGGCCTCAGTCTACACCTGTAATGAAAATTGCGTGAAGGTATTTATTTATTTTATTTATATATAAGTAGATAAGAATTAGAAGCTAAAAAGATACGTTAAGACCGCGACATTTGGTGGTCGATTCTCTTTAGCTCTCCCGTCAGTTACTACGTTTTCTGAGTTTGTTTTTCACAGTCGAAATAATCTTTAAAATTATGTATCACCTGGTGGCTTATGACCTCCCACCGTTCACCTGCATATCAATAACGCACCCTACCATTACGTATATCGTTTCTATTAACGACAAATCACGCGGTTCACTGAGCAAGCTCGCTCACCGTCCACCCACCCTTCCATATCGCTAATTTGTTAACAAATTTGTGTGAAAAGCAACCCCTAGGCTATCCTGTCTGTTCAACCGTGAAAATGCATCTGCCCACGAAACGTTACCAATTTTCATTGCTATGAATTTTATAACAGTTAACCTGCCACTGATAACGTACCTACTTTTTTCATTTAAGTGTGGAAATAAAAAAAAAATGTCTCCACGCCATTTCCAATAATGGGGTAGAGAGAGGTCTAGACAATTTAGTCCTTTTTGCGACAACGTGACTGGTGGTAAGAACGTCGCCGTCTTTATGTTCAATCCAACGATACCTAAGTCGATCATGATTTTTGAAAAAACCCATTGGTATAAACCAGCTACCTGGGGATCGAAATCGGGTCTTATAACTTGAATTCCCATCACCCAACCACCCTTTTATCGTGAATACTTATTGAAATTATATTTTAATAAACATTAATAATTGGTATGTTACTGTGAGATGATAGAACTTCTGATTACGTAGAAGCATTTACCATCTAGTAATGTAATGGTTAAATATTTTTATAAACAAAAATCTCTACGATGTATAAAAATCTTATACGACGATTACAATAAAAGTTTTAGTAAATCGTGTTACATCTTTTGTCTGTCAAAGTCGGTACCAGCACTGTGTTGTGTATCCCTAGGTGTTCACTTTTCACTAGAATCTGCCTGTTAACGCAGTCAGGTCACTGTTGACTTTGTTCCCGGCAGTCCCACGTCTGACCACGTCTAAATCACATCTTCCATGCCGGCTAAAAGCGTTCCCAAGTATATAATTTCATTTGCTCAAAACTTAGTAATTGTTATTCATTAGTGATTACATAAATTATGAGTAAATTCATAACTGAAAAATGACACGTAAATTATGGAAAATGAAATTAAATTGAAAACTCTAAAACTGCCACATTATTCATAACAATAATTATAATGTATACTAGTGTAATAGCAGTGATAAACAGATTATTGCAACATGTAAGCATAATGATTAGTATTCTCATTAATATTCATAAAATAATTTTCCATTACCCACAAGCCAACATTTTTACATGGATATATCTTTACCGTCGTGTTGGCTTAAGAATTACGAATACTTTATTCCCGCATATTGTAGGTAACGGTGGGATAACTATCTCGAAAAATTGTATTTATTGAGTTAGTTATTCCGCATAGCCGCGTACTGCGTATTATACGAGAGTGAGATTCCTCGGTACGAGGTACTGCGATACCCATTGCTATGGCTATCCACCCTGCGTGGTTAGCCATGCATGGTATTTATGGCAAATTCTCCTTACATAATTTCCACAGTATACTTTTACTGGCGTTTAGTAAGTTTACACTTAGTAAACTTGATTGGTTATGTGACACGGCAACGCACTGTCCACACTGTGATCATCAAAGAATGTGCTTCATCCGGTTCACTTTCTTATCACCCTTGTCATTCCCCACCCTTCCCTATTCTTCACGCAACTCCCACTCCCAATTCAGGGGTAGATAGAGGTTTAGTATAGACAATTAAGACCCTTCGATCCCCCTTCCACCGAAGATATTTTCGGGACAACGTGACAGGTGGTGCGCCCATCGCCGTCTTTATGTCCAAGCCAACAATATAACTCGTACATAAGTTTTTGAAAAACCCATTGGTGCCTGCCACCTGGAAATAGAACTTTGGTTTCTTGACTCGAGATTCCGTCCACCCAACCACTCGGCTATCGTAACTGTTTTCTTCTTCTCCATTCTCATCTCTTGAAGGTAGGTAAGGGATGTACTACGTACTACGACTATACTAGTCGATAATCATTAACCACCTGGTGAGCCACCAGCTCGTTTGCCGCGTTTTCGTATGCTACTAAATTTATAGGTACTCGATAACAAAGACTTGTTCTTTTGTCCTATATCATGCACCAGTCGTTCACCCCGGTTCTCCTTTCACTCGGCATGTATTTCAATTTATTGCCCTGTTAGTATGTGGATTTATTCGTGCTTTGTTTTCGTAAATCGTGCAATAGGCAGAACTATATAAACATCGGCGATATGTGAAATGTAGCGTTTCGCTTTTAAAATTAAAATATTCACTCTATACATTGTACTTTTTTTAAGAAAATATTAACCATAATTGCTTCTTCTTTCTTTTAAACCAGATGAAATTAAAAATAAAATTAATATTATTGTTTATAGAGATGAATTAGGAAAAAATATTGGCACATTGTTAAATACTAGCTTTAAGGGACAAATTACAAATTATTGTATGCCAGGAGCATCATTTAATGATATAATGAAAAAAGTTATCTCAAGTACTTTCTGTCCTAATTCTATTTTAGTAGTGTTGATAGGGAGAAGGGGCAATCTTAACAAAAGACAAATGTTAAAATACTCTGAGTATTTAAATAGCCTAAATGTCAATAAAATTGTCCTGTTCGCATTGCCACATTTAAAGGATTTGCCACATGAAAATAAAATAAGATTTGACATAAACATTCAATTAAATAATTTATTGTGTAATAATTGTAAACAGTTGACATGTCAAAATTATAACATTGATAAATTCCATTTAATTGATACTAACATTCTTATTTAGGATTCTTTAATAAAAGATAGGTATTTCCTATCCACATATAATACAAGATTAATAGCAGATGCGCTATCCTATTTTTTACATTTTACCTCAGCCAAGAATTTGGCTAAACCGACATCTGCTTTTATTGAGCAGCTTAATATGACAAGTAATTTGGAATCTGTTCCAAGTACTTTAAATTAAATAATAAGACAATAGAGGAAATCTCTTGCAATACAGGAATAATAGAGGAAATCTCTAACATTTATCAAAATAATTTTAAAGAGAATAGTATAATTTTACAAAAAAGTTTATCTAATAAAAGTTGTATTAACCTGGTGCATCAAAATATTCAAGGATTTTTAGGTAAAGTTGAATTGTTAAGTTAGAATTGTTTTTAAATAGTAATGATGTTGATATATTATGTGTCACTGAACATTGGTTAAAAAATGATACCTTTGTGTTTAACTTCAATAGGCACCAGGTTGTTAGTTCTTTCAATAGAGAAAAATCTTTACGTGGTGGCTCTTTAATACTATTGAGTAAGTCCTTCTCATTTAAGGAACGTAAAGACATTGTGAGCCTCTCTGTTGAGAGAACTATAGAAATGGCTTGCGTTGAGCTTGAGCATCTCATTCTTGTTGTTGTATACCGACCGCCCTGCGCCTTATATGAATGTTTTGAAAGAATTATGGAAGAATCTTTACTTAAACTTCATAAACAGAATAAATCGGTAGTCATATGCGGAGACTTTAATATTAATTTCCTGGAAGCTTCTTCTATTACTATTAGATTTCTCTCATTGTTAAAGTCGTTCAATCTTGTGAACTTGTTTTATGAGCCAACAAGAATAACAGAATCAAGTGCGACGTGCATAGACAATATTTTTACAGATGTCAAACCATTGCACAGATTAATAATTCATAAGTTAAGTTCAGACCACTCTGGTCAAATTGTTAGTCTGTCTCAAGACCGAGAAACCACACGTATTAGGAAAGCTGTGTTTGTTCCGATAAATTTATATCGCAAAGAGAAATTTAGAAGTAATTTAATAAAAAAAAAACTTCCAGTGTTGCCTTACCATGACAATACTAACGCCTTGTACAATTCATTATTTAATTTCTTAAAAATTGAATTTAATTCCGTTTTTACTTCTAAAACATTCTCTTTGAATAGTCGAAAGACTTTTAATAATTGGGCAACAGTGGGAATTCACCGAAGTAGGCGAAGATTATATGAACTTTACAGCGAAAGGTCATACAATCATTGCGAGACTTTTAAGGGTTATGTTAGAAACTATTAAAATTTTTTTAAAAAAGTCTGTTTTGCAGCCAAGTCATTACACTTAAGCAATAATATTAAAAATGCTTCTAATAAAGTAAAAATTACTTGGAATATTATTAATAGTGAAACGGGGTAGAATATGTCATTAAGTTCTGACTACCAACTTAATATTGACAATAAAGTTGTAAATACTAATTATGAGGTAGCTAAAGTTTTTGAGACTTAAATAAAATAAATATAAATATCTTCACGCAATTCCCAATACAGGGGTAGACAGAGGTCAAGTCTAGACAATTAAGTCCCTATGACCCACCTTCCACCGAAGATATTTTCGGGACAACGTGACAGGTGGTGAGCCCGTCGCCGCCTTTATGTCCAAGCCAACGATGAAATTCGTACATAAGTTTTTGAAAAACTCATTGGTACTGCCATCTGGGGATCGAACTCGGGTCTCTCGACTCGAAATTCCGACCACCCAACAACTCGGCTATCGTGACTTATGATATTTTTGAGACTTATTTTAGTGAAATTCCAATTTTGACTACACAGTCGTTGAATTCTTCTTCTGTTGTTGCCGAGACGTTACTGAAGGAAAATGTAAGAGCTTGCACCACAACCTTTAAATTTGAGGCTGTTGGTTCTAAAGATATTGTGAGAATGTTTAACACTATTGAATGTAAGAAAACAGCCGATCTATGGGGAATGTCCGTTGAAGTAATTGCTTCTATAATAGATTTGATTGCACCTCATTTGTCCATAATATTTAATAGTAGTATAGAGTCTGGTGTATTTCCTGATCTCATGAAGCAAAGTAAAGTAATACCTTTATTTAAATCTGGTAGTACTTCGGACCCCACTAACTTTAGACCTATTTCGGTACTACCAACACTTAGTAAAATTTTTGAAAAAATTATTCTTGCTCAACTGTTAAGATATTTTAATTTAAACAAACTATTACATTGCAATCAGTTTGGTTTTACAAGGGGTCGCTCAACAACCGATGCTGGTGTTGAGCTAATTAAGCAAATATGTGAGACTTGGGAGAGGTCACAGGATGCTTTGGGTGCCTTTTGTGATCTCTCTAAGGCTTTTGATTGCGTTCATCATGAAACACTTGTCAGGAAATTACACCATTACGGTATCAGAGATACGGCTCTTGACCTAATTAAGTCTTATTTATCTAATAGAATTCAGAGAGTGGCAATCAACGGTGCGTATTCCTCTGGATCGACGGTAGCTATGGGCGTACCGCAGGGCTCGATTCTCGGTCCATTTCTTTTTCTCATTTATATTAATGATTTACCTTCCTTACTAGGGAATAAACACGATATAGTATTATTTGCTGATGATACCTCTATAATATTTAAAATCAAACGACATATTGTTACACTTGACGAGGTAAATGATGCTATGTCAAAAATAGTCCATTGGTTCAATGCTAATAATTTACATTTAAATAGCAATAAGACTAAATGTATAAAATTTTCAACACCTAATGTTCAACAGTTGGGTGATACTAATGTACTAATAAATGGGGGAGAGTTGAGCTTTGTGGATACAGCTGTTTTTCTCGGAATAACACTTGATGCGAGGCTTCAATGGAGCCCCCATATATCCCAACTTGCGAGTAGGTTAAGCTCTGCAGCATATGCTGTAAGAAAAATAAGGCTTTTAACTGATGTACAAACGGCTAGACTTGTTTATTTTAGTTACTTCCATAGCATAATGTCATATGGTATTCTGCTATGGGGTCATGCAACTGACGTAGAAACAGTATTTGTTTTACAAAAGAGGGTCATACGAGCTGTATATTGTCTGGATTCCCGAGCAACTCTTAGAGAGAAATTTAAAGAAATTAATATTTTAACACTGGCCTCTCAATACATATATGAAAATTTAATGTACGTGCATAAAAACATTAATACTTTTAGTAAGACTTCCGATGTACATAATGTAAATACTAGGAACAAACACAAGCTTGTAACACCGGTTACTAGACTCCATAGAGTAAGTAACTCGTTCATAGGGCGGTGTATACGCATCTTCAACAAAGTCCCGGTAAATATGCAAAGCCTGTCTATTAACAGGTTTAAGAAATTTATTAAAGAAAAGCTTTATAGGAATGGTTATTATAATATAAATGAATATATTAATGACAGTAACCCCTGGGAATGAGGTGATCGCTCCCAAGCTATTTCTAGAAAATATCATATTATATTTGTATAATGCATTATATTGTTAAAAATATTGGCCAAAAAAGAGGATACCTACGGAGTTTCTTTCGCCTGTTTCTTCTCCGTTAGAGGAACCTCATTACGAAACGGTGGTAGATTGAAAATGACGATCGATAAACGAATGTATGTTCTTATGGCGATGAATAAATGATTTGATTTGATTTCAAAAACAGGCAGGGGATTGGTTAAAATATAAAGTGTTATAAGGAGTCGATGGTTTTCTTTACAAGTTTAGCCGTTATTCTTCGAAATTCGTCACATCTGTTGTCTATATATATTACATATTTAGGTATTTATTTATTTAAATAAACAAAAAAAGTGTAGAGAACTGAGTTTGTGTTCAGCCTTTTTATATAATATTACGCTCAGAAAATCATGTTTTAATTTGATATGTTTAATAATATTTTTTCTTCGATACTATTTTATTAAATCAAATCACATTAAATCAATGCATACCTGTATTATGTTTACTTGACGTCAAAATATGTAGCGCGCGTAAATACTGCGTGTTGTTTCTTTGTTTTTCTGCACCGACAAATGCCGGATTTACATTTATGGTATTCCGTTAAACACGTGTTCAATTCTTGTGATGTCGATGGTGTTAATTTTATGTAACTAACATCAGAGTAATACCTATATCAAAGGGTATTTCTATAAATATATAGATATACCTACATATAGATACATATGGATACATATATCTATAATATAGATTACAACATTCTAACATCCCTGCCGGTGTAGCCAAATTCAAAATTTCTTTGTTACTTGCACGTCAAGGTAGTACTGCACTTGACTTGAATTTGCTCACTTTATGTTTAAAAGGACAAAATACAACATTCTCGATTACTTATGATGTTCGGTCAATATATTCTTCATTATTTATTTTCAAACAAGATTTTTCGTCTTCGATACCTTTACTAAGTGCATTCAACTGCTTTCATATTGCTTTTATGCTCTAACTTATGAGTTACTTTTCTCTTTTTTTATTTATTTATTATTAATAGTTCTATCCCTCTTAGGCAAGCCGCGGGATGAAAAGGGGTGGAAAATTCTGACGCCATAACCATTCGGAAAATATTATATATATGTATTAAAATTTAGTAACAGCATATAATTAGTAATTCACGTTCATTAAATAGTGATCACATAATACATTTATCAGGTTAAAAAATTTCCGCGACCCAAAGCATTTGAATTAATAATGTTTTTGTCACTTTTTTGGCAATGGGTATTTCCATTTGCTTAAGCATTCAAACATTTTATTAGACTTACTGCTAATCGTGACGTAAAATTCTCGAACATAATTAATCTAGTCGCGTGTGTCTACAGCACTAATATGTAATTATACGCTAAGATGCGCTCATGTGATTTAAAATCTGTGAAAATGAATTTTTACATAACTAATTGTATATATTAGTGAAACAACTAGGAGGTATAATTTTAATTAGATTAATCTCTATTTTTACGCACGAATTCGTGACATCCTAACCACAGATTATTCAGTAAATATTATCAACTCTATTAAGATTGGATTTACTATTGAAACATAAGAGTTAACGGCCTTCAATTCTTCGATTTACATCCACTACTTTCAAATTCTGTATCAATCCGAGTACATATTCAGAACGAGAGATGCATTAGGAAATCTAAATTATATTCGAAATCTTTAGGCTTCACCCCGCGTATGAAATGCGAAGCAGACACTGAAATCTATTTTTATATTATGGATATAATGTGCAAATAGATGCGCAAGAACAATAAATCATTATAAAACAGCTAATAATTTAAACAAACCATTTTCATCACAAACACAGCAAGATTTTAATCGTGACAATCCAGTGCAAGAATAGGTACCTAACTAGCTCTACAAGGCAAAGAATATATATGGTACTATTAGTAGCTCGTATTACAAAGACTTTTTAAATAATAAATTGATTAAGAGTCACGATAGCCGAGTGGTTGGGTGGTCGCAATATCGAGTAAAGAAAACAAAGTTCGATCCCCAGGTAGCAGACCGTACATTAGTTTTTTTTTTGAAAAACTCATTGGTACGAGCCTGCCACCTGGGGATCGAACTCTGGTCTCTTGACTCGTAATTCCGATCACCCAACCACTCGGCTATCGTGACTGAACTATGTTTGCGATACGTATTAATATAATATACACCTAATACATTCATACATTGATTTTCTCTGCAGGTCCGGGACTGATAGACGAGTTGGAGGCATTCATGGCCCCCGTCGGCGAAGGCTGCTATGCAACGCAGCCGCTTGACGCTCGCCGAATAGGGTAAAAGTTTTATCCGACAAAGCTTTTTTTTCTTTCCAACTACACACAAAACAAATAGAAACTTTATCTAAATGCTTACGAAGCGAAGACTTGACATACTTATATTTAGAAGACAATTTACTTTATCAGCGACCTGATAGCCTCGTTGTAGGAAACTAGTCTTCAAAGCTAAGGGCTCTGTTCAAATCTAGCATGGGGCAAATATTTGTGTGATGAATATAAATATTTGTACACGAGTCAGTAAGTATATTATAATGTTGGCTTGAACAGTAAAGTAGTTAAAATGGGTCGAAAGAACTTGTCTAGACCTCTGTCTCCCACATATTAGTAATACACCAAGATAAAAAAAAAAAATTCTTAGCTTAGGGTACCAATAACTAAATACTTAAGTAATAGTTTATTTATTATTTAGATGTTCTGAACTACACAACGATGTGTGAATTTAGAGTAATTCGATCGGACAATTCTGTAATCTGCTGGTAAGTGGCTGAAACACATGCAACCAACTACTCAGACCTATGTACCGAAGCTTTGCTATTTCAGAGTGCTGACCATTAAGGGGGAGTCTAAAACGATTTAGTTATCATGCCATACCTTGTTTTTTTTCTTCACGCTTGTGATGTAGTGAGGGATCTTAACAATACAGCTATTTTGATCCACATTTCACCGTATTCATAATATCGTGACAAGTGGTGAACTTCTAGTCGTCGCTGTCCCAGTGTCCAAGCCAACGATATAATACATCACTAAAAACTAGGCAATCGGGTCGTCTAATTATTGTTCCACCTTATTCCTAATCATAACTGTTTAAGAAATAAAACAAGACTATAGTAAATTTAATACTACATGTATTTATTTTGATCTCAGGGGCCACCAACTGCCAGAAAGTCCACCAGACTCCGGATCAGAGAATCCCTACAGCCCCTCAGAGACACAAGTGCCCCACACGATAGCGGTATCCCAATCCGCTCTGGGCACTGACTACATGCTGGTCCATGAGCACATACCCACACACGAGATCCTCCAGCAAAATGGAGACTACATATATGAGGAACTTAAGTCGGATAACCTGGACCACGAGGTTCTGAGGAGCAATCTGAACGACGTGGTAGTTTTACCGCAGGACCCCAGTATCGTCGAATTGGGAATACGGACCGTGCGTAATGATTTGGGGCTGGACCCCATATATCAAAATCGATATAATCAGATGAGGGTGGAAATGCCGGAATTGGAACAGGGAATTATAAACCCTCATTTGGTTTCTCTTAGCCATGATTCTTTGACGCCGGTATATACCAATCTTCAGGAGCCGAGTGGGAAAAAGCGGAAGCATTCGCAGGATATTAAATGTGAGCCAGGTACATTCTTTTTATTGGATGAAAATCTTTTACTAATAGATTCTGTATTAATATGACCCTGATTTGAGCTTGAACAATTCTTCATCCAAAAAGTTGTTCTCTAGTTTGGCAATCCAAAGTCGTTATGTGGAAACAGGCCGAGATGGTATTATAAGATTATATTGCACAATTCCGCATGCAAAAACAAATGAGACCTCGAATCAGGTTATAAATGCAATTTATTGAAAAGAAAAAGACCTCTTATTCTCTTAAGACTAGGTAACATAAGACATTTATTATTTTTGCATGCGAAATTGTGTAATGTAATTTTATAATAACATCTCTATTGTAATGAATTTACGCAACGTAACGCCCAAATCTATTAACTACTGGAAAATAGGCCTATCTTTGATTCTTCATAGAGATTGGCCTAATGGCCAATGGCAATATGGCATTACTTATAATGGCAATACTAGTCCAGAACTTACTTAATAACGCCATAATAGTATACCTACACCTTGCCATAATAGAATACCTACACCCGTACTTCCCGCGTTGATTTTTTTCTAAAAATAAATCTATAATTTTTGATAAAAGTAATTGTATGCATGATGGTTAGAGACTTTTTGCAGCTCGTGGAAAGCTTCAAAGTGAAAGACCTTAATGTCTGAAGAATTTGCTTTCGTTCTTCCTATAGTTATTGTAAGAGGTGACAAAAATAAAATGAAACCTTAAAAATTGCAGGAAAAATATCCTTATAAATACCTGATCTAAATTTAATGAAAGAATGCGAAAAAGGTCAAACATCTTTCGATTTTATATACATATATGTATTAAATAAATAAAAATAAATATTTTCACGCAATTCCCAATACAGGGGTAGACAGAGGTCTAGTGTAGACAATTAAGTCCCTTTGATCCACCGTCCACCGAAGATGTTTTTCGGGACAACGTGACAGGTGGTGAGCCCGTCGCCGTCTTTATGTCCAAGCCAACGATATAATTCGTACATAAGTTTTTGAAAAAACCATTGATACGAGCGTGCTACCTGGGAATCGAACTCGGTTCTCTTGACTCGAAATTCCGACCACCCAACCCCTCGGCTATCATGACTTAAACAGTAGAATGACTTATATGATCTTATTGTGTCGAAAAATAAATCACTAATATTTAAATCTTAAACGGTGTTTCAAGTGACGCGTGGCTTTTAGCTTATAACTAATTATTTCTTCCACAGCGGCTCTATCGCCAGAAAGTGCGAATCACAATGTACGTCCGGCGCCACCTTCTGTGGACGGGTCAGAGGCGGGCGATGATGCTCCAATGCAGTGCATCAGGTTCGCGCCCTTCCAGCAGCCCTCCTGGTACTTACTGTACGACTGCAACCTGAAACCGCTGTGAGTTTATTGTGTAGTTATTAGCGATGGTTAAACATGTAAAAGCTAATTTCCTTCGATGTCTTATTTGTAATTATAGTAATGGGCGGACAAAATGTCTTACGGTGTTCTCGGTAAATCAACCCTGTGCGAAATCCTAATGTTACAAATGAGAAAATGAGTTTGTTTGTTACGCCTAAACTGCAATAGTAACATAAATATATAACTGAGAATAGCATGCTACATTATTATTATCCGACGTGTGCTGTCATTTTATTATTTGTTCGATAATTTAGGTTACTATGGAGACCTTTTTTGAGACAACGTGACACTTAACATTAATTCAAATTCAAATCATTTATTCATCGACATAAGTAATTTATCGTCATTTTTTTATCTACCATCGTTTTGTAAAGAGAACGGAGAAGAAAAACGCGAAAATGAATAATTTTTTTTAAACAATCACACGTTTTAAAAATGAAGTTCTTATATGTAAATATAGGCGTTCAGCTCACTTTTCAAGAAGGTATACCATCACCAACTGTTACCTTTGAGATATAATCATATAATACCTTTATTTACTTTCTAATCATAATGATTATGACTTTGACAGGTTTTTAAAGACGTTAACGCGAACGAAGCCGCGGAATGAAATCGGTTTATTTATTTTTTAAGGCTATAGTTAGCCAGTTATTATAATTATATTAATATATATAGTAACTTTAATGTAACAAAACCTTTGTTTTGGCTCATAAATCTTTCACAAGCACTAACAAATCTTAATTTATCCAGCCCAACGCCGTCCTACGTCGTCGGAGCTGACAAGGGCTTCAACTACTCGCAGATCGACGAGGCATTCGTCTGTCAAAAGAAGAACCACTTCCAGGTCACCTGTCAGATCCAAGTTCAGGGAGAAGCGCAGTATATCAAGACAGCAGAGGGTTTTAAAAAGATCAACAATTTCTGTTTACATTTTTATGGCGTAAAGGTACTACACTACGTCTATATTTTTAAATTATATTGATAAATATTTCTGCATACTAACATCTAAAACACTACATTTTACTAAACTACAAGCTAAACGATGCCATGCTATATATTTTTTCACTTCCTCTCAATTAAGAGATAATTAAAATATTTTTATACAACGGCTTTCGTTTGACTGCTATCTTACCGGATATTAAACGACTACAAATCAAAAATACAGCACGCTTGCTATACATAACGTCTATATATGTAATTTATTTTAAGGCCCTTGTGCCTATATATGCCTATATTATGTAACTTTCTACCAATACAATATTTTTCCCGATTATTAAGCCTTAAAAATTCGAAATCTGGGTCAAAGAGAATCTTTACATATCAAAAATGCAATAAAATTTAATTCCTTGCCATGTAGTGAGAAAAATAATCCTCTTTATTATAATCCAATTATAATCCAGTGTAACGATGTTTTGCTTGGCGTAAATAAAACAAACATGGGACACAAAATATTGCTTACCAGTTCCTGATCCTTTTAATTTGCTATAATAAAAAAGTAGCAAATTGTTCTCTCCAGTCGAGTTTTAGGAATTGAGCTTTTTCAAGATAAAAAATTCTATGTATATTATTAATTATTTGAGTGTTAAATTTTATTCCAAATCCTTCCACCATATTTGAGTAATTAGGTATCAAACATTCAAATATTCACATTGTTAATATTAAGTACTGGATTTATAAATTATATAACAATTTATACAACATTTGCCGTGTGGTATCTATTCGCTTAAGAATATACCATCGTTCTTTAGCGATAAGACCGCCTTAATGTCCATACGTATCTATTACGTTTTCTATATGTTGTATTTATTCTTTGTATATGTGTGGTGTACAATAAAGTATATACTACCACTACTGCTATGTCGAAAGTAGGCGACGAAGAGAGGCCTAACTTGAAAATATCATTCTCTACCAATAACTGGCAGGACAACCATCTAGAAAAATACTAGACCTAAATTCAGCTCTGTTGATCAGACCAGACCGGTGACGGGCAGCTGCGTCTAAGGTGCGATCTGTCTGATACAATAATTGCCAATCTTCTTGCCTAGCGTTTTGATGATGGCAAACCATTTACTACGGGAGAGGCCTATGTCTAGCAGAAGACTTTTACAGGCCGTTTTGTGCATGTGTGTGAGCGTGCGTGCGTGCGAGCGTGTGCGGGAGTTAGTATGTCCTTCCAATGTGTTTTTAAATTAATTCGAAAATTATCTACATTGATGTTATTCTTCTCCTTACTATTAAAATTATATTTAAATACTATTTATTAACATTTATGTATCTTTTCTTTCAGGCTGAAGACCCAAGTCAAGAAGTCAGAGTAGAACAAAGTCAATCAGATCGAACAAAGAAACCTTTTCACCCTGTACCGTGAGTAATATTTTTATTACTTACTAAGTATCATAAAAAATATAAGTTTATAAATAATATACAACAACAAATACTGGCGTGATCAGAGGTTCTAACTAGTTACTCACATTCACGAGAGATTATTTGAGATAACGTATGTTGCTGTCTTAGTATTATTTTTATTAGGTTTCCTCATGGGGATCAAACTTGAGTTTGTTGATTCTAATTCAACTCAGCTCTTGTAGGATAGTCTTCTCATAATGGCCACTATCGATGATGCAGACACCTAGCACCTAAAATTTACTGCCCCAGATTAAACTTATATCTATTCTAATGATCTATATAATTCTGCTGTTCGAAATTTTTTTCTAGTCAAAAGATTCGAGTTCGTTCCCCAGGAGGTAGGCTCGTACCAATGAGTTTTTTCAAAACTTTTGTTCGATTTTTGTCGTTGGCTTCGACATTCGAGGGCGACAGGCTCACCGTCTGTCACGTCAACCTCCGATGAAATATGGGTTGAAAATGTCTAAATTGTCAATACTATTGACTATACTTCTATTAGGACATACGTAAAAATTTATCACCCCAATCGATATAGTTTCTCTGCCAAGATGTCTTATAGTATTATCTACTCGTTTCATCTATTTTCAACCGCAAGGCTGAACCTAAAACAAGTAACCACTTCAAAAAAAAAAAAAGCAATCAATTTGTGCATCGCAGCGTGGAGCTGCGCCGCGAGGGCGCCAAGGTGACGGTGGGTCGGCTTCACTTCGCCGAGACGACGAGCAACAACATGCGCAAGAAGGGCCGCCCGAACCCCGACCAGCGCCACTTCCAGCTGGTGGTGGCGCTGCGAGCGCACGCCGCACGCGACCACTTCATGATAGCAGCGCACGCGAGCGACCGCATCATAGTACGGGTGTGTTGCGCAAGGGAGTCATTCATACTTCCCTTTTACATCTATTTTTTATATCTTCACGCTGTTACCAAGACAGGGGTAGACAGAGGTAAGTACAACTAAGTATTTCGACCCACCTTCCACCGAAGACATATTTTTGAGATAACGTGACTGGTGGTGAGTGGCGGCGATTTTTAAAAAAACCCACTGGTACGTACGAGCCTTCCACCTGGGGATCGAACTCAGCTCTCTCCGATCACCCAACCACAAGGCTTAAGATACTTTATCGTATCTTTATATCTTCAAGACTGGGGTAGACAGAGCTTTAGATAATGAAGGGCTTTACATCTTTAACGAAGTTAATTTGAGACACGTGACCAGTGGTGAGCTTACCGCCGTATGTGTATAATATTACAGCTAACCATATATTTGTATACATACATAGTCAGGTCATAAGTATTGACACACAGTAAAAACTTTTCTTTTAGAATGCTGGCCCCAAAAAAAAGTTTATTGAATTCGAATTTAGAATTGTTCATGAAAATAAAACTACATACTTTTTAGAATTTTACTCATTTTTAAATATTTTATATATTAAAGTGACGCTTTAAGACCGTGTTGCAGTAATTGCGTTGCATCGTTGCGGTTACGCGCCATATCAAATTTTTGACATACTGAAAAATTTGAATATAACCAAACGATTCGTTTATCGTACCATCAAACGATACAATGAAGACTCTAGTGTAGATGACAGGTCAAAAAGTGGTCGCCCTCGGTCTGTAAGGACTCCAGCAGTGATAAAAGCTGTGAAGGCTCGAATTCAAAGAAATCCCAAACGTAAGCAGAAACTGTTGGCCCTTCAAATGGGGTTAGCAGAACCACGGTGAAAAGGGTGTTAAATGAAGACTTAGGGCTTCGGGCATATCGAAGAAAAACAGGACATTGTTTGAATGCTCGTCAAATGCACCTGAGACTGAAGAGATACCGCACTTTGTTTAAGCGGTACACGGGAAAAAAATATCGGGAAATTCTTTTTTCGGATGAAAATTTTTTTACCGTAGAAGAGAGCTACAACAAACAAAATGATAAGGTGCACAGTACACACGTACGTACGCACGTACACAGTAGTGAAGACGCGAGCAACCGTATTCCGCGTGTCCAACGAGTTCATTTTCCATCCTCGCTCATGGTATGGTTGGGAGTTTCTTATTGGGGCTTAACAGAGGTACATTTTTGCGAGAAAGGTGTAGAAACGAATGCAGTTGTGTATCAAAATACAGTCCTGACGAACCTTGTGGAACCTGTTTGTCATACCATGTTCAATAACAGGCACTGGGTATTCCAACAAGATTCGGCGCCAGCTCATAGAGCGAAGAGCACACAAGACTGGCTGGCGGCGCGTGAAATCGACTTCATCGGGAACGAAGACTGGCCCTCCTCCAGTCCAGATTTGAATCCGTTAACACTTGAAGGAAAAGGCGTGCTCAAAGCCTCATCCCAATTTGGAGTCACTCAAGGCATCCTTGATTAAGGCAGCCGCCGATAATGACATGGACCTCGTTCGTGCTGCGATAGACGACTGGCCGCGCAGACTGAAGGCCTGTATTCAAAATCACGGAGGTCATTTTGAATAAACTTTAGTGTCATAAGAATCTATGTTTTGTTAAGTTCATTTTGGTATATAAATAGTTACATAATGAATAAACTTGTTTTAATTATTTTAGGTTAAACATGTGACAGAATTTATAACCTGACTAGGTAAATATTCATATATACATATAAACATACAAACATGTTCGTATTCTTCACACAACATTATTATGTACCCGCATAATGTATTGATTCTTGATCCTTCCATCTGAGAAGGAATTAGAGGAAAGTTGAGTCCCTTGATTCGAATGCAGATCACCCAACACATAAAATAAGAATATGGACTTATACCCTTTGGTAATAACGATGATCACTTTTATGTAATGATTTTTAAATTACTAAATAGATGAATTAATAAAATTACTCAGGCATCGAACCCGGGGCAGTTCGAGTCGGATTGTTCGGAGAACTGGTGGCAGAGGGGCGTTTCCGACAACAGTGTGCACTACAACGGGCGCGTCGGGATCAACACTGACCGCCCCGACGAGTCCTGCGTTATAAACGGTACCCACACGTTTTAAAAATTACAATTATTATTATTTACAATAATTTACAGTTATTATTTTTTACCTAAGTTGAACGTATTTTATTTATTAATCTATTAATAATAATAGTATGTATTTATTTCTCCACAAAGACTGCGATTTCAGTGTGTAAGATACATTTTTGATACTAGATTGCCCAGTCTGACAGATTACTAGGCCCCAATAATCAGTTACACAATAACTTGAAGAGTTTTAAAATATAAATTATAATTAATATACAACTTAAAATAAAAACAAAAGAAAGATATTACGATCAGTTACATTTTGTCATGACATCCTAGCTATGAGAGTGTGTGTTAATGCGTGTATGTGAGTTCGTGCTTGTGTATGTCTATATATTAGTAAACTTTCCGTTGCATTAAACTTGGTCCAAGTTTTGCAACCAAGTGTATAACTACCTTTTGTATTTGTTTTAAGAATATTCATATATAGGTAAAGTTCTGTTAATTTTGATAAATAGCTAGTGACTGAAAAAACAAAACTTGATATGACAAAATGTAAGTTTGTTTCTCCTACATAATAGAGAAGTGACAAAGTTTTTAGGCGACTGTTCTCTAAGCAATTCTTGTTGTTCTTCTTAATTGTACAACTAAATTTTTATTGGTGCAGGTAACTTGAAAGTAATGGGTCACATAGTCCACCCATCGGACGCCCGCGCCAAGCACAACATCGAGGAACTGGACACCGCTCAGCAACTTCGTAACGTGCAGAGTATTAGAGTTGTGAAGTGAGTTTATCTGGATATATGATAAATCATTGTAATATCTAATGTGAACGTCGTGTCATCTAGTTGTGTCCCGACAGCCGAGTGGTTGGGTGAAAAGTATCTACGCATATATTATAATTATGTATAATATATAATGTATTTTATATTTTTAAAGAAGCGAAAGATGTATGTAAGGATAGCGACCCTTGGCGATCTGTTGTCTCTGGTCGTCAGGGACTGTGTGTTAAGATAACTGTGTATATTTCTGACGACCTCCGAGGACGAGTGGCGTGGCGTACACACTGGTTTTCATGGCGTGTTCCGGATTCGATTCCCGGTCGGGTTAATATAGAAAACACTTTTTCTACATTTTCTCCGGTCTGAATGTTTGCGGTACCTTCATTGTGTCCGGTTCTATATTACAAGTGCTTAAGCTGCTTACTTTGGGATTAGAGCAATTAATGTGATGTTGACCCTATCTGTGTATATATTTTATTTTTTATTACATGTGTATTGTATTATAATTATTAACATTAATGACTTAATTTGTGAAACAAAAACATTACATATCATATTTAGCTAAAATTTCAACATACTGAAATAATTTATAAATTCAAAATTAAATGCTATGTCAAATTTAATGAATATTTTCATGAAGGGAGCAGACAAAAAGGTATATGGTATAAAATAATCCAGTGTCAACCTCCTCGACTGCCTTGGTTTATAGAAACCAAAATGAGTAGACCATTTATTGTAACGGCAAAGTGGTCACGTTCGGGACACTTCCCTTCAAATAAATTTGCTTACCTGATGGGGAAATCAGTTCTCCCAATTGTGACGTATGCTTTAGTGGAAGATGTATATCACATACTTGTGGAATGTGTGAAACACGAGAGAGAGAGAGAATCATTGATGCAAAGACATAACATAAATAGAGTGGACGTTGGAGGAGTTCAGGCGATATTAGCTGAACCAAACTCTGAAGCAGCGAAAAGCATACTTGCCATGATCATGCTGCATCAATGATTCGATCTCTCGACTGTGGCGTTCAGTTTCTATAAATGAATGTTGATACAAAACTTTACATCAGGGTACGATGGGGCTGGCATATTCAAATAGAATAAAAGCCCTTAAATAAATAAAGAAAGGAGTGTTTAGTAATGTACGCACTAAGTTTGCCGTATAATATACATCTCTCCTTTATGGGACTACTGGACTAGATATTTCATTTCAGGAATAAGTAGTGCCCATGTACAAATATTATGTTTTAATTATTCTTTGTTTTGTGGTGTGACCATAAATAAATTGAAAAGAAAAAAATTCACGTCATGGTATCGCCCCCCCCCCCTCTCTCCCCCCCAGATTCAACTACGACCCGTCGTTCGCGGAGCACTCGGGGCTGGTGGGGCACGACCCGCGCCGCGCCGCGCCGCCCGCGGACACCGGCGTCATCGCGCAGGAGCTGCGCCGCGTGCTGCCCGAGGCCGTGAAGGAGGCCGGCGACGTCACGCTGCCCAACGGCGACACCATACCCAAGTTCCTCGTCGTGAACAAGGTACGGTCGTTGGGTCGCGTTCTTGGCCTCGAGTAATCAAGGTAAAGTAATAACCCATACCCAAGTTCCTCGTCGTGAACAAGGTACGGTCGTTGGGTCGCGTTCTTGGCCTCGAGTAATCAAGGTAGAGAAATAACCCATACCCAAGTTCCTCGTCGTGAACAAGGTACGGCCGTTGGGTCGTGTTCTTGGCCTCGAGTAATCAAGGTAAAGAAATAACCCATACCCAAGTTCCTCGTCGTGAACAAGGTACGGTCGTTGGGTCGCGTTCTTGGCCTCGAGTAATCAAGGTAAGTAATAACCCATACCCAAGTTCCTCGTCGTGAACAAGGTACGGTCGTTGGGTCGCGTTCTTGGCCTCAGTAATCAAGGTAAAGAAATAACCCATACCAAGTTCCTCGTCGTGACTAAGGTACGGTCGTTGGGTCGTGTTCTTGGCCTCGAGTAATCAAGGTAAAGTAATAACCCATACCCAAGTTCCTCGTCGTGAACAAGGTACGGCCGTTGGGTCGTGTTCTTGGCCTCGAGTAATCAAGGTAAAGTAATAACCCATACCCAAGTTCCTCGTCGTGATTAAGGTACGGTCGAGTTCTTGACCTCGAGTAATCAAGGTAAAGTAATAACCCATACCCAAGTTCCTCGTCGTGATTAAGGTACGGTCGAGTTCTTGACCTCGAGTAATCAAGGTAAAGAAATGACCCATACCCAAGTTCCTCGTCGTGACTAAGGTACGGTCGTTGGGTCGAGTTCTTGACCTCGAGTAATCAAGGTAAAGAAATAACCCATACCCAAGTTCCTCGTCGTGAATAAGGTACGGTCGTTGGGTCGAGTTCTTGACCTCGAGTAATCAAGGTAAAGTAATAACCCATACCCAAGTTCCTCGTCGTGATTAAGGTACGGTCGAGTTCTTGACCTCGAGTAATCAAGGTAAAGTAATAACCCATACCCAAGTTCCTCGTCGTGAATAAGGTACGGTCGTGTTCTTGACCTCGAGTAATCAAAGTAAAGAAATAAGTCACGATAGTCACGTGAGGTGATCGGAATTTATAGTCACGAGTCTCGAGATTGATCCCCAATTTATGTCGTCGGTTTGGACAAAGTAACGGTGACGGGCTCATCAACTGTCACCTTGTCCCGGAAAATATCTTCCGTGGAAGGTGTGTCGAAAAGACTTAAATGTCGAGACCTCTGTTTACCCCTGTATCGAAATAAACTTTCCATATTTGTGTGCAAATGTCAACCACGTGTGCAATGGTGCAACATAATCAAGGTATTCAGTAATAAGGACACAATTTAAGTAGGTACCACACTTAAAAAGTGATGGCGTCCAAAGTAGATAAATGTCGCCTGCGATTGTCTGCGAAATGCGATGGGCTATCTGATTACCAAGCTTTAGTGAAAAGTTGGTCAATAGGAATAAGTTATGAAAAAATAAATAAATATCTTCAAGCCATTCCCAATACAAGGATAGACAGAGGTCTAGAAAATTAATCGTTTTAACCCACCTTCCACCGAAGATATTTTTCGAACGTGACAGATGGTGAGCCCGTCACCATCTATATGTCCAAGCCAACGATGTAAAGCGTACGTATTTAAAAGACCCCATTGGTACAAAAATGCCTGCCAATTCGGGATCGAACTCGGGTCTCTTTGACTCGAATTCCGACCGCACAACCACTCGTCGTGACTTTTAATTTTTTTTGAAAAAATATCTTACACTATTCCCATACCTCTAGGATCGGATCTTCATGGAGAACTTGGGGGCTGTGAAAGAGCTGTGCAAAGTAACGGGCCACTTGGAGTCGCGTATTGAACAGTTGGAGCGAGTCAGTAAGCGTCTCCATCGCAGAGATAGTGCGCGCTCAAGTCTCAGCAACGGTTTGTATATAAATAGTGAAAATAATATATTTTTTCTGACAAATATTTGATAACATTTAACTATCACTTACGTCATTTTGTCTCTAAGTATAATTCTCTAAATCTAGGGAAATAAATGTTGACAATTTACTTATGTATATACAATATCATGGACAAATTAATATTCACAATAACCATGACGTAAACATGACGGAATTCGGAACCGCAAATCTTAGCTTCAAAAGCTGGTTCATTGAAGAACTAAGACATCGGGTCAAAATCAAAATATCGAATCGAACGAAATTCTGAAACGCAAGTCTTAGTTTCAAGAGCAAAACTCAAAATAATAAATAATTTATTTACAGGGAGTAAATTCTCATAACATTCATCTCCATAAATTCTCAATTTTTTAATTACTTAGTAAAATGTAAAAAAATCAATTATGTAATGTATTCCGTCGATAATATAATATTATATATTCTTAGACATAATTCTATAAATTTTTATTTTGTACAGATTCGCGTTTCTCTGGTCTATCGACTTCTTCGAAATCATTTTGTAGCGATGGCAATATTTCGATAGACCAAATACGCGACATAGCGCGAAGTATACGCCGCCACGAATGTTGCCATAAACTTAGTCACAACTCGCCAAAATACACTAGGAAGCAATGCAAGAATTGTCACGGAAGCTATACCAAATATGGGAAATATTATAATTATAACAAAACCTGTGTTAGATATCATTCGAACAAAAGTGATAAAGCGGATAGCACTGAAAACTATCCTACATATGTAAGCACGCTAGAGTCAAACCCAATACAAAAATCGCCAGATGAAAATTACAGTACTCTATCGAAACAGAAAGATTCTTGTCTATGGTTAAGAGACGAAGACAGTTTGGCTTATGGCAACAATAAACTAGCGTTCTGTTGTCGAAGAAAAGACAGATTCAGGGAAACCAGCAGTGAATTGATTTCGAATAAATTTTTGCAAATTGTCATCACAATTTTAATTTTCATAATGGCAATATGGTAAGTTGCAGTTAATTTTCGTTTTTATATAAAAGTTGATACTTTAGGTGTTTCATTAAATATAGAAAACTTTTTCTGTTATAAAATTGCTAAAATGTTTTTACGATTTGTATGGAAGTCTGAGAGTAAATTAAGCAATGTTTTCTGTTTTTACAGCCTTGTCGTTATGACAGCGTTATACTTTAGAGAGCACCAAGAATTGTTGTCTATGAAAGAAATTCGATTGCATGAGAAGTTTTCAAACTACCCGCATTATGGAAAATTTAATGTTAATGTTGGGCCGACACATAGAGCAACGTCTCCCGATCAGAATCAAATACAGGTACTATTTTTATTTCTAATAATACTTTACTATTTAATTCTTAAATATTATTATTATTATAATTGTGTACATAATTGATATTATAGATACTGTTTCTGAACTTCAAACTATCGATCTGAAAACTTAAATTATATTCTTTCGAATATGCCGCGTGATGACTTAAATTATAAAATATTTGCTAGCTAAGAGAAAAAAATTGGCATCTAATTTAAACAACGTACATAGCCAATATTAATAATATAATATTAATACAATTAAATTTTAATTAAATATGATCGTTAAAAATGGCCAATGGATTATGAAGTTCATTTTTAATACTGTAACTTCGTAAGAATTATCTACCAGTAACTAAATAAATCAAGGTTGTTCAATAAATGTTGTTGTTAAAGTACATTATACTGTATTAAAAATATCATAAATTATGTAAAAGTTTTCTCTTTCTTTCCCTGCAGAACTTAAAACCGTCACAACACGTGGTCGCAAAAAAAACAGCAAAAGGTATTATTTTATGTCACATTACAAAATAATTATTATTTTATTTTTTATATTATTTTTGATTCTTATATTAGCTATATTTTTATTTTGTTTGTTTACAGAGAAAGTACCTCATAAAACCACACAGGAATACACCACAACAAGCGCAGCAGATACTTCACACTCGACAACAACAACTGTGCATGCTTCAAGGAATTACGTTAGAAATGTGCTAAGTTAGTCCTATTCCTTATTTAACTAGCGTGTAAAATCTTAATGTTTCTATTTTTCATTGTTACGGCAAGATGAGCAATCGTTTATTCTGATTTAGTACTTTACAAAACTAAATCAATTAAATATTAATTCTGTTGACATAAATTTTAACTTTTAACTTTTTAATGTCAAAATAGTTAACAATAATGCTTAGCAATGCATTGTTCATGAACTATTAGTAGTACGTCATACACAAAAAAATTATGAACAGCTGGGAGTTATTGCGAAAACCTGTGGTTTTTTATAGACACATATAATTATAATAATATAATAAACTATATATACTCTACTATATTTACCTGAATACAAGTAGAATTGATAACTTCCCTTTTATAAGCCAAATAAAAATGACAACAGTTGCGCTAAACGTCAAACGAATGAGACTGAGGATTCGAGGATCCAGTGAAACAATCGTGACACTGTTTTTTATTTTTATTAAAAGTTTTAATAGAAAAAATGTGTACATTTATCTCGATCAGTAAGTATGTAGTTTATATTTAGATATGGAGCAAACGCCACAACCGTTGCGCATGGAGAGGCTGATATCACTGTCCCGTGTCGCGGATGTGGTTGGCAGCGGCTGCACATTTACCGTCAACACCGATAACGAATTAGATGCCGAATGCCAGGTACCTATTAGAACCTAGTGCTTTATATACTCTTTGATCTTTAACACATACATACATATTGGCCTGTTAAATTCCACTGCAGGACCTCTCCCATAGGTAGAATTTGCCATAATCGCCGCGTTTGGCAAGCGAATTGGCGATCGCAGTACCGGACCTCTCGCACCTCAGACGCTGCTGCCCATCTTCGGTCTGATAATTTTGGTCAGGTATTTTTCGATATCGTTATCCCGCCATCCATCGGTCGCCATGTTATATAACAATATTCAAGGCTGTTTTTGCTTTGATCTTTAGTTAACAATTATTGATTTTAGTCGATGCCAAACATTTATACTAATTATTTAGCAACCTCCGTGGACTAGTGACGCTCTGAGATTTCGGGTTCGATTCCAGGTCGGATAAAAACAGAAAATACTTTTTCTGAATTTTTTCGAGCTTGTGTATTTGTGGTACCTTCGTTGTTTCGATCGATTCCATAACCCAAGTGTATAAGCCACTTTTCGAACTAGAGCTATGTATGTGAAGTTTTCCATATATATATATATATATATATATATATATATATATATATATATATATATATATATATATATATATATATATATATATATATATATATATATATATATATATATATATATATATATATATATATATATATATATATACATGTGTGTGTGTGTGTGTGTGTGTGTGTGTTTGTAATTATTGTTAACGGTTTATTGTTAACTTACATATGTCTATACATTTAACTCATGCGGCTTTAAAGAGGTTTGGAGATATTTCAAGATGGATAATGTCGATATTGGTAAGGAATTTTCTCATCGAATTTTAAATAACAAAAAAATAATACACTTAAACTGAAGTTATTTGAAAAGACAACGAACAAGCATTTAGCATGCTAAAATAAATAAAAAAAATTATATTGTAGACATTTGATGGGCTAAGTCAGTGAAAAAGAAAACAATAAATTGAAGATTTAATCTTGAATTCCTTTACTTACTTTGTAAGTAAAAAGATATTAAATTATGTTCTGTAATCTTTTTTATTATATTTGTTTACATTTTTGTTATTTTTAAAGCATGTTAGACATGCAGGCCATTATTTTTTCATTATTTCATAAATTAAATCATAAATGAGAAATTTCAAAATGCACTGACTTGTATTTTTATTTATAGTCTTGTGGTCTCGACGCACCTCAAACGTATGAAAATCAAGAACCTTTGGAACGGACAAATTCAGAGAAAGATCTCAATGAAACATTTATCCGAACCTTGGATCCAACTCTAAAAGAGCTACCTAGCATCCCTGTAGTATTAGAGAAGAATAATTCCGATACGCTAAAGAGTGAAAATGATTCGCTGAAGAATCAAATACATGAGGAAATATTGGCCGAAACTAATTTATTAGATCCCAATAAACAGAACGGTACTGAAGTGAGAATGAAAAGGGAAATAAAGGGAAAGGAAGTGATAAGAGGAAGGCGAGAAGTTCAAGAAACGAATGATGCACTACTGAGAAGCAGCTCTGAAGAGATGACGTTGACTGATCAGTCGGATGAATTGCCTTCAGCCCAGAGTAAGATAAATTTGTTATTTTTTTAAATAAATAAATAAAATAAATAAATATCTTCACGTATTTCCCAATACTGGAGTAGACAGAGGTCTAGTCTAGATATTTAAGTCCCTTCGACCCACCTTCCACCGAAGATATTTTCGGGACAACTGACAGGTGGTGAGCCCGTCACCGTCTTTATGTCCAAGCCAACGATATAATTCGTACATAACTTTTAGAAAAACCCATTGGTACGGCTAGTTGGGAATCGAACTCGGGTCACCCAACCACTCGGCTATCGTGACTTAAAAAGTCTTAGGTTTTAAGATAATGATGATATGCGTTATATACGGCATTTGAAAACACCAATACGCTAGCTAAGCTTGACTAGAATATCAAACTCTTGCGGGACAGGCCCGTATTTTGCGGGGTAAAAAGTCACAATAGCCGAATGGTCGAAATCCCGACTAACCAAGTCGGGATTTCGAGTCGAGAGACCCGAGTTAGAACGAATTCGATTACGAATTATATCGTTTGCTTGGACACTGAACACAAAGATGTCGACGGGCTCACCACTTGTCACGTTGTCCTGAAAATATCTTCGGTGGAAGGAGGGTCGAAGGGACTGAATTGTTTAGACTAGACCTCTGTCTACCCCTCTATTGAGAATATCGTGAAGATATTTTATTTTATTTTTTACTTTTAAGTATATGCGTAATATCATAGCAGTTTAACAACTTTCTCAGTTTTACCTTTTTTATATCTTTGTTTATTTACTGTTTAATGTATCGTAAATATTTATGTGTCAGTGTCAGTTGTCAACAACAAATTTAAACGTCACAGACAATAAGATGAGACATTTATCTCCAACCATAACTTTTTTTTTTATTATTTAAATAAAGTTACTGATATGATTATGTGAATCATGATTATGCAACTTTTTTGTAACTATTATTTTTCTTCTTATTTTACATCGAAATTGATAAACATTAAGAAGCAGAAAGGAAACAGATATGGTTTCTTTTTTTTTTTGCGTGTCTCATCTCATCGTACTGATGTTACTATACTGTTACTACCATTCTTTTTTCATTTTTTTTTATTTGTTCCTTCTTATTTTACTATGATCTCCTGCTGGTGGGTATAATGACCTTTTTATTTATTTTATTTTAGTTTTAGTATTATTATTATTTGCTATTTAAATTATTCATTTTTATATACAACATGACTTTACAAGACATAAAAATGACTCATCGAGATGAGTCATTTTTTTCCCTTTCATGCTCCGATGGATTGAATAGTAGCAATAGTTTCTACAGTCTCCCGTCTTTGAATGAAAATCTAGCATCGCATTTCTCAGATGTACTGAAAAATTTCAATATTGTCCATATTAACGCCCAAAGTATTCCTGCACATTATCCAGATATGCTCTCATCTTTTGATAACAAAAACATACAAGCTATTTTGGTCTCCGAGTCATGGTTAAAACCCTGCCTTTCCTCCGCATCATATGCTATCCCTGGCTTTCAACTTATAAGGAATGATCGACAGTCCCGGGTTGGTGGGGGTGTTGCTATTTATTTACGATCTCACCTCCCTTTCACGACGCAAAGTATGTCAATTGATCAAGGTACTCAGGGTCCAGAACGTTTAATAATTGAGGTTCTTTTTTCTGGTACCAAACTACTGCTTGGTGTGTTTTACAGTCTTAACCTTACAATTGACTACTTTTCTATGTTTGAAAGCCTCTTAGATGAAATTATTCCACTTTATCAGCACTGTGTAATTATGGGTGACTTTAACACATGCCTTCTAAAGAATGACTTCCGCTCTTCTCGACTAAAATCCATAGTTGATGCAGCAAACTTAAACATTCTCCCCCTTTCCGCTACACATAACTTTCCGAATTGCTCCCCTTCTCTTCTGGATCTTATTTTAGTTTCTTCCATTGATTATGTTGCTAAACATGGTCAATGTCTTGCTGATGCATTTTCCTACCACGATTTGATTTACTTATCTTATAAATTACGCCCACCAAAAGCTAAATCGAGAATCCTTGTGCTGCGTAATTTTAGTTCTATGGATCTGGACCGTTTACGAGATGACGCAGCGATGATCGACTGGACTGTCGTTCACACTGCAGGCAATATTAACGATAGAGTGGTAGAATTTAATTCTATCATAACAAAACTCTACGATACTCATGCTCCTATCCGACCGATTCGACTTAGACATTTACCTGCTCCCTGGCTTACAGAGGAGATAAAAAAATTACAAAACAGGAAAAATATTGCCAAAGCTAAATTAAAATTAGATAATTCTGATATTAACAAAAATAAGTATAAGAGTATTCGGAATCACTGCAACAGGTTGTGTAGGGATATGCAACGACGCCATATTCACAAATCCATACTTGAAGAAGGCGATTCAGGCTAATTATGGAAATTTCTTAAATCTCTGGGAGTTGGAAAAGCGCGTCAGAACAATAACTCCATAAATATTGATGTAGACCAGCTAAATAAGCATTTCACTTCTTCATGTGACGATGACGCCACTAAATTATGTACTAAGAATCAAATTTTAGCTTTGCCCAACTTTGATTATCCTCCTTTTACTTTTAGTCAAATCACTGATAGTGATGTTAAGAGTAGTATTGTTGAGGTCAATTCTGACGCCGTAGGTACTGACTGCATTAGTCGTAAAATGATCATTCCTATTACCGATATTCTGATCCCTGTTATTAAATCCATCTTTAATTATTCAATGTCATCTGGAAGTTCTCCATCTTCCTGGAAAGAGGCTCAAATAATTCCTATACCTAAAAAAGCCAATCCCTGCAGTTTTTCGGGCTACCGACCCATTTCCATACTTCCATTTCTTTCAAAAGTTTTTGAGCGTATCATCCATCGTCAACTTAGCATTTTTCTATCCAGGTGGAATCTGTTCAATCCATTTCAATCCGGTTTCCGTCCTGGTCATAGTACGACTACTGCCTTAGTCAAAATCACTGACGATATTCGTCTTGGCATGGATAACCAGTGTATTACAGTGTTGACCTTACTTGACTTTAGCAATGCATTCAACAACGTTGATTTTGACCTCATATTAGCCACTATGACGTCTCTTAACATATCTCCTGAAGTGATTGACTGGTTTCATTGTTACTTGTTTGGTCGCCGGCAACGAACACGCATTGATGATATGGTCTCTAACTGGCGCATGATCACTGCCGGTGTACCACAAGGTGGCGTGTTGTCTCCTCTCCTCTTTTCAATTTTCATAAGTTCTATTACGGTTCAATTATCTTCTCGCTACCACCTGTATGCAGATGATCTCCAAGTATATGTTCAGGCTAAATTGGTGGATTTACCCAAAGCTATAGGCTTATTAAATAAAGACCTGGATTTAATAGTGGAGTGGAGTAAGTCGCATGGTTTGAAAGTGAATCCATCAAAAACTAAGTCAATAATAATAGGTAGTCAAAAATTGGTTACACGAATTGATCTGTCTACTTTACCTAGTATAATACTAGATGGCACTTGCGTACCGTACAGTGATACCGTTAAAAATCTAGGCATTACTTTTGACAAATATTTGTCTTGGGTCCCTCAAGTGAGTGAGGTGAGTAGGATGCTGTTTATGACAGTTGGATCGCTCCGCAGACTAAGCAATTTCCTACCCATAGCAACTAAAATTACACTCGCGCAAACACTCCTATTACCGATTCTCGATTATTCAGAATCTCTGTATACGGTTCATATTTGGACTTCGAAAATATGACCATGTTTCCGAACATTGCGAAAAACTCAAGTGGCTGCCAATTCGCTTTCGCAGGAATATTCACATTCATCTATACTGTGTTCTATTCAATCCTGCTTACCCTCCTTATCTCAAAGAGCAGTTTGAGTTCCTCCGTGATACCCACGACCACTCTCTTCGTTCGGGTCACAACCTAACCTTAAAAATTCCTTCCCACAATACTTCCTTCTATTCTAAATCCTTCTCTGTTGAAGCGGTTAGGCTCTAGAATTCATTACCGCTTCAGATTCGGCGGGCGCAATCTCTAGATCATTTTAAATCACTCCTCTATGTCCACTTCTATCCACCCTAAGCATTCATTACATTTTTATTCATGTGGCTTTTCTATCTATTATTTTACTTGTCTATTTTTTCGTATATTTCTTTCTGACTTTTAGTATGTATATGTAATGTGTATATATATATATATATATATATATATATATATATATATATATATATATATATATATATATATATATATATATATATATAAGAAAGTTTTCGTACACCTCACCCTCTTCTCGCAGGTCATTGTATCCTCTGCAACGTGGTTGCCTGGAAGAAATCGCTTTAAAGCGATAAGGCCGCCAATTGTACTTAAATAATGTTTGTATGTCGTTTGTTCATATAATGTTTTTGGTGTACAATAAAGCATATTTCATTTCATATTTCTTTCATTTCATCATAGCTTCAAGCATAATTAACTGCTTGTTCAACGATCTGTTTCTGATATGTGTTTGTTGTTTTATACAGTGCACCAAAATTAAAAAAAAACTGTCTTGTGTTAACAGAGTGCGAAAGCGTCAGCGTGGGCGTCTCCAGTAAGTCTGTGCTAAACACGTCTCTATTTACCGAGACAGTTTGCGCCGGTGGCATCCATAACTACACCTACGGCGTGCCACTGTCGCACTGTCTGCACAACAAGCAAGTCGCCATCACTTTTAGGTACCTAGCTTTTTGTCCTAGCAATATTGTTAAGGTAATGGTCAATAACCACGTGGTTTAGGGTATTTACTACGAAATATACGTCACAGATTGGAGTACAACTGTCAGTTACAATTTTCAGGCATTATGGATTAAAGAAGAAAGATCAGGCTTTACTTTTAAAGTCACGATAGCCGAGTGGTAGGGTAGTCGGGATTTCGAGTCAAGAGACCCGAGTTCGATCCCCAGGTGGCAGGCTCGTACTAATGGGTTTTCCAAAACCTTATGTACGAATTAAATCGTTGGCTGGACATAAAGACGGCGACAGGATCACCACCTGTCACGTTGTCCCGAAAATATCTTCGGTGGAAGGTGGGTCGAAGGGACTTAATTGTCTAGACTAAACCTCTGTCTACCCCTGTATTGGGAATGGCGTAGAAATATATTTTTTTCATCTGGTGCACATTATTATATGCCAATCGCAGTCTATCATGACTTTGTTGTTGATTAAGCCTACAACGAAAGTAAATATATCTTCAAACTATTCCGAATACAAGGGTAGACAGAGGTCTTGACAATTAAGCCCTTTCGACGCACCTTCCACCGAAGATATTTTTATTACAACGTGACAAATGGTGAGCCCGTCGCCGTCTTTATGTCCACGCAATCGATATAAATCGTAAGTAAGTTTATGAAAAACCCATTGGTACTTAAGAAAATATTTCTGACTGGCCTGTTCTTAAAACTTGCAGTGCCAACTAGGTAATTTTCGGACAAATAAATATTCCTATTATATTTTTTTATTAGGCCCATTATCCTATTATATTAAGCCCTTATATTTCGAGTTCCGCCATCTGTCATCCATACTTCATATCCTTTTACATAGTTAGTATTCATAATGAGAATTACAAATAAAACAAAGTTTACATGAAAAAATTTACCACAAAAACATCTATTTGTCGTCATGTCACTATTTTTCTTTTTACACAAATATTTTGAATGTGTAAATTGGTCGAAAACATTCTGATTTGTTTTAATTTTCATAATTCATATTGTAGGACATCAATACTTAAGGAGGTTCGGCTCTGCGACCTGAACTGCAAGTACGACACGTCAAAGAACTGTCAATTGAATCGCGAGATAGCCAAGCCCGCGCCAACGGGAGACACCTGGACTTCAAAAATGACTCTTGACTGTAATATGGACCGTCACATGAAAATACGAGCTGGTTTTGAGCCATTAAAGGTGAGTTTCAGCAAATGGTAATCGTCCCTGGGTAGTCAGAGAGAACTAATCGCCATGATCTTTAAATACTCTTGCGGGAATAAATTCTGTTTGATTTGAAGACATTATTCATAATTTTTATTTAAAAAAATTTACATACATTATTAAAAAAAATTTCTATATGGTGTGCTATTAAGAATTTTCCAAATCGTGCCTTGATGTCATTAAAAACTACAAACAGATGTGGAAATGTAACGAACATCAACTACATGCTGAAAAATACCTGAACAAAAATAGGTACACCAGCGCCGGGCAGCAGCATCTAAAGCTAAATTATACTGCAAAGGCCAATTCGCTTTTCATGCTTGGCTTTTATGGCTTATCCTCCTTTTCGACAGAAACCTATGACCTGCTACTGGACTTTAGCAAATAGTAACATTGTATGTTAAGAACCACACTCTTATCTCCTCTCTTCCATTCTATGACATTAAGTAAATCTGTTTCGGTTTGAACAGAGTAATGAGCCAGTAATTAATCATTGTTGAGAGGCATTCTACCATAGCCTGCATCAGTGATAATGACAATGGCTCTAACCTATCGATTCGATGTAAAAGAAATAAGATTTTTTTTAAGAAAATATGCATAATTTTAAAATGACGTAACAATATTCCTTACAGGATCTATGCTACCTGAGTTCAGAACAAAAAAATTCATTCGTCGAGTACAACATACATATTTATAGAGATTGTCGTAATTAAAGTTAAGTTATTAAGACTAAGTGGTTATATGTGAATATAATAGCAGAAAAAACACCACTGCACTTGTATCACTCTAGTATTTTTCAAGACAATATTATACACACATTAAAAAAAAAACAACAAAGTTATATTTTAACAAAAAACAAATACCTTTCATTGGTACTGACAATATTTGATACTTATAAATGTTCAATATTTTTGTTAACTGTAACAAATGATCAGTCCAATTTATTTAAAATTACAAATAACTGTGACAGTATTTGTTCAATTACTGTGTGCATAACATTAAAGTTAAACTTCCAATTCTAAAAATTTAAGCAATTTGAAATGTAGGTTTATTGTTAATTAAGAATCAACGATCATTCCCAAAGTGCAATTATCATCACTGTATCCGTCCTTCTCTAAATGTATTGAATACCAGTTATCGAGATTTATATTCTGTATATTTCGCTCCAGTTGTGGACATTGTCTATTCGTATATTAGCTTTAAAATATGTTACACTATTAAGGACCTTAGACGTATTTTCTACAATTCGTTTCTATTAAGATTTTTTGTTGATTTGTCCGTTGAATGTCGATTATTTCAAACGTCTTATCGCCTTCATTAATATTATTAATTTCATTTATGGCTACAGTTGATCTACCTTCTGACATCACATAGATTCTGACTGCTTAACAATTTTTTGTTAGCCATTTATTTCGTTCACTTTATTTCGTACTTGGCACTTAACTGATAGGCCTAGTATAAATTTATTTACAACGGGTTTGAAAATGGATTTGAAGACATATTATTTTTATTATTTTACCGAGTAATACAGTTTTGGTGCGATTATAATTTTAAGGTGTAACCTTTAACTATTAGATCATAATTACAAAGGAATTGCTGTTATTATAAAACGTGGTGGTAGCTACAATTTTGATTAGATAAGACTTCATGCACAATTTTAAATTAATTAAATGTTTATTATAATGTTGTACAGAAGTTTTTTTTGTTTTGATGTAGAAACTTTATTACCAGCTTTAGTAATTAATTTATATATAGGAATCAATATCACATGTCATATTTTTTTAATTATTCTAAAGTTTTAAATGTAATACTCAGTATTTTATTTAATATTTTATATTTTGATATTTACTATTTCAAACATTCCAAACGAGTACTTAATTAGATTAAGAAAATGCCACATTGCTATTGTCAAATTTTAATTTTTTTTTGTAGTTAAATCCGAATATTCATTATTTTATTACAATTATAACAATTGTACAAAATTTTATTTGGTTCTGAATAAATCAACAAAATATCTATGTTACACAATATATACAAACAAACTAAATCAAGCAATATGATGTTGTAGCAATAAAGTGAGAACTTTTCAGTAAAGTATTTTCATTTTACTAAAGCTACTAAGGCGTAATAAATATTGCTGTCTGTTCGAAATTCCGCGGTGAATATGGTTTTATATTTCCCAATCTGTGAGAGGCATGATGCTCTAGCTTGATAACGCATTGTAACCGCTATACTTGACTGAATGGATATCATTAATAGCGAAACTGCGCGCGCAATAAGTTTTATTTAATTAAGTAAAATATTATTAAGTTACATTGTCTTGCCATATTTTATCTCATTAGAAACATCACTCAAACAAAATGTAGGAAATTGACAGTGTACATATAAGTTATATTTTTAAAAAGTATGAAAGTTTCATGTCGCAATTATTTACTTTATCTTCGATAGTTTGTTATTTTTACGGCAGTTCTAATTATTTTATATTTTATTATTTATGTTCAAATATCTAAGGATACAGCGTTAAAGCTCTGAATATATTAAAATAAAGGAAACAACGTATATCCTTTCCGAAAATAACATACACCGTTTCAATTATTTTAATATGTTTCAATAGCTGTAGAAATGTATTGTTAAGATAAATGAAGTGTGGAAAAATTAAAGTAAAATAAAGTTTAAAATGTTTAAGATAGTCTTTCTTAAAAGTTAGAAATTATTACGATATGTTAATGGTGGTGTTTTAATTTGTCTACAAATTAGGATCTGTCTTCAACTTATTTATATCTACAAAATTCTACATTTTGTCATTATATTTTCTTTATGACGGAAAATTTAATAATAAAATTAATTTCAAAATAATAATTTATCGACTTAGTATATATCGTAGTAGCAATAAGCTATAGTAATCTCATAGAATTAAGATAAATAAAATCCACAAATTTTTAATTATTTTATGAATTAAGAAAATAAAAATAGTAGAGATTAACTAAGAATTTTATTTTATAATACCACAATACACCTCTTTTCTCCAGTATTTTCCTTTTCTCCCACACATTAATCCCTACTATTACTAACAAAGTCTTTAGAAATAAAAACAGGTATCAAAAGAAAAGGAATATTATAGGATAAACATACAAAAATTTTGCATGCAATTTAATTAAGAAACTAAATTTTTCTATCTTTAAAATTTTAAGAACGATCCGGAACATTTTGGAAACCGGAAATCCTGAAGATCACTATGACTATGATTCCGACCATGACGAAAACATGAGAGTGACTAAAGGTTTTAAATTAACTTATAAATGGACTGGTATAATATATGTAAATAAAATAATAGAGATCTACAATTGTGCACGCGTCACGGATAGATCACAATTAAATCTACCCTGTTTAAAGTCACGTTAAAACTTTTTTACTTGACTTTTCTAAAAACTATCATTTACTACACTATTACGTGTTCAATTGTATTATATATTACGTGTTCAAAGTTACGGAATGAAAATACATACAGAAATATATTTTTTTTATCCTTAACATATCATTTTATTATCAGCTGTTAAGTAATAAATAAAATACATTCACCCCGTCCGATGAAATCAAGCCACGTTTAATATGCAATTAATAATAATAATAAGTTTGAAAGATCATTGTAAATATAAATTCAATAAATAAATAATTAAAAATTAAAAGCTTCAAGAGGTATACGAATAAGACTTATAATTTCAACTGGCGTTTCTGATGTTCCACTTAGTGGCTCAGAAGGTAAGGATCCGAATCACTGTTGTGTTTCACGTCCTTATTACATGATTTCTTTTAAATAACCAAAATCCCATCATAACTTAAGCAGTTTCTGGTACTGCAATAGCCAATCCACTTGGCAAATATACCAAAGCCAAGATTTGCCATGTTACCGCAAAAGTCAGTGTCCTGAAGTAAGGTTCTTTAGAAAATTATGTATGAATTCATCATTTAGTAGTTTTTACGCGAATAAGACAAACTATGTTTGAACGTTTATGTAATCATCAAGAAATTAACATAACATTCAAGTCCGTAATGCAAAATACATATTATGTACAAATATGTGAGATAATTCTGACGGAGGCCACTGTTGATTTAACACACACATGTATTGACAACAAAGTAGCTTAAGTTACTTCTAAGCAATATGGGTTGAAATCAAGGCGATTCATGTAAAATTGTAAAGATGTATTTATTTATCGCTTTTCAGTTCGTTACATTCAAAAAATTTCTTTTTTTCCAAGTAAGGACCTTCGTCGATAGCCTTGAGATCCTCAATGGTAGCCATATTCAGTCAATATTGTCATGGTTATTTCTAAGTTAGGTATAAAATCTCGTTAAGATTAATGTATTAGCCATAACGTGAGGGAGCTGCTGTTAACCGTTAAAAAGATACCTCGAGTTCTCGCTCGTTTTTAATCTTCATAAGGGCCTTATATAAGAACAGGCCAGTCAGAAATATTTTTTTTGTGTACCAATGGGTTTTTTCATAAACTTATTTACAATTTATATCGATGGCTTGGACATAAAGACGGCGACGGGCACACCACCTGTCACGTTCTCTTAAAATGTCTTCGATGGAAGGTGGATCTAAGGGACTTAATTGTCTATACCTCTGTCTACCCCTGTATTGGGAATTGCGTGAAGATATTTATTTATTTCTTTATTTATTATATTTGTTACATATATCAATGAATTGCAACTGTAAGTTGGTAATAAATCTATAGTGTTATAACATATTGAAAGTAGTTTCGGTACATGTTTTTTACATGTACATGTTTTGTAGAATGAAATGGCGTAATAAATTTCGATAAAAATATTCTTTTTAATAAAACACAAAAATTTTATTTCTCTCATTTGAAAACTAATGTGTAATGTAAATGTATGAAATCTTGTTTACTCACACTGAGTTCTCAAAAATATTCTTTTTTAATTTGTAGCCTACAACATAACAATTTATTTATACATTAAATCGCCTCAAAGGAACACAAAAAGCCAAAAAACAAATGTCGAAACATGTTACTTATTAATTTAAATAAAATATTCTAATAATGATATATAATAATTCTAATCATTTAATTAAGGTCAGTCATATTCTAAATTATAAGTGCAATAAAATAAAACCTATTACATATATAAAGGTGTATGTATCTGGATGTGTTTGTGTTTAACTTTAATTTAATATAAGTTTAAGGTGTACTTTATTCCTTTGTGGTGTTAATGTAACTCATTTATGTCCGTGGGAGTCATAAGATGCAACTAAATCAGTCTTGAAAATCTTAATGTTATCAGTCAGTCACGCAAAAGATGGGATAAGTACCATAATTATATTATAATTATACCAGTGACTCACTGCAGAGGTTGATGTGCGATGTATCTGGCAATGTGACTACCTATCAACATGCCAAATTTGACAAATATGGCTCCATGGTATATTAAGAAGGATTATATTCTGCAGTGGCACTTTTGGGCCGTTAAATAAATGATTAAATTACATTAAGTATGCCTTAACATAATTATATGTTAAACGACCATTATTTAAAAATATTTTAACATCAAAAAAATAAAACTTCAAAAAACGTAGTTAAAACGAATTAAAGATTTATTAACGACCGTATCCAAATTTAAAATTAATAATAAAAAAATAGTAGCTATGCAGTCAACTATATCTGATGTCTAGTAAAACTTTCCAAAACTGTTTGAAGATGTCTTGCAAAATCTGGTAATAGTGATACGTAAATGCAAAGTGATAGGCACGTATCAGTTTCACAGATTTCCATACGAATTAAGTAAAATGTTTATCGGATTACATTGTTTTAACAATTAAACCGGTAACTAAAGCGGGCTAAAAGCGAATGGTATACACAAACATGGTTCACTCAATATAGATGTGTTCCGCTATCCACTCGAGGCAGTCACTCTTTCGCCTTGTTCCGTCCAAGTTGTCAGTTTCGTGATTTGCTACTGTGCGTACTTATAACTTAGCATTAACTTACTATAAATAGTTAATATTGAAAAGGTACGTTAACTTTTTTTTTATCAAATTTTCAGCTTTAATCAATATCTAGTTAAACGTTATATTTTCAAAAAACAATACTCAGATTTTCATGGGTAGAGACGAGAAAAAATTTCAATAAGAGTTCTTTTTGTTTTAACCTAGTTACAAATCGTTTCGGTACTGATTTTAAATGCGGTGATTCGTCTCTAATGTGGTTTGTAGCTATGGTAGTATTGGTAATGAAACTTGTTAATAGTACACGGTATGATAGTACGTACATATTAAATATAAACTTTTGTAGCTAGTTGAATTCTGTGGAATGAATATTCCTTAAAATTACTGTTTTCTAGTATTTGCTTCATTCTAAAAACTTATTCTTCTGAAAAAAATTAACGTTTTTGGTTAGTAATTTCACCTGTGTTACTTTTTAAATTAAATATGACTTTGTAACTTGCTCTTAACAGACTGATTTTAAATTACTAGACTACGTATGATATCTCTTTCAGAGAATTTGAAGAGTACACTGAGGAATAGTCTGTACAATAATATCATTGACCTCTATAGTAAGGTTTAAAAAAGCTAGTTAAGATATAAATATGAAGGTTTTGAAAAATACGTGACAATAGTTTCTTCAAATTCCACCTTTATTGTCCAACAAAGCAATCAAAAGTCTACGTACATTCCATGTCTAAATAATGTACACTCTTATGAGCACAAGACGTTTAGGTCAGTGGCCGATACTTCCCACAGTAGGCTATCCGTTTCTTGACTACGGAATTTAGGTTCGCAAACTAAAAAGGGCTTTTCGTACAGCGTTCGATTAAAAGATCTTCGTTTTCTTGTTAAACAGCTTCAAATCGTGCAGTTTACAATGTGCTAGAGACTAGCCCCGACTTTGTACAGGGTCAGCCTATTTTATTAAACGAGCGTATTAAATTGAAATGTATATAATATTTAAAAGATGGTCAGCAGCATCTGAGTGTAACTTGTCTGGTACTGCGATCGCCAATCCACTTGTCAAACGTGGCGATTATTGTAAATCTCTGTATAGTACAGGCCTTTTAGAGGATTTTAACAGGACGTTATGTATATCTAATAATAATTATTGTATTATATCTATATATTAATATCTATTAGAAGAAGAAGAAATATAATTCATTAGAAATAAAAGATAAATTGGTTTTGAAAAATCGTTTTTAAACATAATTTGTCTAGATCTAAAATCAATGTTTACTACAATTACGTACTGAGTGTTTACAGGAGTTATTTTAAATGTTTAAATTAATGTTATTATAATTACAAAGTTGTTGCCCCACTTTATTTGTGTTCTATTTTTTCTTTGAATTCCATTTTTTTGGAACTTCATATCTCGTACTTATTTTATAAATATTTCTTAAAATTGAAAATCGCATATTACCCTGTTATATATTTTAAAGAATAGTTCTTAGATCACTGTTATGTAATGTTATATCGTATTTTCTACAAAATCACAATTATTTTCAAATAACTCATAATTATTACTGATGAAACTTGTTACCATATTTTTTGTTTATCTTGCTTAGATATGTTTATTTTTCGCACTTAGGGACATTCACGTTAACAGTTAAACGACAATTTTGTACTTAAACAAAGAAAATAGAATGAAAGCTGTAACGGTGTTATATCTTCAATATATTTGAGAGATTCAATAGAGATAGAGAGAGGGGAGGAGGACCTTATGAATAACCGCATAGCGCAGTTGTTGTGTATGACTCAAACTGGAAATTTTTTTCCGTCTGGTATCACGTCCATATTATAACCGTAATTAACACAGTAAAAAAACCCGGCTTTTTTATTATTAATGTAAGCTTTTAATATAATGATACAACTTACCATCAATAATAAAAAAAATAAAGGTTTGTGAAGTCCGCCAACAATTAGAACAATGGAGAATATTGGCAGCCGTTCTCCATTCCTAATCTCTATGAAAGGATATTTGGGATTTTGCTCAGCAATGGCTATTTACATATACGGCTATATACATACATCACGGCCTATTGAAGTCTGCAGGACATCGGCCTCTCCCATAGGGAGATATATATATATATATATATATATATATATATATATATATATATATATATATATATATATATATATATATATATATATATATATATATATATATATATATATATATATATATATATATATATATATATATATATATATATATATATATATATATATATATATATATATATATATATATATATATACATATATATATATATATATATATATATATATATATATATATATATATATATATATATATATAGAGGATTTGCCATAATCGCCACGCTTGGCAAGCAAATTGGCGATCGCAGTATCAGACACATCGCACCTCAGACACTGCTGACCATCTTCGATCTAATTATTTTGGTCTGATATTTTTAAAGATGCTTATCCCGCCATCTATGGATGGCCATTATGATGTTCATGACTGTTTCCCTTAGTCGCCTCTTACGACACCCACGGGAGGAAAGGGAGTGGCAGTATTTTTACACAGTTACCACACAGTTATTAACTAGTGTTGAATTATTTGCTTCCACTCCACGCTACCGCTGTCAATTTTTGTTGATTAGATATCATATAAATTATTTAAACAATAAAATTAACCTAAATAATTATTAAAACAAATAAAAAATATATCATAAACTTGCTTAATTTAAATAAACTGTACAAGCTCAGAAACATCCATATCGTGTTTTAAGTTTCTAACTTAGAAACTTAAAATATTATCATTGAGGCTGTATGGAAAATTTTAAGAGGTGTTTACAACTATGTTAAAAAATAAACGGTTTGCCGATGTAAAATCAATAAACATAAAAACTACGTATTAGTTTTCTTGATGATTTCCTACAGAAAACATTGTTTTAAAATAAAAAAATTGAGATATAATTCGTAAAAAAGTTTTAAAATATCTGAAAAGAGATTGTTGATATTAATATACGAGTATAATCATCAATAGTGAAAATATGTCAAAAATTATATGGAAACATAAGGGCATGACTTCGTCCTATTATACTTTAGGTAAGTAAAATATAATATATATAGGTAAGTAAAGTAAAATATAAAATCCATATCTTCACGCAATTCCCAATACAGGGGTAGACAGAGGTCTAGTCTAGACAATTAAATCCCTTCGACCCACCTTCCACCGAAGATATTTTCGGGACAACGTGGCAGGTGGTGAGACCGTCGCCTTCTTTATGTCCAAGCCAATATAATACGTACATAAATTTTTACGATATAATACGTACATAAGTTTTTGAAAAACCTTTTGGTACGAGCCCGTCAACTGGGGATCGAACTCTAGTCTATTGACTCGAAATTCTGACCACCCAACCACTTGGCTATCGTGACTTCATACCTTGATTAATCTTGCATAACAGAGTATTTATAATAAGTAGCGCAAACATTATTCATATTTATTCACGAAACCTGTTTGACTTGTGTGTAGGTATGTGTAATTTATTGTCAAAATACCAGTTCTGTCACGTTATTTTATGATGATAAATGCAACTGCAGTATGAAAAAAAAAATCAAAGAGATGCCATAAAAAGTAGGAGAGGAGATGCCATAAAGAGTCACGATAGCCGAGTGGTAGGGTGATCGGAATTCGAGGCGAGAGAGCTGAATTCGATCCCCAGGTAGCAGGCTCGTACTAATGGGTTTTTTCAAAACCTATGTACGATTCATACCGTTGGCTCACCACCTGTCACGTTGTCCCAAAATTTATCTTCGATGGAAGGTGAGTCGAAGGGACTTAATTGTCTAGACTAGAGGTCTGTATACCCCTGTATTGGGAATGGCGTGAAGAGTTCAATCAATTTACTAACATAATAGAAGAGTATATATTCGTATTATGAAATTTAATTTATGTTTTGACCATAAGGAACCGCGACGGAGGTTTTCTTCAAATACAATTCATAATTTTCTCTTACGACCACTTACTTCAGAAGAAAAAGAGGTGGATTTGCCATCTGTTCTTTTTCTTCTGGAGTAAGTAGGCTTCCGTAATTTGTTATATTTTTATCGTCTATTTTACTATTGACCTAGGTCCAAAGACATACATGTCACGTAAATTAATAAATCTTCAGAGCGTAACAATCTGTACCAAAGTAATAAATTATATCTTCTCGCCATTCCCAATACAGGGGTAGTCAGAGGACTAGTCTAGACAATTAAGTCCCTTCGACCCACCTTCCACCGAAGATATTTTCGGGACAACGTGACAGGTGGTGAGCCCGCCGCCGATTTTTGTGTCCAAGCCTACGATATAATTTGTACATAGGTGTTTAAGAAAAACCCATTGGTACGGCCACTTGAGGATCGAACTCGGGTCTCTCAACTCGAAATTCCGACCACCCAACCACTACTGGCTATCGTGGCTTAATATAAAAATCTATAAAGATTATAATTAAAAATGCGGGTTATGACTCAGTCGACTCAGTAGACAGTAGAAGCAGGTGCTTCCTGTTCTCCCCGACCTGAAGGCACGCGATAAAAATAATAATATAATTGAAATAAAATTATCTTGTATTTATGTTAATCGATAACGTAAAAAAATGTATTCGTTTGAAAAACGAGCTGACAGTCCATTAAAAATTTCTCATCGAATTCATATTCGACTTCGAAATAAACAAAGTAACATAGAGGTGCACATATATATTTTACCCCCGAGTACAAAGGTGGTTAAGACCATACCATAAAACAGTTCGACAATCGACCTAACCCCTTTTAACTGTAACTTACTATTTATTCATCAAATAAACATGTCTTGTAAGATTAAGCTAATGAGATCCATTTAATCTTAAAACAATAAATTGGTTAATTAATTAGCATCCCATTGAATAATATGCATAGTCGATAACATAACGTGTTATCATTGAATAAATTTTAAATCAATAGTTACCATTTATAAAAACGTCTACCCGAATGATTATTCGGTTGCGGTTGTTCTTTGTATAAATTTGTCTTGTCAATAGTCGGTGATAGTGAAAGTTGGCGGAGAAACAATATAATAAAAATCAAAATGTAGATCATTTATAATTTCGTAATTTGAAACATTTAAAAATTATATGTTAATTAAATGTATAAAAGATGTTAGTTGGACATGAATATTTGCAATCTATTAATGGATGTTTAAATTTATGTATGAAAGTTCTCTCTCTCTCTCTCTATATATATATATATATATATATATATATATATATATATATATATATATATATATATATATATATATATATATATATATATATATATATATATATATATATATATATATATATATATATATATATATATATATATTTATATATATATATATATATTTTGTATGTTTATATATGAATGATTGTATGTAAGTTTATATTATATATTTATCTTTAATTGACTACATATATATTTTTGTGTAATGCTTGTATTGGTGTATATTTCTTTTCATTTGTTATTTACCTACACCAGATTTCTTTTTTCTAAATCCTGTCCATCCAAAGGTTGTCTGGAAGAAATCGCTTTGAGCGATAAGGCCGCCCATTGTGCTACCATTTATGTTTAGACTGTTTGTCATATTATCTTTCTTTTTTTTATGGTGTGCAATAAAGTGTACTCTCTCTCTCTCTCTCTCTCACTCATTGATTAACATAAAGCATAACTAATATGCTTTAAAATCAATAAAAAATGCGTTTAAAATACCATGTGATATAAGCTGCATTATTTTTAATAGAAAAAATGTCAACAGTGTTGCCTTTAAAACATAAAAAGGAACTTGACTTTTTGTAAAGTACCTAAGAGATCTAAAATGGTCTTAGCATGACCTATTCAGGTTCAGATTCATGCTGAATGTATATTTTACTATTTTTCATAATTTCACTTTACAATAGATAATTGTGGCTACATTTCTAATGCTTTTATATTTTAATATTTTTACCCAAAATTATACAAATCGAAATTAGATAAATTAGCAACAGCAGGCCAACTAGTTGTGTCGTAATATTTGTAATATTTAGAAACCAGTTTTCATTCCTACCAATTAACACCTCACAAATGCAGCGTAGGCACAATTCGTTAACCTTGGGCAAAGGCTTCTCTGGTAAGTTCTGTGTAACGAATTATAACATTACGATTATAAGCACTTATAACACATAAGATAACGACAAGCTTGCCACTTAATGTCAATAACTATTATTTTAAGTGATAAGCTGGTCGTCTCAATGTTCAAGTCAACGATATAATTCGTGCATAAATTTCGGTAAAACTCATTTCTACGAGCTTGCCTACTAGTGTTCGTACTAGGGTCTTGATTTAAATTCCGATCATTCACCTTCTCGACTATCTTTTTCTTTGAAAAGCTCCTTTTTATTTTTTTGTCTTTGTCTTTAAAAATACCGCAATGCAGTAATTTGTGCATAGCATGCAACACTTTGCATTTGTTAATATGTATATGTGCTTGTTTTCCGGAACACAAACAGGTCATTAATTAATCTTAGCCGGTGATACATATCGACAAGTGGTTGAATGAAATGTATGTCGTTATCTCAAATATATGAATATTTATTTAAATTTATCAATGCAATACAAAGCTTTGAATTTGGCTTTATATTTAAAATATGTATAGAACATTTTATCAACTTAATTGGCGTCTAAATCGTAAATATAGACAAACATTTCAATGTTGTTGTGGGTAGAGATTAGCGCTCCTTGCTGTTGGAGGCTCGGTCCCGTGTTCCTATTTATGTTATATATTCCTGTTTATATTATATCTTTACCGCGTTGTAACGGAGTAAAGAATATTGCCACTCCTTTTCTTCCCGTGGGTGTCGTAAGAGGCGACTTAGGGAAACAGCCTTGAATATAGTTATGGCAACCGATAGATGTCGGGATAATTCCATCTCTAAAAATATGAGACCAAAGTAATCAGACCGAAGATGGGCAGCAGCGTCTGAGGTGCGAGTGGTCTGGTACTGCGATCGCCAATCCGCTTGCCAAGGGTAGCGATTATAGCGATATGGGAGAGGTCTATGTCCTGCAGTGGACTTTAACAGGCCGTTATGTATGTAGGTATGTATGTTATATCTAATATTGACTTCCAATTCAATATAATATTGATTTTCTATAGAAGTCAATATTAGATATAACATAAATTATTGATAGAAAAAATAAAAGAGATCACTGGTAATTATAAAAACTTTTCTCTGGTGCAACAATCTTAGCCTTACTCAGCGTGGCGATTATGGCAAATTCTTGTAAGTAAAGAGGACTAAGTCCAGCAGTGGACTTTTATACGCCATTTAATTAGTACAATAGGTAAATGTATGTAATAATTGCAACAGTAATTTTGTAATTTTATAAATGTACTTTAAGTTTAGTCAAGTTTTAATCAAAGACTTATGAAATATCGATAACGCAACAGCACTAAGTTGTTGTTGTTTACAGTTTATAATATGTTAATAATATCGATAATCGAGTCGAATAACAATTTAATTAGCAGAGTAAAAGTACGATCGACCCCATTACTAAAAAACAAACAACGTTCAAAGTGAATGTACGTTTCAAAAAATGTATATCAGTGGCATAACGGTAATTGCATTTTAGTTGCTTTTTTTAACCAAATTAAATTAGTTCATACTCTTTTCTGGTATTAAGTCATATAGCAGACAATATTAGGGTACCATTTATCTATTCTGTAGGTATAAGGCTTCTTCAAATGTGCTAGGATTATTTATTAAAACAGCAATTAAAGTATAAGATCATTTAATTTTAACATATTACTTCTATTGTAGTATCAACTGTATATCAACTAGTAAATGTTATTTTTTATTCCACTTATAGTTACTACGCTAATGATTGCGGGGTTATAATTCCAAGTGCTAGCAAGATAAGAAAAAGTTTTAATCACTTTATAATTTAATATTCTAATTAAAAATTTGAGACTTTCGAAATGAGACAGACACGTATGCAAAAATTTTGTCGGTCATAATGAACTCAATTTTTATTTAATCTTTGTTTTTTTCTGAAAGTTTCACTTCTTGCGAGTATAAACGACGATATTTATAATGAGATTTAACATAATTTACTATTTTATATTATATTAAAATTTGAGGTGAAAAGGCTTTCTCTGCCAATGGGATTTAGGGCCATCAAATGAATGTCGAATTTACTAAATACAAAAAAAATAATAAATCTTAATTTAATCACATCAGTGTCCAGCGCGAAAAATAAAATGTATTAAAAAAACTAATAAATCCTAAATTAGGAATTCTGAAAACCTCCGAAGCAAATAAATATAAATAAATAAATATAAATATCTTCACGCCATTCCCAATACAGGGGTAGACAGAGGTATAGTCTAGACAATTAAGTCCCTTTGACCCACCTTCCACCGAAGATATTTTCTGGACAACGTGACAGGTGGTGAGCCCGCCGCCGCCTTTATGTCCAAGCCAACGATATAATTCGTACATAAGTTTTTTGAAAAACTCATTGGTACGAGCCTGCCACCTGGGGTTCGAACTCGGGTCTCTTGGCTCGAAATTCCGACCACCCAACCACTCGACTATCGGCTGCTCCGAAGCAAAATTTTAAAAATATTTCTAAATAAAAATACATTTTTTACTTGCTGTATGTCGTATTTTTTTTTTGCTTTGCAGATGAATCTAGACAGGGTAAAATTGGTTTATATATGATAATTAAAAATTAATTTGCTTTTTAAAAATGTAATACCGCCTAATCTATTTCTAGCTCGACTAAGTACTATAATAATAAGTCAAACAATTAATATTAATAAAAGTGATTTATATAAAACCGTGTGATTTTGAGACAAGTATTTACTTCAATATTTGTTTCCTTTTTAGATGAAAATTAAAATATCCAAACGTATAAAAACATACATCGTCAAAAAATGCATCTTCGTAATAAAGGGAAACCCGACACGAACTTTGCTAGTTTTATTTTTAAAGACACACATAATAATATTTGAATATCAAAATAACAAAAGTTTTTATAAGCTTTTATGAAACCTTAGTCAATTTGTGTAATGTTTATAGTACCTACTAATTTTCTACTTATGTAAAAACCAGTAAACACTTTCGCGGTAATATTCCATAGTGCTGTGGCTTACCGCAGTATGCTCACATTACTTTCCATTACACACTCTCCAGTCCGATCATTATTTTGCCACGAAACGACCTTTTAATATATACATTTTAATATCTTTTATATCTTTACGCAATTTCCCTTACTAGTGTAGACAAAAGCCCGGACAATAATAACAGTGTAAATAATAACAGTAGTTAACTAATTAAATTAATCTATCAAAACGTTCAAGCATTTTGTAATTGGATTAATAAGAATTAATATCATGGTCATCGATAATATCGTGGGTATCTCACAAACAAATTTATTCTCATTTTTTTATCTTCTCGCAATTTGCCATAGCAGGGTAGAAAATGAAGACTATTGGACCCACTTTCAACAGAAGCTTATTTGGGACAATGTGACAGACAGTGAGCCTATAGCCGTCTTAATGTCCAAGCTAACGGTAGAACATACATACATATATAAACATTTACATAAATAAATATTTATATATGCATATAAACATCCATAACTCGAGTATATTCTCATTCATCACACATTTGTTTGCCTCTAGCGAAATTCGAACCCGCAAGCCTTAGCTTCGAAGGCAGGCTCACTATCAATTAGGCTATTGGGTCGTCAAATATATATATAATAAAATTTATGATGCTGTTTTTATTGAGTTGAGTTTTTTAAAGAATGTTAGGCACGATGGACTTTTTGTTATTTATCTAATGACATATAAAAATCCACTGCAAATGACACGGTGGCTTGGAGGTAAGGGCATTGACTCAGTATCGCAGAGGACGCTAGGCCGAATCCCTCCCATGGCACTTGATTTTTTGAATTTGTCGTTAATTTTTTAATAATATTTAAATAAAATAAATAAAGAAATGAGCTCGCCACCAGTTCCAAACCGACGTATAGAAAAAGCTTCGGTAAAAAGTTTGTCGAAAGGACGAATTATTTATACCTCTGTATTCTATATTGGCAACAGGCGTTAGTTTTGAAATAGAATATAAATGTTATTTACAGAGAGTTTGATGTACAGACCTTCTCATATGTTCAATATAAAATAAGATTTTATATTTCTAAAACTGTTATACGATTATACGACGAGTTTACGAGGTATATTTATGTACATTTATGCATTAATATGTGTATAAATATTTTTTTTATTTTTGTTATTAATTAATGAGTCGGACCGTGTGTGAGTGTTTACCGACAATTGTAAACACAACGAAACCAATTCAATTGTATTCGTTTTGTACGTCCTAAGTATTGATTAATTAACATATTGTAGTACAAAACTGACAATTAATTAATTGGCTATCTTGGGATTTCACTTTTTTATGTTAAAATCTTTCAACGAATAATTTAACGGTGATTAAACTACCGTGAAAAAAGATATTAAATGCAAATTGCTTATTATTAGATACCTTTGCAGATAAAAAAAAAATCAATATTAATGTTATAAAATCAATAGTGCCGAACCCTAACCGACCTTTATGCGTCAGCTTGTAATATAAACTGAACAAAAAACTTTGATATAGAAATATCGTACATAACTTTTAACATGCTTTTTGTTACGCGCATTTCGCAGTAGTCAGTACTTTCGGCTTACATTTCGCCGGAAATTATTTGGTACAACGTAACAGATGGTGAGTCTATCGTCATTTTCGTGTTCAAGCCAAACGATACAATTCAAATATTGATGAATACGTACATTTTTCGCGATTTTATTGAAAGATAGACACGATAAAGAAGTTATGTATAAAAAATAAACTATAACTCAACAACGATATAAGTATATATTTTACCAGAGAGTGTTTTGCACTATTTTAATACTGATTAAGATGGTCGCACTTACGGTAATTACATAACAGAAGTGATATTTAAACAACAAAAGCTTCCCATATTAAATATTCAAGGTTCGATTCCCATCTGTAACATTTCATTTTTATCTTCTCTCATTAATTTAATAAGAGATAATAAGCTCATTATTTAGTATACCTTAAAAATTTCACATTTAAATTACAACGCTAAATAAAACAATATAGATTACAATCGAAACATTAATCCAAAAAACATGGCTGACTTTTTCAATTAAAAACTAAAGTAATTACTTTTTATTTTATGTTGTACGAAACATTGCAAATACCTGAAATAAAAGTTTCAGGTATAAATTTAATGAATACTAATTGTTATAGCGTTTTGTTTAGGTGTTGTGTCGAATAATGTATTTTAACGATCCACTTAAGTTGCACGATAGTTGGAAGTTACGATAGCCGAGTGGTTGGGTAGTCGGAATTTCGAGTCGAGAGACCCGAGTTCGATCCCCAGGTGGCAGGCTCGGGTTTTTCAAAAACTTATGTACGAATTACATCGTTGGCTTGGACATAAAGGCGGCGATGGGCTCACCACCTGTCACGTTGTCCCGAAAATATCTTCGGTGGAAGGTGGGTCGAAGGGACTTAATTGTCTAAACTAGACCTCTGTCTACCCCTGTATTGGGAATTGCGTGAAGATATTTATTTATTTATTTACTTAAGTTGCAGGAAGTCGACGACATGAAATATAATACTAATTACTGTGGTCGGAAAACTTTACAGAAAAATTACTTCCACCAGTAATTTTCAAAAAAAAATCTTGTCTATTACAATTTTGTTACAAATCAAGCTAACTTCGAGTTAACGCAAGGTAGGCGCAAACTTTGATTGCAAACTGGTGCAAGTAATTTTCAAAAAAAAAATAAAAAATTCTTCATCATCATAATCATAGCGATCTCTAAAAGTCCTCTGCCTGATATACGCCTCTCTCATAAGGAAGGGTTTACAACAATCGTCATGCTTGGCAACTGCTTAACGCTGCTGCTCTTCACCGGTCTGCTTAGCTTTGCTCTAATATTTTTTGAGATAGTTATTCCGCCTTTCTGTCAATATCCAATATAATTATAAATTTTGTGATTTTTTGCTTTAAATTTTGATGGTAATGTTGATAGGAATGCAAACGGTTAATGTTCTCAAGTTAATTTTGCAATTTTTTAAATTACTTGCTGGTCGCGACTCTCTTAAAAAGTTGTTACGGTTCACAAATATTAGGTTTATATTTAAATTTATTTGTTAGTTTGTAAATTTCAATGGACTCTGCAAAAATTGCAAATATTGGCAAAGCATTGCTTATGAAACTTCCAAAGCCTTAAAAGGCAAACTTACAACCAATACGTGATGCCAGTGATGACCTATGGAGCTGAGACATGGTCCTTTACTGCAGGCCGTATAAGGAAGCTGAATTTGCTCTGCGTGCTATAGAAAGGGCTATTATTGGTGTTTCACGTGCGATAGTGGTCGTACTGATAAGAACAATAAACAAGCAAGGAACAATAAAAAGTTTTTATGGCTTTCGTGACGGAGGCAATCGTAAAATAACAAAACTTATATCTTCTATCTGTGGAAACTGTTGCTAAGCTCTATCTCTCACGAACCCAAACATTTACAAAGTCAATGCAAAATTCAAATACAGTAAATCAGAAAAAAAACGCCTTCAGTATAAACTCTGAATATGCCTTAAGGTTTATCTAATCCTTATTATAGATATAATGATCCCATTTTCTAGTTGCCTAGTCTAAAAGAGTTCAAAAGAAGCCTTAATCTAATCAATCAAATATAATCACAACTGCACATCAAATCTAAAAACACAATCATGAAAATGATGAAGAAAAACATTACAACTAGTCGTCCTTTACGGGGCACAGAGTTTACCTTGATCTATGACCATAATTGCCTTTGTACAAAGCATAACGTGATTGTTCATTTTTTATAATTTTTTACCCAGTGTAAACTTTAAGACTAAGGTTAAACATCATTGACGTCATGTATTACTACGGTCTATGAAGTTTTTGATTAATTTATTGAAAAGCAAGTTTGATTAAATATTTAAACTAAATCCCAAAGTAAATCCACATCGATCTTTCCCATGAGGATTTGTTTCCCATAAGATTTGATTTACAAGTTATTTGAACAAAGGGACGTTCTTTGTGCCTACCAGACATTTTGTAAGGAAGGTCTCTGTCCTTTCCTTATTTTAAATCTGTTAATTGTGATGTTATTCCGCCATCAGTTGGTGGTATTTGCTATTACCAAAACTTTTTTCTGAATCGCTTGTAATCGCGATATATTAAGTTTGAATTTGGGCACATTCATAATAAGAGTTTCCTTTCATTTAAAGCCCGACTTTCGGCTATTGTTGTTAATTTCAGATACAATCATTACAGCTTAGTTGGAGTGTTGACGTAATAACATTTATTATTTAGCATTGCCAGTATATTTTAGTACAGTATATTATATATTATAATCTAAATGCGGTAATTTGCATAAACTATCACTAGTTTAAAATGCTGTATAAATAAATACTCATTGTGAGATTCCTACATCTCTTTTTTTGGAGTTTATGGCCTGGTATATGCTAGACCTATAAGCCAAGTCTTGAGTATTTTTATTCGGTTTATTATAAAGAGATTCCAACTAACCCCGATGGGTCATAGATAAAAAATACTGACAGCAGACACTGATGAGAGATCATTGACAGTGAGCAATGCACCATAACAGTGACATTGACAAATTCGTTTGTTATGATATTTCGTTGTGTACCTAGATTCCAAAGAGTATATAGTCAATTATTCCCATATAAGATTAAGCGTAGAGACTGATGTAATTCCTTGTTTGTTTATATTTATACTTTCTTACAATATCTCAAGCACGGAGACTAGGGAGTGCAAGTTAGTTCTAAATTTCTAATACTGATAGCAATGCTAGGTCAGATAAGATCGTTTTTGCCGAACACAGCGTTTTCACTTTGCTAGAGAATTTTTGTTACAGGCGTAACAGGACAGACAAAACAGACTTAAAATGTCTGAACAATCACAAATACGAGCGTTCTACAGCGGCAAAACTTTTCATTACCGGAGGGACTGGTTTTGTGGGATTATGTCTAATCGAAAAAATATTACGAACTATACCTGATGTGGGAAATTTGTATTTACTGATGAGACCAAAAGAAAGGGAAGGATATTTTAGACAGGCTTGAAGAATTCCCTGGCAATCCAGTAAGACTTTGTTTTATTTATGCAAAAATTAATAATATAAATAATATCTTCACGCAATTCCCAATACAGGGGTAGACAGAGGTCAAGTCTAGACAATTAAGTCCCTTTGACCCACCTTCGACCGAAGATATTTTCGGGACAACGTGACAGGTGGTGAGCCGTCGCCGCCTTTATGTCCAAGCCAACGATGAAATTCGTACATAAGTTTTGAAAAATTAATAGATTATATTAATAGAGTTCAAAAGAAGTCTTAATCTAATCAATCAAATATAATCACAACTGCACATCAAATCTAAAAACACAATCATGAAAATGATGAAGAAAACCATTACAACTAGTCGTCCTTTACGGGGCACAGAGTTTACCTTGATCTATGACCATAATTGCCTTTGTATAAAGCATAACGTGATTGTTCATTTTTATAATTTTTACCCAGTGTAAACTTTAAGACTAAGGTTAAACATCATTGACGTCATGTATTACTACGGTCTATGAAGTTTTTGATTAATTTATTGAAAAGCAAGTTTGATTAAATATTTAAACTAAATCCCAAAGTAAATCCACATCGATCTTTCCCATGAGGATTTGTTTCCCATAAGATTTGATTTACAAGTTATTTGAACAAAGGGACGTTCTTTGTGCCTACCAGACATTTTGTAAGGAAGGTCTCTGTCCTTTCCTTATTTTAAATCTGTTAATTGTGATGTTATTCCGCCATCAGTTGGTGGTATTTGCTATTACCAAAACTTTTTTCTGAATCGCTTGTAATCGCGATATATTAAGTTTGAATTTGGGCACATTCATAATAAGAGTTTCCTTTCATTTAAAGCCCGACTTTCGGCTATTGTTGTTAATTTCAGATACAATCATTACAGCTTAGTTGGAGTGTTGACGTAATAACATTTATTATTTAGCATTGCCAGTATATTTTAGTACAGTATATTATATATTATAATCTAAATGCGGTAATTTGCATAAACTATCACTAGTTTAAAATGCTGTATAAATAAATACTCATTGTGAGATTCCTACATCTCTTTTTTTTTGGAGTTTATGGCCTGGTATATGCTAGACCTATAAGCCAAGTCTTGAGTATTTTTATTCGGTTTATTATAAAGAGATTCCAACTAACCCCGATGGGTCATAGATAAAAAATACTGACAGCAGACACTGATGAGAGATCATTGACAGTGAGCAATGCACCATAACAGTGACATTGACAAATTCGTTTGTTATGATATTTCGTTGTGTACCTAGATTCCAAAGAGTATATAGTCAATTATTCCCATATAAGATTAAGCGTAGAGACTGATGTAATTCCTTGTTTGTTTATATTTATACTTTCTTACAATATCTCAAGCACGGAGACTAGGGAGTGCAAGTTAGTTCTAAATTTCTAATACTGATAGCAATGCTAGGTCAGATAAGATCGTTTTTTTGCCGAACACAGCGTTTTTCACTTTGCTAGAGAATTTTTTGTTACAGGCGTAACAAGACAGACAAAACAGACTTAAAATGTCTGAACAATCACAAATACGAGCGTTCTACAGCGGCAAAAACTTTTTCATTACCGGAGGGACTGGTTTTGTGGGATTATGTCTAATCGAAAAAATATTACGAACTATACCTGATGTGGGAAATTTGTATTTACTGATGAGACCAAAGAAAGGGAAGGATATTTTAGACAGGCTTGAAGAATTCCCTGGCAATCCAGTAAGACTTTGTTTTATTTATGCAAAAAATTAATAATGTAAATAATATCTTCACGCAATTCCCAATACAGGGGTAGACAGAGGTCAAGTCTAGACAATTAAGTCCCTTTGACCCACCTTCGACCGAAGATATTTTCGGGACAACGTGACAGGTGGTGAGCCCGTCGCCGCCTTTATGTCCAAGCCAACGATGAAATTCATACATAAGTTTTTGAAAAACTCATTGGTACTGCCACCTGGGGATCGAACTCGGGTCTCTCGACTCGAAATTCCGACCACCCAACAACTCGGCTATCGTGACTTATAAAATTAAGAAACTTAAGAACAAGTTAACTTAACAACTTGTTAAAACATACAAACTTTATGAAATGAATACAATGAAGTTATTTTTTTCTTTTTATAAATAGTTGAGCTTAAATAATGTTCCACTATAATTTTTTTAAACTGCTTAATTACAGGTTTTTGAAAAACTTTTAGAAACACAATCCAAGGATATATTTAAGAAATTAGTGCCTGTTTCTGGAGATGTTGGCCAGGAGAATCTTGGGTTAAACCAGACTGACAGAACCTTGCTGATAGACAATGTTAATGTAGTTATACATTCCGCTGCTACTTTAGATTTTGAAGATAATCTGAGACCTACTGTGAAGATCAATGTATTGGGAACTAGAAGAGTTATGCAACTGTGTAGGGAGATTAAGGATTTAAAGGTATATATTTACCCTGTGTCACCAAATTTAAATGTGAATCATTTGCTATCATGACCTACATAACTGTGGTAGCTGTAACAGTGAAAGATAAACAAAACTCATATTGCAATAATTTTACAGGTCATGGTTCATGTATCATCTGCCTATGTTAATTCTTACCTAACAGAAGCCCATGAAAAAATATATGATGTTCCTGAAGATGTTGAAAAAGTCATATCATTAGTTGAAACTATGAATGATGAGGCATTGAATGAAATTGAACCTCAGTGAGTTTATATCCATTTTTAGCTGTCCTTTAATTTTATGGACCGACAATCCTGAAGTTTTTAATGGCATAATATTGTCTTATTCTAGAAAATACATTTTTTAAGAAATATTGGAGGTAGTATAGGTGTAAAGTAAGGATTTCTTTTATATGTATTTATTTATATTCATTAGACGGCGATGGGCTCACCACCTTTCACGTTGTCCCGAAAATATCTTCGGTGGAAGGTACGGTAGACGGTGGGTCAAAGAGACTTAATTGTCTCAACTAGACCTCTGTCTGCCCCTGTATTGGGAATTGCGTGAAGATATTTATATGTTAAATTTAACACTAAATCTTCTCTTATAACAGAAGATTAAGTGTCCCTAAATCCTGAAATCACCTTTCAACTTTTAAATATATGTACAAATGATCCTGAAAATTACTCCAATGACTTTGAAATATTCTACATTAAGATATCATTCCACATTGGAATGTGTTTATCTAGATAAGTGTATGTAATCTCTGAGAAATCCATATATAAGTGAAAAATTGTTAAATCTTTATTAATTAACCATTTAATATAACTCCATCCATTTCTAACCATGCATGAAGTATGGTAAAGTATAGTATAATAAATGTATATCTTTATATTTGCCGATTTATATTTTTGTAATTTTTGTATATATATATATATATATATATATATATATATATATATATATATATATATATGAGTAACCAAGGTATATATCTATATTTGTATATTATACATCTTCACAGTATTCCCAACACTAGGGTAGACAGAGCTGCAGATAGTATAGTCATTATGTTAAGTAATTTGAAGCATTTCATATCTATTTACAATTAACTAAACAATCTACTGAAGGAGGAATAATAACCCTAATAAAAACTCATAAATAAGTAGTCTTTTGTATACCCATTTGTCTTTAAAGATCTTTAAAAATTTTTATTACAGGATCCTAAAGGATCATCCCAACACATACACATTTACAAAACATTTGGCTGAGCATGAGGTGAAAAATTGCTCAGATGCTTTCCCATGTTCTATCGTCAGACCTTCAATGAGTAAGTATTCAATTTTAAAATAAATTTTAATATAAAAATAAATTTTAATATAAAGTCACGATAGCCGAGTGGTTGGGTGGTCAGAATTTCGAGTCGAGAGACCCGAGTTCGATCCCCAGGTGGCAGACTCGTACCAATGAGTTTCTCAAAAACTTGGTAACGAATTACATCGTTGGCTTGGACATAAAGGCGGCGACGGGCTCACCACCTGTCACGTTGTCCCGAAAATATCTTCGGTGGAAGGTGGGTCGAAGGGACTTAATTGTCTCAACTAGACCTCTGTCTGCCCCTGTATTGGGAATTGCGTGAAGATTTTTTTTTTAAATATATTTTAGGTTTTACTGTCGACTCTGGTTGTAGATTTGGAACCCACCAGAGCCAAATGTTTATGTGATAATATGAATGCTTGTATTTGAGTTATAGATTTTTAAGGTATAAATCATCATACAAATCACTTGACACTGCCAAAAAATGTTTTCGGAGGAGGTGGGTCGAAAGTACTTAACTGTCTAGACTTCTGTCTACCCCTATATGCAGAATGGCGTGAAGATATTTATAAATCTTCATGTAATATCTTTAGTTTCAGTGTAGTTTATTTGGGACAACATGAGAGGAGGAGAGCCTATTGTCCGCTTAATCTCCAAACTAATGGTACAATATATTTTACCTATGAATGTATTGACTGAGTTATAAATATCAGAAATATTTATCTATTTAAGTAGAAGTCTATTGTTGATTTGGGTACTAAGATAGGCTCATTATGTATAACATTGTCCCAAATAAACTTTAGTTAAATGTGGGCTGACAGTACTGAATTGGCTAGACCTCTGGCTACACCATAGTGTTAGGAAATAAAAATAAATAAAAATCTATATAAAACAATATGTCTCTAAAAATATGTCTTTACTACCTGTAATAGTCTTCTTCAGAACACCCTTTAGAGGAATTCTCTACAGTTGCCACACTTGGCAGACTCGTACCAATAGTTTCTCAAAAACTTGGTAACGAATTACATCGTTGGCTTGGACATAAAGGCGGCGACGGGCTCACCACCTGTCACGTTGTCCCGAAAATATCTTCGGTGGAAGGTGGGTCGAAGGGACTTAATTGTCTAGACCAGACCTCTGTCTACCCCTGTATTGGGAATTGCGTGAAGATTTTTTTTTTAAATATATTTTAGGTTTTACTGTCGACTCTGGTTGTAGATTTGGAACCCACCAGAGCCAAATGTTTATGTGATAATATGAATGCTTGTATTTGAGTTATAGATTTTTAAGGTATAAATCATCATACAAATCACTTGACACTGCCAAAAAATGTTTTCGGAGGAGGTGGGTCGAAAGTACTTAACTGTCTAGACTTCTGTCTACCCCTATATGCAGAATGGCGTGAAGATATTTATAAATCTTCATGTAATATCCTTAGTTTCAGTGTAGTTTATTTGGGACGAAATTATATACAAATAAGTGTGTATGCATTCACACCCATGATTGAACTATTCAATATAATGGCGAAAATCGTATTAAAATTATTTTCCATATACTTATGTTACCACTGATTTCGTAGGGCTAGCCGGAATGAGAATTTTTAAAGTGAAAATTTCCTTAACACTATTATGATTATTAAAAAAAGCCGACTGATTGGGTGATGGGAATTCGAGTTAAAATACCCGAGTACGATCCGATGGGTCGTACCAATGGGTTTTGAAAAAAAAAAAAACTTATGTACGATTTACAATGTACATAAAGACGGCGACGGTCTCACTATCTGTCACGTTGTCCCAAAAATATCTTCGATGAAAGGTGGGTAGAAACGATTTAATTGTCTAAGCCTCTGTCTACCCCTGTATTAGGAATGGCGTGAAGATATATTTATGATTAGTATGAGAAAGAAAAAAGCCAATCTAAAAGAGACAAATACATACATTTTTAAAATTTAGCCTTCAAGAGAATTAGATAGACTGCAACAAAGTTTAGTTTTCTGAAGTTTTTTTTAAACGTACATAGTTATTTTGATGGTTTCTTTCTTCACAGTTGTAGCATCATGGAAGGAGCCTCAACCCGGTTGGACTTGCTCTAAAGTCGGTCCACAAGGTTTCCTTATGGGAGCAGCGAAAGGTATTTACAAATGTAGTGTTACATACCGTTATGTTACATAATTATCACACATCTATTTATATATACCAAGCATTACCTTTCGAGAAGCTACCCTATTGTATTGTGTGTAATATACATTTTTTTTATTTAGGCGTGGTGCGTCGACTGCCCCTCGCAAAAAAGAACATCGCCGATTATATACCTGTAGATGTTGTCGTGAACCAGCTTTTAGTGGCTGGCTGGCACGCGGCAAAGGAGAAGTAAGTTATTTTGAATATTATATAAACACTATGAGTCACGATTGCCGAGTGGTTGGGTGGTCGGAATTTCAAGTCAACAGACCCGAGTTCGAGCCCCAAGTGGCGAGCTCGTACCAATGGGTTTTGAAAAAAAAAAAAAAAAACTTATGTACGATTTACAATGTACATAAAGACGGCGACAGTCTCACTATCTGTCACGTTGTCCCAAAAATATCTTCGATGAAAGGTGGGTAGAAACGATTTAATTGTCTAAGCCTCTGTCTACCCCTGTATTAGGAATGGCGTGAAGATATATTTATGATTAGTATGAGAAAGAAAAAGCCAATCTAAAAGAGACAAATACATACATTTTTAAAATTTAGCCTTCAAGAGAATTAGATAGACTGCAACAAAGTTTAGTTTTCTGAAGTTTTTTTTAAACGTACATAGTTATTTTGATGGTTTCTTTCTTCACAGTTGTAGCATCATGGAAGGAGCCTCAACCCGGTTGGACTTGCTCTAAAGTCGGTCCACAAGGTTTCCTTATGGGAGCAGCGAAAGGTATTTACAAATGTAGTGTTACATACCGTTATGTTACATAATTATCACACATCTATTTATATATACCAAGCATTACCTTTCGAGAAGCTACCCTATTGTATTGTGTGTAATATACATTTTTTTTATTTAGGCGTGGTGCGTCGACTGCCCCTCGCAAAAAAGAACATCGCCGATTATATACCTGTAGATGTTGTCGTGAACCAGCTTTTAGTGGCTGGCTGGCACGCGGCAAAGGAGAAGTAAGTTATTTTGAATATTATATAAACACTATGAGTCACGATTGCCGAGTGGTTGGGTGGTCGGAATTTCAAGTCAACAGACCCGAGTTCGAGCCCCAAGTGGCAGGCTCGTACCAATGGGTTTTGAAAAAAAAAAAAAAAAAAACTTATGTACGATTTACAATGTACATAAAGACGGCGACAGTCTCACTATCTGTCACGTTGTCCCAAAAATATCTTCGATGAAAGGTGGGTAGAAACGATTTAATTGTCTAAGCCTCTGTCTACCCCTGTATTAGGAATGGCGTGAAGATAAATAAATAAATAATAAATATACCATTACTTTCAAATATTTAGATTGATTTTTTATTCACATCACACATACGATTGCTAAGACTTTTTTTTAAAAAATTCGGGTATATAAAAAATGTTTTGAATAAGCCTTAAAAACAAATTGCTCGTCATTAAAGAAACGGCCCGCGATAGCGCCGTGTCAATGCTGCCGGCTACCAAAGCAGATAGCTCGCGCAACATTTATCACAACACTCGGATCACGACTCGTCTATTAAGCTTCTTAATACTATTAATAGAGAGAATGAGATAACTTGATTAGAATAAAATATGCAAATCATTTTTTTAAAGCAATATAATTTATTATATTGCTTTAATAAATTTTTTAATTTTTTGTAAATTAATTTTGTTTATAAACATATTATGTTTTATTTGTATGATTTTGAAGATTTTTAACTTTTTATTTTTATTTTCACGCTTTTCCGAACCGGGGCAGTCGAGAGGTCTATACAGTTTAGTCCTAGCGACTCATATTTCATTGTAGTTTATTTGAGACGAAATTATATACAAATAAGTGTGTATGCATTCACACCCATGATTGAACTATTCAATATAATGGCGAAAATCGTATTAAAATTATTTTCCATATACTTATGTTACCACTGATTTCGTAGGGCTAGCCGGAATGAGAATTTTTAAAGTGAAAATTTCCTTAACACTATTATGATTATTAAAAAAAGCCGACTGATTGGGTGATGGGAATTCGAGTTAAAATACCCGAGTACGATCCGATGGGTCGTACCAATGGGTTTTGAAAAAAAAAAAAAACTTATGTACGATTTACAATGTACATAAAGACGGCGACGGTCTCACTATCTGTCACGTTGTCCCAAAAATATCTTCGATGAAAGGTGGGTAGAAACGATTTAATTGTCTAAGCCTCTGTCTACCCCTGTATTAGGAATGGCGTGAAGATATATTTATGATTAATATGAGAAAGAAAAAAGCCAATCTAAAAGAGACAAATACATACATTTTTAAAATTTAGCCTTCAAGAGAATTAGATAGACTGCAACAAAGTTTAGTTTTCTGAAGTTTTTTTTAAACGTACATAGTTATTTTGATGGTTTCTTTCTTCACAGTTGTAGCATCATGGAAGGAGCCTCAACCCGGTTGGACTTGCTCTAAAGTCGGTCCACAAGGTTTCCTTATGGGAGCAGCGAAAGGTATTTACAAATGTAGTGTTACATACCGTTATGTTACATAATTATCACACATCTATTTATATATACCAAGCATTACCTTTCGAGAAGCTACCCTATTGTATTGTGTGTAATATACATTTTTTTTATTTAGGCGTGGTGCGTCGACTGCCCCTCGCAAAAAAGAACATCGCCGATTATATACCTGTAGATGTTGTCGTGAACCAGCTTTTAGTGGCTGGCTGGCACGCGGCAAAGGAGAAGTAAGTTATTTTGAATATTATATAAACACTATGAGTCACGATTGCCGAGTGGTTGGGTGGTCGGAATTTCAAGTCAACAGACCCGAGTTCGAGCCCCAAGTGGCAGGCTCGTACCAATGGGTTTTTCAAAAAGTTATGTACGAATTGTATCGTTGGCTTGGTCATAAAGGTGGCGACGGGCTCACCACATGTCACGATATCCCGAAAATATCTTCGGTGGAAGGTGGGTCAAAGGGACTTAATTGTCTAGACTAGACCTCTGTCTACCTCTGTATTGGGAATTGCGTAAAGATATTTATTATTTATATATTTATAAACACTGAAGTAGTTTAGGATCAGCGAGATGTACACGACGTTGTACCTAGCTATGATGTGTAATTTATATAATTTTCTTGCGATTGTTATCACTTGGTGAAATTGCATGTCATTAAAACTCATTACTGTACACTTGTACACACTTGTATAAAAGTGAATTGTGTACAAGTGTGCAACAATGATTTTAATATCTATAATGTATTTATTTATCTGTGTTTTGCTTTATTCGCTGTCGGTTTAGTGGTTACATTTCCCCGAAAAGTTAGGCCGGATTCCTCTTAGTTACTAGGTTGGCAGCATCTCATATGGAGAGCTCTGACTTCTGTTGTTCGCTTTGTTCGTGAGAACCTGAGCCAGATTTAATTATATATAAAAACTAACTCACGAAATTCTCAATACTGGGGTAGACACCGACGACTTTTTTTGAAACATCGTGAATGAGTATGAGTCTTTCGCCGTCTTTATGTCCAAGCCAACGATATAAATCGTACATAAGTTTTGAAAAAACCCTATTGGTACGAGCCTACAACCTGGGGATCGACCTCGGGTTTTTTGACTCGAATTCCGATCACCCAAGCACACGGCTATCGCGACTTACGAAACTTTATTATTGTTTATAAAATGTTTGTTGGCTGATAATATGTGAATTGATGCTAAATATTTATGTTTCATCAGGTCGGGCATAACAGTATACCACTGTTCGTCGTCAACGCAGAAACCCTTCCGCTGGACGATGTTAGAGTCGCAAGTGAATGGAATGTTACACAAGTACCCGTTAAAGAGCGCTGTTTGGTATGTATGTAATTGGTTACTTTTTTTAGTTATTTATTCGATTACAGGTTTTGTGAATAATTATTCATGTCATCCATTTCGGACGGTAGGACATACCGTCCGATATTAATGTCATGTCTATAGTCTAGGGTTACCGGCGTCTTATATTATCAACATGACAGTGTTTGTCAGTTGAAGTAAAAAAAATATTTCTTTAATATTATAATATATATTAAAGTTTAAGTTTAAGATGTGTTGTGATTGAAAACCCAACCGTCGATTAGGTGTAGAAGTTCCACCAAATCGGAAACCTCCAAGCCCTATACATAATTTTTAAAATAAATAATAAATAATATTATTATTATTTATTAGTATTATATTTATAAAAATAAATAATAAATAATATTATTATTATTTATTAGTATTATATTTATAAACACTGAAGTAGTTTAGGATCAGCGAGATGTACACGACGTTGTACCTAGCTATGATGTGTAATTTATATAATTTTCTTGCGATTGTTATCACTTGGTGAAATTGCATGTCATTAAAACTCATTACTGTACACTTGTACACACTTGTATAAAAGTGAATTGTGTACAAGTGTGCAACAATGATTTTAATATCTATAATGTATTTATTTATCTGTGTTTTGCTTTATTCGCTGTCGGTTTAGTGGTTACATTTCCCCGAAAAGTTAGGCCGGATTCCTCTTAGTTACTAGGTTGGCAGCATCTCATATGGAGAGCTCTGACTTCTGTTGTTCGCTTTGTTCGTGAGAACCTGAGCCAGATTTAATTATATATAAAAACTAACTCACGAAATTCTCAATACTGGGGTAGACACCGACGACTTTTTTTGAAACATCGTGAATGAGTATGAGTCTTTCGCCGTCTTTATGTCCAAGCCAACGATATAAATCGTACATAAGTTTTGAAAAAACCCTATTGGTACGAGCCTACAACCTGGGGATCGACCTCGGGTTTTTTGACTCGAATTCCGATCACCCAAGCACACGGCTATCGCGACTTACGAAACTTTATTATTGTTTATAAAATGTTTGTTGGCTGATAATATGTGAATTGATGCTAAATATTTATGTTTCATCAGGTCGGGCATAACAGTATACCACTGTTCGTCGTCAACGCAGAAACCCTTCCGCTGGACGATGTTAGAGTCGCAAGTGAATGGAATGTTACACAAGTACCCGTTAAAGAGCGCTGTTTGGTATGTATGTAATTGGTTACTTTTTTTAGTTATTTATTCGATTACAGGTTTTGTGAATAATTATTCATGTCATCCATTTCGGACGGTAGGACATACCGTCCGATATTAATGTCATGTCTATAGTCTAGGGTTACCGGCGTCTTATATTATCAACATGACAGTGTTTGTCAGTTGAAGTAAAAAAAATATTTCTTTAATATTATAATATATATTAAAGTTTAAGTTTAAGATGTGTTGTGATTGAAAACCCAACCGTCGATTAGGTGTAGAAGTTCCACCAAATCGGAAACCTCCAAGCCCTATACATAATTTTTAAAAATAAATAATAAATATTATTATTATTTATTTATTAGTATTTATATTTATAAAAATAAATAATAAATATTATTATTATTTATTTATTAGTATTTATATTTATAAAAATAAATAAATAAAGATATATCTTCACGCAATTCCCAAAAAAAAAACAGAGGTCTAGTCTAGACAATTAGGTCCTTTTGAACAACCTTCAACCAAAAAAGATATTTTTGGGACAACGTGACCAGTGGGGAGCCCGTCGCCGTCTTCATGTCCAAGCTAACGATATAATTAGTACATAAGTTTTGAAAAACCCATTGGTACGAGCCCGCCACCTGGAGATCGAACTCGGGTCTCTCGACTCGAAATCCCGACCACCCAACCACTCGGCTATCGTGACTTTAATTAGTAATATCGTGACTTAAACATTTTTTAATAGCATAATACTTTCCCAGGTATCCTCATTTGGAGTTTGTACCGTCACTGTGGTTGTTCCGGTTGTCCGCCATCTTTGTGCATTTCTTCCCGGCGATTTTGCTTGATATGCTGCTAAGGTTGACGGGAGGAAAGCCGATGTGAGTAACACTTACCTCCTCCATATGTAATATGCTTCTACTGTCAACCTTATTTGGTATTTATATTGCATTGTAACTTTTTCATGTTCCTAATAAAAGATATTCAGCGTTACTACTTATATTTTTTTGCCTTCAAATAGGCAATGAAAAAATGGAGGCATAGTAAACAGTCGTAACTGTATGAGGTTCTGCAGTCTAACGTGTCAAACATTTTGCCTCCTGCGTGGTCTTTGCAAGCTATACATATCATATACATATAAGGTTATCCATTAATGAAAATGAATCTATAAGTTTACATTAAAAGGTGTCGAGGTAGGTCCAGACTAACTTACGAAAACCATGTGAGCAAATCGCTCGAAGAGGTCAAGAGTACTCGGGATACCTAAACGTGTGCATGTATGAAGAATAAAATGAAATTGAAAGTAGCGAAAGATTGTCGATCTATTCTCTCTGGCTATGAAGATAGGGATTTGTGGGATAAGTTTACTACTGATTACTAATAAATCTCTTAGGCGGAGAAGTTAACGTAAACTTGTTATTGATTGATGGCGGTATAACTCATTTAAAAAAATTTAAACCTAACATAACTCCAATGTCTAGTAAACCCATTTGTCGATTATGGTGATTATAACAAATCTCCCATATTTTATAAACGACTTTTATAGTCTTTACAGAAAATAGTATCCGTATTATTTATTTCATTCTGTACATATAGATTATGGCGTTTGCACAAAAACGTGTGGGCGTCACTCGGTCGTCTCGAGAAGTTCATTTTCAGCGAATGGCGTTTCCACAATCCAAACACACGCGACCTGAGCAAGACACTCAACAAGGTGGACAGGGAGCAGTTCTTTATAGACATATCGGATATTGACGTAAGTGGTAGTTATAACATACATGACCTTGGAAATGTGTAACATTATTTGTGTATATCTTAATAAAATAAATGAATATAAATAAATATCTTAACGCAATTCCCAGTACAGGGGTAGACAGAGGTCTAGTCTAGACATTTAAGTCCCTTCGACCCACCTTCCACCGAAGATATTTTCGGGACAACGTGACAGGTGGTGATCCCATCGCCGTCTTTATGTCCAAGCCAACGATAAAATTCGTACATAAGTTTTTGAAAAACCCGCTGGTACGAGCCTGCCACCTGGGGATTGCACTCGGGTCTCTTGACTCAAAATTCTGACCACCCAACCACTCGGCTATCGTGACTTATTGACAGTAATCCCCAAATAATATTACAGCAATAATTCTACTATTTATTTGTTTGCGAAATGTTCAAATCAATAAAAGATTATCGTGTGTCCGTGCGTGTATGCGTGCGTATGTGCGTGCGTGTGTGCTGGTACGTGTGTATTCGACAGTTTGATTAACTTTTTTAATATCATATTGCATATTTAATGACTATCATATTTTTTTCAGTGGATTGATTATTTCATCAGCTTGCACTTGGGCGTCCGGAGGTTTTTAAATAAAGAAAAGGAAACAACTCTACCTGCCGCAAGAAGTAAAGATACCCTGTAAGTTGATGAATCAATCTCTTTTACCCATTTTTTTTTTTAATTAGTTACAGCAGTTGCAGTTTCTTATAGCAACATCCCGGATAACCGCAGTCACTGCGTCAGAGTTGATAACGATATTTTTAAGCAGTAATTTTAGTTACTACTAGTTATATGTCTAGCCTTGTAGATGTGGAAAATCGATGTAACGAGAAGGCAACACTGAAGAGAACAGACAAATTAAGTTTGAGTCAGTGTTTTATAAATCAAATTACCAGTTTACATGATTGTTACAAATAATTACAGTTACATGAAATCAAATTACCATTTGTTATTAGTGACGTTGACCATACACCATCTCATCATCACCAGAGCTGCATTGATACCCTGTAAGTAATAAATTGGTGAAGAGGAGTGACCATTCATGCCGCAGCAAAAACTACCATAGCTTATGCTTTTGTTGTAATAATAAATAAATAAATATATTCACGCAATTCCCTGTACAGGGTTAGACAGAGGTCTAGTCTAGACAATTAAGACCCTTTGACCCACCTTCCACCGAAAATATTTCGGGACAACGTGGCAGGTGGTGAGCTCGTCGCCGTCTTTATGTCCAAGCCAACGATATAATTCGTATATAAGTTTTTGAAAAGCCACCTGGGGATTGCACTCGGGTCTCTTGACTCAAAATTCTGACCACCCAACCACTCGGCTATCAACATATATCTTCATTTGTGAGTATCTTCATTCTGATACTCAACTCATGAATTTGTCACCTCCTTTTTCCTGCGAGCTTCTTAAGTGAAAATTTGAAAATGCAAATTATTTGACTCTGGTGACTTGCACTGAATCCTCATTATATGATAGTATTACACCAAATAATAATACAGCAATAATTCTACTATTTATTTGTTTGCGAAATGTTCAAATCAATAAAAGATTATAGTCTGTCCGTGCGTGTATGCGTGCGTATGTGCGTGCGTGTGTGCTGGTACGTGTGTATTCGACAGTTTGATTAACTTTTTTAATATCATATTGCATATTTAATGACTATCATATTTTTTTCAGTGGATTGATTATTTCATCAGCTTGCACTTGGGCGTCCGGAGGTTTTTAAATAAAGAAAAGAAAACAACTCTACCTGCCGCAAGAAGTAAAGATACCCTGTAAGTTGATGAATCAATCTCTTTTACCCATTTTTTTTTTCAAATTAGTTACAGCAGTTGCAGTTTCTTATAGCAACATCCCGGATAACCGCAGTCACTGCGTCAGAGTTGATAACGATATTTTTAAGCAGTAATTTTAGTTACTACTAGTTATATGTCTAGCCTTGTAGATGTGGAAAATCGATGTAACGAGAAGGCAACACTGAAGAGAACAGACAAATTAAGTTTGAGTCAGTGTTTTATAAATCAAATTACCAGTTTACATGATTGTTACAAATATATACAGTTACATGAAATCAAATTACCATTTGTTATTAGTAACGTTGACCATACACACCATCTCATCATCACCAGAGCTGCATTGATACCCTGTAAGTAATAAATTGGTGAAGGGGAGTGACCATTCATGCCGCAGCAAAACTACCATAGCTTATGCTTTTGTTGTAATAATAAATAAATAAATATCTTCACGCAATACCCTATACAGGGTTAGACAGAGGTCTAGTCTAGACAATTAAGACCCTTTGACCCACCTTCCACCGAAAATATTTCGGCACAACGTGGTAGGTGGTGAGCTCGTCGCCGTCTTTATGTCCAAGCCAACGATATAATTCGTACATAAGTTTTTGAAAAGCCACCTGGGGATCGAACTCGGTGTCTCTTGACTCGAAATTCCGACCACCCAACCGCTCGGCTATCGTGACTCTTATGCTTTTTGTGTGATTCCTAAAAATATATTTTATTCTTTGCAGCCTCCTAGTTCTCCACATCATTTGGCAGATTTTAATAGTAACACTATTGTGGTACTTGACAGCCTGTATCGTCGGCCTAACTATGACCCAAAGCGCTTGGGCACCACCAACAATATACTTGCTCTATAGCTTTTTATAGACTGTTACGTTGCATTTTTTAAATGATTGTTTAGTATTTAAGTGCTTAAATGTTCTAAGAGTATGCTTCGAGCATAGAGTATTCAATATTGTATAAGGGTCTGAATTTTTTATTTGCATATTTATTGAATTTGATGTTATTGCATAGGAAATTGGTAAGTTGTATTATTAGTTGTTTATTAGAGGGTGGTTTTGTCTCAAATGAATTCCAAAATTATTATTGGTATAGATTAAAATCCAAAAAAAAAATATTGTATAAAAATTTGACATAAAATTATAAAATGTGGTATGACTACAATCCATTCCAATTTATTATTTATAGCTTCAATACTTCGCAAATCACACTTATTATAACGAATCTAGAAACTAACAAAAACTGTAATTCCTCTGCTTTGTTGTTGTCTCCTATTGTTTACTAATACTTTTGTTTTTGGTAATTTAAAAATTGTGTGTGTGTCACAATTGTTTACGTCACATACTGAAATGATTGGCTGTAATAGAATAATGAGACCGATGTTTGTTATAAAATCTAAATAAAAAAAATATGCTGTCATTTACTGCTTTTGAAAAAACAAAAGACTAAACGATGACACTATTGAAACTTAGGGATTATAATGACATGTATTAAAGTTATATATGTATAACTATTAGTTATATTGGCATTTCCAGTACTTATGTTAAGATGTAGAATGTGGTCTAGTGAAAAAAAAAATACATAACACATGCTGCGATTGGAATCTACAACGGCAGTTAGTAACTAAGCGTTACCTTCATATATTTTTGATACAATATTATTAATAAAATCTATTAATGCTTACATGCTGTTTTATTTCTTTTTTTTTGCTTTATTTCTCTCCGGGTTAGTAGATGAGGTCAGATTCAGGGATGAGTTTGTAGTTATTGTGTAATCGGAAACGTGTTAGACCATGATCTAAATAATATTGAATCTTTTTATCACTACTATATTCCTTTTAATTATATGTACATATTACTGTACTACATATTATTGTACTGTAAACTGCCAATGCGCGAACCAATAACATCGAAGGATACTGTGCTGCTCTTTCTTGCGTTCGCAGAATAAAGGGAAAAACACATTTTTTCCGAATGTGACTAGAGAAAAATGGGCGTTAGGTGATTTACCAATGCTAGAAATAGATGAAATAGATTTCATAAATCATATTTACTGCATATTATAGTATTTTAAAATAATATGGAGTTTTCGATAAATAAGTGTATTCAGCCTCACTCTAAGAGCTATTAGTATGTTTATACGTGGAGGGGAGTGTTAAAAATCTGAAGTTTATTATTTAAATAATAATTTATATTCAGTTGTAACACTTTCTTTTTCGAAAACGTTTTCTCAGCGACAAATGGAATAAAAAAAAAATAGATGATGTACCAATACTTTTATTTTCTTTGCTCTTATTAATAACAAAGATCATAATCTAATATTAATCGACATCCATTAATATCGCTTTGTTACAAGTAATACACGTCTTTTAAGTAAACAGTATGCATGTAAGTACTAAATATGGACAATGTGATGTCAATTTATGAACACAGCGGTCAACTGAGGCAATACATAAGTATTGTTTGATATCACCTAGTACAAATAATCTTGTACTTGTACTAATAATACAGCTTTACTTTAAGAAAGTATCAACTTAGGATATAATTTGTGACTAATCTAATATTTCCGTTTCACAAAAAGTGAAAGCACAATCTAAGCCACCACGCAAGATTTTTTTGAACATTCAGATATGTCGAGAAATCTTACAGCTACTGCGTAACTAGTAATTAACATATTATGAGCTAACTTTTATGCACTTCGCCATAAAAAAGTATAGTCGATTTCATTAAACATCGCAATATTAAACGTCGAAACCGTCTATTACAACGAACAATAACATCTATATAAATAATTAATAAAGCAAAAAATATGAAAAGACAAAAATAAGTCGAGACTGATGTCCTAGACTTTCGGTTTAAGGTAACAAATTATTTCAATATTTTTAAATTTCTGTCAATATATTCGCATTTGTTATAATCTCTACAATTTTCTTTTAGTATTTATCCATAAGCCTATAGCAAGCATCGGCTAGCCAGTATACTAATCACCAAATTCTCCCCTTTCTTAATGACACTATTTTCTAAAAAAAATGGTTAAATGTCGAAAAAATTGTTAAATATGAAAGTAAACTTTACATGTTAAGATTCCAATACGGATGTAAAAACGATACTGCCTTCAGTCACGGGGTTCATTACTTTAAAACTAATATGGAATTAAAAAGTACGATTGAATTTTTATAGTCGTGTGTAAATAATGCTTTCCTTTTTTTTGCAAACACTAGAACCGGACACGAATATGCAATTGAATAGCTAAATATAATGCAATTTTATTTGGCACAAATAATTGCCAAACATTATCATTCATTGGCAATTTTACCTTATCCATAAGACAATAATAGTAGAAATTCACATTAGATGAAATAAATTTTAGCTATCTAATTGAATACAAAGTGATAAGATTTTTATGAAAATATAATCTATGATTTCGTAAATGGACGGTAAATAAGAATTAATCTGACCTCGTAAATTATCTTACATTGAAGGCTTTCGCTATTTCGCTTTGCAATGAAATGAAGTATATTTTGATATATATGTTCATTTAATATTTACTTTATTTTAATTGACTTATTTTTTAAATCTTATTTAATTGTGATAATTTTGTCATTAACTTTTTTTTAATAAAAAAAAGAATCTTGAACATATTTATTTGATTACTACAGCAAAACAAATTATTCACCGAATATGAAAATAATTTTTAAATATACGAAAAAATTACATAGAAAAAAAATTTAACAAAGAAGAATAAATATTACAGAAGAATATATATGACAAATGGGTTGTAATCAAATAAAATAAGAATTCATAATAATAATTGTAATTTTAGCTGCTAAATCAGATAGTTATACGACAGGTAATTAATGCATATTGTTGCTTTTGATATAGATATATGCGCAAGCGAAAGATTCTCTTTGATACACAGTTTATAAATAGCACCCTTATAAATGCTAAATATATGTATGTACTTTTAAATTATTGTATAATTTTGTACGCTTAGGAATTGTATACTCGTACATATTTCTAAAAGTTCTAAAAATATTTTCTTTTACATTCACCATTTGCCAAACAATAATTTTGATAACAAATTCAAAAAAATATATACTTTACAAACTTGCACACCATTTCTCATGAAAGGACCTATTGTAAAAATAGCAAGAACTTATTTTTAAATAATCTTTGCAAATATGAAGTGGCCTGAATAGGACCGAAAAAAATAACAATGCAATACGCTGTTTCAATTAATTACAGACATTTTAATTAACGTCCAACATTCAAACACATGTGTAAGCAAAATCATAATATCTTTATGATTAAATTTTTATATAATAACAGACGTACATTTTGTAACTTTTATACTCATAAATGTTTCTTGAAGTATGTTAACCCCTGTTTTGAGTATCATTCTACTAAAAGCGAATAAAATAATCTCCTGATCAAAATATTGATACAAAAATCAAATATTAACGATATTCTAATTTAAAAATTCCAAAAAGCTTTCACAAAACAAGGTTTTCATACTAACTATAAAGACTCCAAGATTAATATTTGCTCAAAGAAGTCCACACATAAACTATATTATAAAGGGCATTAAGTTTTATATATAAATGGCCAGGTGTTGATACCTATGAGTTTATAATGTAAAAGGAAAATTACCGGCGAAGATATGTTGTGTATATAATTGCATTGAATACTAGCAATATTAAATAAAATTACTAGTATCTCTGTTCAAGACAATATTAGAATGGCGGAATCAAACCTAGGACGCGTTGTTTCGCAGTACGCATTCTAAACGTAATGACGGCAAGCTTTCACACATAGATATAACGCGAACAATTTACAGGTGCATGAAATATCCTATTTGTGCTTTACTCTTTTCTTGTGATACTTTACATTTTTTGATTTTTTAATTTACTGTTTTTTACACCATTTTCATTTATCAAGCCGTTAAATGCAAAAGTTATATAAATACAGAGTGATTTCAGTCACTACATTGACATTGCAACGGTTTAAGTATTGTCAGTTAATTATGAGTGTTCTTAACCCTATGTAATACTTCGAATATTTTCGCTAAATACCCGACCAGAATTGTACCTACCTACCCGCCGCGCTAGGCGAGTGGGATAATCTAACAAAGAAGCATATTTTCTAGCCAAAGTTCCATTGTACTTTCAGAATTTAAATGTCCTTTAAACATATTTTCTTTCTTTGTGATTTGTTACATAAGAAACTAAAGAATAGTAAAACTTGGACTTAAAAACAAAAGGAAGACTAGTTGTGCAACTATTACAGAGTACTTATTTACAGAGACACCCACAACTACTAAACAATAAAATAACCATGATACCGACAGTAAAATCAGTTAACTATGTAGGGCACATTCTGTATCAAATTACATAAATAAAAAAATACATTACTTGTATAATTTATTTTTTTAGTCTTGGCCCTTAGTAAGAATCAAGAAGCTAAGTAATATTCTTTTAAAGTTTTCGACTTAATCACTAAAACATTATGCCTGTGATGTCTATGGTTACGGTTAATCTATGGAGCATGGCAGCTGCTTTGTTTCTGGTCAGAAATGCAGTCGCCAGCGCATTTTGGTTCTAAAGTTTGGCCGCTGGTCGATTCTCAAGCTCCCACTTTGTTCCGTCGCTTGTTCAGCAGGGAATTGTTGCTCTGTTCTAATGCTTTGATTTGTACCTGTAAACAAAATAATTATAAGGGTATTTTTAGAGGACATAATCATCCCGTATGACGAAGTGAAAGCCGAAACAGACAAGAAATATTTAGCATCACATGTCGGTCACAGCTCATGAGGTAACCAGCATGTGCGGACTAAAATTATTCCGATAGTTGTTTCTGCGAATGGGTTAATCCCAGTCAGTCTCCCCAAGCATCTGAGCGTCTGGGCATCAGGCCGTTGTTTATGCATATTATGAGAGCCTTTTCTATAGACTGGTGAGCAATTTTAACCTCTCTCGTACGGCCCGTAGAGACCAACCACGGGTTGGATTGCAGTCCAATCGAACACTATACGTAAATATATAATATAGCGACAATGGCCTAATGGTTTAGGGTGCGGACTGCGAAACATGACGTCGCAGGTTCGGGCCCCGCCATTCGACTATTGACGTAAACCATCACCAGACACAAGCATAGCAGCTTAATTGGAGTGGTTAACAGAACCACTGGTAATGTTATTCGGCATTGCTAGTATTAAATAATAATAATAAATAATAAATATCTTCACGCAATTACCCAATACAGTGAGTCCCCTCGACCCACCTTCCACCGAAGATACTTTCGGGACAACGTGACAGGTGGTGAGCCCGTCGCCCGCCTTTATGTCCAAGCCGACGATGTAATTCGTACATAGGTTTTTGAAAAAAACCATTGGTACGAGCCTGCCATCCAGCCACTCGGCTATCGTGACTTCTACTTCGACTTGTGTCAGTGCGGTCGGACCGGGCGGGGTGGGGGGTGGGGGTGTGGGGGGGGGAGGGGCACGGTGCCGACCTGGTCGTAGTCAACGCGCATGGTGGCCAGCGAGCGCGTCATCTCGTCCTGCACGTCGGCCCACGCGTCGCCCGCGTCGCGCAGCAGCGCGTGCGTGTACAGCGGCGTCTGCGGCACGCGCGCGAACTGACGCACCCACGGGCTCGCCACCACCTGCGCGCGTCGGGGGCCTGGCTTTTATATACACTAACCACATATGCTCGTACACACACAAATTAGATAGATCAATAAACTCGTGGAGAAATATACTGTTTATGACAATAATCAAAAAATATCACTATTCCAATTCAGGGATAGACAGAGGACTTGACAATCAGGTCCTGTCGACCCACCTTCCACCGAACACATTTTTTAGGATCACGTGTCAGGCGGTGAGGCCGTCGTCGTCTTTATGTCCTACCCAACGATATAAATCGTACATATTTTTTTTTTAGCAGTCCCATCGGTACAAACCTGCCACCTGGGGTCGAATACACGTACGCTCGCGTACACAACACAACTTACACACTTGGGCGCACAGGCACATAAATATTTGTGCAATGTAAGAATTTAGGTTTATGTACTGTAGTTATGTAAAATATATGTATGTATTTCTGGATGCACAGAGTTTATATAAGCTCTTTCCCAAAACTGTTAAAAATTCGAGAGGTAGAGACCAGATCATCCATAGCACGGGGCTTTTCCTAATTTGGATTCCTGTTCTCCCACTACGCAATGAATGTTTATGCTGTATGTTACACCTACATTTTTGTTCCATGTTTGAATTGGGAGAAAAATAAATAAAGATTAAATTATTATTATTATAAAACGGACACATACTTAATCACCTATATTTTAAAGCTTCGTTTTTAATTTTGTAATAAATTCCTTCATTATAGTCAGTCGTAAAACACGGGCGAGCCTATCCCGTAACTGATGGACCCCTTCTCATCCGTTACGTTACTTGGAAATACATCACAGGGTCAGTTAAATTTTGCTACACCACATCTTGCTATCTATTGTTATTATATTATATGTTTCAAAGTTTTTCTCATAGTTGCTTCTTACGACACCATTTAAAAGAAATGGGGAAGTAAATTCTTGCGCTCATATTTTATCCCAATACTGGGGTAGATAGAGATGTAGATATTTAAGTCCTTTCAACCCACCTTTCATCGAAGAAATTGTGTGGAACAACGTGACAGGTGGTTAGCCTTACGTCTTGTTTAATTTCATATATATATATATATATATATATATATATATATATATATATATATATATATATATATATATATATATATATATATATATATATATATATATATATATATATATATATATATATATATATATATATATATATATATATATATATATATATATATATATATATATATATATATATATATATATATATATATAAAGTAATAATTGTAAATATATAAAACTAAACAAGAATTCATTACTTAGGAAATAAATAAATGCAAACTTTATAATTACTAACTTGATGGATCGTAAGTCTTTTTGCTGGATCTACGGAAAGCATCCCGCGGATGAGGTTCTTGGCTTCTGCGGAAACGTTAGACCACTCCGGCTCCGGGAAATCGTATTGACCGAGTCGAATTCGCTAGAAAAGAATAAGTGAACGCTTGAATAAAGAAACAGTTAAATGTTTTTAAAAAAAATAAAAGTTAAATATTTTGTATCACGCAATTCAGTGTGTATGTTTTAATAACATTATATACATTTACATATATATAAATAGACATACATACATATATATACAGTGACAACATCACATACATGGTTCCGATCCCAATGTAAGAAACTAAAGTACTTGTGTTATGGGAATCGGAAACAACGCAGGCAACACAAACACCCAGACCCGAGAAAATGTAGAAAAAGTAGTTTTTCTACATTGATTCGTACGGGAACCGAACCCGGGATCTCGAGATGACACTGTTTGTGACGAAATGACAACGTTTCTGACAATGTGTAAACGCCACTGTTTTACGGAGGTCGTCAAATTAATCAATTATAAGTTCATTGTCATCTAGTAGAATTTGAAATATTCAACCATATAAGAAAGTTATTGACTTAATTATAAAAACGTGGTAGTAGCTAAGTTCTACATATTTTTGAAGCGAAACATTTAAATGTCAATTTTAAAAACACTAATAATAAAACATTTCAAAACACTAGCTTATCTCCACGACTTAATGCTCATTAAGCACTGTATCAGTACATTTTTAATAATCCCATGCTAGATAGCTCCGTTAAACCATACAATAAGTTTAAAATTCGAGCCTGTAATATTCGGGCTTGTAAAAGTAGAACTGCGGGGGCCTCTCCCAAAAGAGTAATGGTTATAATGCCACGCTTGTCAAGCGGATTGGCGAACACAGTACAAAACATCACGCAATGGACCTGCTGCCCTTCACCGATCTGCCCAATTTTAGTGGTTGTTTGTTTTTGGTTGTTTTGGTTGTCTGGTTGTTTTTGGTAGTTATTTCTGGAAAGCTTTGAGGGAGGCATATGTTCAGCAGTGGATACTTTGGCTGTAAAGAAGAAGTCTATGAGATGGTTACCCCGCCATCTGTCTGTAGCCAATAGAATTTTTAAGGCCTTTCCCTTAGCACTTCTTACGACACCGCTCAGAAGAAATCGTGCCAGATATTCTTCCGTCGTAACCACAATATTCCACTTAGTTCTTAAGTAATATGAAGCTATTATATTAGTTAGATCCCGTAGGCTCGTACCTACGGTTCTTTTTCAAAAACTTATATACGAATTATACGGTTTGAACATAAAGATGGCGTTGGGCTCTCCAAATGTCAAGTTATCCCATAAATGTCTTCGGTGGAAGGTGGGTCGATAGCACTTAATTGTCTAGACCTCTGTCTACCCCTGTATTGGGAATGACGTGAAGATATTTTTGTATTATATTAGTAAAACGATGTTTAGAGCCTTGGTTCCAGACATAAAAGTCCTTCTGAAAATTACATATCAGAGAAGATGTAAATTTAAATTAAGCAGAAGAAAATAAATAAAATATAAACACGCTTACCTTCTTCATGCCGGGCGATATCGCAAGCCCATGATTCGAGTAGAAAGGTGGGAAGCCGCAGAGGAGGATATACATGACGACTCCCAGCGACCAGATATCGCACGACTTGTCATATTTATCCGGACCTAGAACCTAAAGGTTTTCGTTAATTAGTAGAGTTGGTCAATAACTGTAATAGATAGTAATAATAAATAAATATCAATATCTTCACGAAATTCCCAAATACCCCCTGTATTCAGGGTATTCAGTGTTTATAAATATATAAATAATAAATATCTTTACGCAATTCCCAATACAGAGGTAGACAGAGGTCTAGTGTAGACAATTAAGTCCCTTTGACCCACCTTATTTTCGGAACAACGTGACAGGTGGTGAGCCCGTCGCCGTCTTTATGCTATGTAAGATGAATTCTCTAAACTTAAGATTCTAATAAAATTTAACGCACTTAAAAAATCCACGACTACAGGACTACATCAGGAACTACATTTCCTACGTTATCATAGTATCTTCCCCAAAATTAGCGCTTTCAATATATACAATATTTTCTTTTAAATATATAAAAATATCTTCACGCAATTCCCAATAACGCAAATCCCAGGGGTAGACAGAGGTCGAGTCTAGACAATTAAGTCCCTTCGACCCACCTTCCACCGAAAATATTTTCGGGACAACGTGACAGGTGGTGAGCCCGTCGCCGTCTTTATGTCCAAGCCAACGATATTCGTACATAAGTTTTTGAAAAACTCATTGGTACTGCCACCTGGGGATCGAACTCGGGTCTTTCGACTCGAAATTCCGACTTCCCAACAACTTTGACCTCTGTCTACCCCTGTATTGGGAATTGCGTGAAGATATATTTTTTTTATATAAGATTCTGTAAATAATTAATATTTATTCTAGATTGTACTATGATTGAATATTGGGAATTGCGTGAAGATATTTATTTATTTATTTATTTTATGAAATTATCGTTTGATGAATTCCACGGAGTAGTCGTTTACATAAAATGTGAATATGGCAAAACATTTTCTTCACGTTCCATGTAGCATATCAATAAGAAGTATTTTCTTCACACTTAATAGCGTCCAAAGACAAGACTTATGTCAAATCGAAGTGAGAGCGAGATGTACTAACCTCAACAGTCCGCTTGCCGTAGTGATTGATTACTATGGCATATCATATTAACGTTAGGAGACAATATCACGAAGTGAACTTATAAATAAATAAAGTTTAGTCTAAAAGTACCTCTGGTGCAACGTAATAAGGTGTATAACACGGTGTCTGTAGTGTGTCAGCTGGTGAGAGCGTTTCCTTTGCGAAACCGAAATCAGTTAGCTTCAAGATTGCGTTAGGTTCCATGCTGGTATACAGTAGATTTTCCGGTTTGATGTCCCGGTGTGCTATATTGGAGTCATGCAGATGACGAACCGCCACACAGATCGAGTGCATAATCTGAGGAAGTAATAACTGCAATAAATAATATATTCAAATAAGCTGACAGAAAATAAAAAGAACAGAGTCAGCAGGAAAGGGTTAAAAAAGGAAGAATGAAGAGAAAAGAAATGATGGTATAGATTTGATTGGACATTGACCAATATCAGCCGTCAAATAGCAGATAATCAACATTGATATTCCAGTGCAAAGGTTCGAGAGGCAGTACAATTACGGGCTAATAAATATTTCATCTTCGTCCTGAGGAGTAAAAACGGATCCAACTACGAAAAACATAGTTCATGAGATGAGATGCTGTACTTACTTACTAAAGTGATATTTTTAAATAATTATTAAAAAAGTTTTACTGGAGACTCCATATTTTTTGTGTAAATATTCAATATATACATTATCAAAGATTACTAAGATTACATTATCAAGAACTACTAACCTCAGCGGCTTGTCTCTCTGTAAAAGCACCTTCTCTGTTATCCTGAATTCTCTGAAACAGTTCCCCACCGTCCATACACTCCATCACCACCAGCAGACATCTTTTGCCCCCATATGTATTGTCGTACACGTCTATGATCTGTAATAGAGAAAATAATGAATACATACATACATGCATGGGGACAATATAACGTCCATTGATCCGATACTAAAGTAAGTAGCGAACTTGTGTTGTGAGATCAGAAACAACGAAGTTATCACAAACACTGGACCCGGAGACAATGTAGAAAAAGTGGTTTTCAGACAGACTCACAACTTGATACATTGTTAATCTTCTGTGAAATGCAGTATGAAACATTTGAAAATTTCAGTTTGAAATTTTCTAGACCTTTTTTACCTTATTTATTTTATCTTTCTCGGAGGTCGGCAACGCATCTGCTATTCCTCCGGTATTGCAGGTGTTCATGGGCGGCGATAATCACGTGAGCCACCTTCTCGTTTGAATTATTTAAATAGAATAGGGAGGCCTATTCTATAAAAAAGAAAATCTGAATACTTTTTTAGAAGTCACGATAGCCGAGTGGGCGGAATTTCGAGTCGAGAGACCCGAGTTCGATCCCCAGGTGGTAGTACCAATGGCGTGAAGAAATTTTTTTTATAATACTATTTTTGGGTGACCTAGCTTATCCTAGCTTAGCCTGTGCGATTAACTGGTCATGTCACTCACTATCAAGTAACTGTAAAGACTAAAGACGATAACCCCCAATTTAAGATACTAGAAATTGTTTATTTTTCTTTTAAACTCTCATCACTTTGAACTAAAAAGTTGCTACGTGTAAAGAAAATTTAAACGTCCAATTTAACATTAATCAATTTAATTTAATTTACAATTAACGAACGAACATACGAAAAACTTAATCAAAACTACTGGAATCACACATTAACTTAAATTAATGTGTGATTAAATTTAATCACACATTCATTTATTCTATCTTTATTCATTTATACCCCACCTATGCTGGGGTAAGCAAAGGTCTGGATATTTAAAACCTTTCTAGCCATTTTCAACCGTAACTTATTTGGGACACTGTTACAGGTGACGTGCCTATCGCCGTCTTGTCCAAACTATCGGTCCAAATACTTAGAAATATATATATATATATATATATATATATATATATATATATATATATATATATATATATATATATGTATATATATATATATATATATATATATATATATATATATATATATATATATATATATATATATGTATATATATATATATATATATATATATATATATATATATATATATATATATATATATATATATATATATATATATATATATATATATATATATATATTCACGCATACATATGACTCATTACTCAAAGTCAAACATTCATATTCATCACGTGATGGTAAGTGATTACCGCCGCCCATGAACACCCGCAATACCAGAGGCTTAGCAGATGCGTTGCCTCCCTTAAAGTGCCCCCCTCCCCCAGAATTGGGGGAAGGGGTGTGTGGGCCTGCACTCACCAGACTTCTACTTCACGCCGGTATTCTGTGAGGTCATGGTACTTCCCCGGTCGAACCGGCCCATTCATGCATCAACAAAAGCTGATGCGTAGCTCTGTTATTGCTACCAAATAGGTTATCGGATCCAGTATCGGACACATTGTCTAGAAATAAGTTGATTCGCAAAATTATCCAATTTTGTTAAATAACAGGGAAACGCCTGGGAAACGATGTTTATTTTTGCGGTTTCTTTGTAGCTAACAACGTGTGCAAAGAGTTTCAATTATTTGTAGTTATGTGGAAAATTACGTAATCGCTTCCTGTTAAAGCAACGTTGGAATTTCTACGGCAAATAGCAAAGATCTCATGTGTTTCCATTTAAAATGCATTACTTATGTTAACCTTATGTTAATACTTAAATGTTTTAGTCACGATAGCCGAGTGGTTGGTTGATCGGAATTAGAGGCAAGATACCCGAGTTCGATCTCCAAGGCTAGTACCAATGAGTTTTTTCAAAAACTTATGTACGAATTATATCGTTGGCTTGGACATAAAGACGGCGACGGGCTCACGGCCTGTCACGTTATCTCAAAAAATATCTTCGGTGGAATGTGGGTCGAAAGGACTTCATTGTCTAGACTTCTGTCTACCTCCATATTGGGAATGGCGTGAAGATATTATTTATTTTTATGCAATAACCAATAAAATATACATCGGCGAAACCAGTATCGAAAAAATTCCGTGTCACGTCATAACTCGGTAACATTAGTTTTTTATGATTAAAACCACGCGTTTTGTTTAATAGGAACTATATTTTGAATAATGCAACCATAAAACTTAAATAGTTACGAGTAAGTGGTATACGATTTTTGCGGGGAAACCAATCACTGCGGGGAAATCAATTACAACTATTACTAACTACTAACTTCTATAACTTTTTTGCCTTAACAAAAAAAAGAGCCTAACTTATATTAAATGTTTATAATAAAAACCCCATTCTGCACCTTCTATACATATTATCCATTATTTTAACACAATAAAGTCGGTAGATAATGCTTGATTACTGTTTTACAGTAAACACTAGCCGTCCCCCCGCAGACGTTGTTTTGCCATAGAAAAAATAGGAGTTGATCGTAGAGGGTTCAAAATTAAAAAAAATAAAAAATAAACCTAAAAATTAGGGTTGCACTACCCTTAACATTTAGGGGAGTGAAAAATGGATGATGCCTACTTCTCAGACCTACCCAATATGTACACAAAATTTCATGAGAATCGTCAAGCAGTTTCGGAGGGGTTTAACTTCAAACACCGCGACACGAGAATTTTATGTATTAGATTTCGAAAGATGTCAACATGACCTTAATAATAATCCATCATCAATAATTCAATGTTGTTTATATCGATCAATGTACCTAGCTTGATGATAACACTTAACAAACTACAAGTCTTAAACAAGGTTTCCCTGTATTTTGGTAATACGTGACATAAGTTATATACTCAATACTTATTTCGAGAAATTTATTTAAGCAAAAATCAATTGACACTTTAATTTGATTTTATTTTAATTTTGTTTGTTGTTATTTATTGATAACAAAAGTTAGTATACAAACGAATAACAATAAGTGAAGCAAACTTTTGCCTTATACGTCACTCTGTGATGTTTAACCACGTCTCTGTAGAATGAGAGTATGTTTGTAAAAAAACATTTTGCTAGAGTACGTCAAAGCGTAACTAAATTGATAATTTTTCCCCAGTGTAAGGTTTTGTTACATTTCCTATAACATTTAAAAGTACAAAAATTTTTTTTAAAAATGAAAGTGACCAAAACTGTTAATATTCAGCAAACATACATTTTTCACTGGATGAATTTGAATAGCATTCACCATCGAAAGTGGGGTCACAAATAAATAAACTATTAGATAGGTAGTTATTAATAAATTTTTCAAAACCTTAGGACATATTCTGTACGTAGTCCACGGTATAAAGTGAAAAGCCAGACTTCTTGACGGAACTACTAAAATGTTGATTTAAAATGTAAGAACAATTTACGTGTGCAAAGGTGAAGGAAAACTTCGCCAAGAAACCCGTTTATCTGAGAAATAGTTAAATAAAAGTTGATGATCTGTAAAAGCAGCCAAGCCCATACAAATGCACATTTGCAGTGCGCACACAGAAATTATTTCATAAAAATTTCAGGATCATATGGTAGTACAATATTTATCACATCGACGAATAGGAATATTTTAGACTTACTTTCAGTAAATAGACATACGACTTTGGATTAATAAAATTATATACATACAGTATTATTATCGGTAACACGTTTTTTGCTAAGCGGAGAAAACCTTCAGAACAGCGTCGCGCTCTGAACAATCCGATTTGCCCTGCACCGAAACTGATTGATTCACGAGATGTGTAACCTACCTTTGCTATTACATTATTATTAAATAGTAGAGTATGTAATGATTATGTAATAAATATATCTAAGTGTTGATTCAATGAAACTATCTGCTTGGATGGCCAAGCTTCGCTTGATAAAGTCAGTGCGTGTTAAATAAAATATATTAACGAATTTTCTTAGAGATGTCACTCAACAAGACAAAGTTGGAATGTAAAACGATGTCTGATTACAAAATACTTTCCAAATCATGCAAAAGCAAACGAGCGTTCTCGTTTAATATTTTATAGATATGTGACATGATTGTGACAAAGGCAATAATAACTTTTGCCTACCTCTATGACCGACAAGCTTAATACAAATTAAAAACTAAAATTTATCGACGAGATTCCGGTGACGTAAATCTGTACCATTTATATGAAATACCAACTCCTAAAATAACAACTCGATTACTGTTAACGTTTGTTTTTAGTGCGAATTAAAGAGCCTTGGGCTTTTAATGTTTGCCGACGTGATCGTGTTTCCTATAGGTATTCGTATTTCACGCTTCAAAAACTCAGCGACGTAAAATTATACTGCATGAATTTAAGATATTTATAATTTAAGATTATTACTGACAGATACTGTACGCATTTTATGAGTTTCTTTGTCAACGTTTATTTTAAGTGAATAATTGAATATTCAAGATATAGCTACAAAACGGCCGATCAAAACACTAAACGTGTTTATTTTAACTTTTACCATGTAGTCAACAATATCAATTTAGAAATAATATTTAAGCACGATAGCCGAGTGGTTGGGTGATCTGAATTCGGTATATGAGTTCCCGATTTCGATCTCTACCCAGACGAACCTACCACGTTCGTACCAATGGGTTTTGGTGAGCCTGTCGCCTGTTCATAAGTTTTATGTACAGGCGACAGGCTCAACACCAGTTACGTGGTGCCATCTATCGATAGCCATTCTCATTTCAAGGTCTCATTACAAGTAGTACACACACATACGAGTTAGTTGGGATTCATATTCTATAGATTTAGTTTATATTACTACTTTTTATGCCTTGTGGTTATAAGGCATATAAAGTACTCGTAAGATACTCAAGATCAACAAAAACGTAAACAGGTTCAAACTTTTGTTGCCATACAATAACAATAACAAAAACTGAATAATTGCAATCTTTACTTAGAAGTAATGAAGCTTTATTAATTAATATAAGCAACAGTTTCTGCGTCAATTGCGGTAATAAAGGAGACAATATCAACACTAACGTCAGGGTAAATATTACGCAAGTTATTTCACATTGTGTTGTTACATTAAGGTTGAAGTGAGTTTCTATGTAGTGTACTTAAAAGATAACTTTAAGTGCATGATATATTTCCCAACGGTAAGAAATGTTTATCAGTAAATTTTACATCCACTCTACGATAATCTAAAGCTTAACGAAATATCCCGATATTAACTATTTTTTGGTATTAAAGAAAATCTTGGAACGTCAAAAATTTAATTTGTTTATTTGCAGTCATGTATAATAGTTGCTGGATGGCATCGGTATAAGTTTATACAACCCGTTTTCTTCCCGTCGATGATATAGGAGGCAGCAAGGAAAAAGCCTGGTAAATAGCAGTTGCTAACGAAAGAAGACGGAACTACCATCTCGTGAAGAGTACTAAACCAAAATAGCTAAGACCAGTGTCTGATACCCCGATCACCTATTTGCTGACCAAGCGTAACGATTAAGGTAAATCCTCCTTACGGGTTGCCTTTGTCCTGTTGTGAACATTTTTAGGGCTATAATTAAGTAAAATATAATAACACTTTCTACTAATACTTCTTCTTCCTGCCCTTATCCCATGCTATGTGGGGTCGGCACAACATGTCTTCTTCTTCCACTCTCCTCTATTTCCCGTCATTCAATACTCACTCCTTTCTTTCTCATGTCTTCTTTCACACAATCCATCCATCGTTTTTTTGGTCTCCCCATAGCTCTTCGTCCATCCACATTCATCTCTAACATTCTTTTGCCTATATTACATTCTTCCCTCCTCATTACATGCCCGAACCATGCTAACCTACCATTCTTCATTTTCTCTGTCACTGGTGCTACTTTCGAGCTTCCCCTTATATACTCATTCTTTATGCGATCTTTTCTAGTCACTCCACACATCCATATCAACATTCTCATCTCGGCAGCATGCACTCTTCTTTCATCCGTCACTTTCGTTGCCCAGCACTCTGATCCGTACAATACGACAGGTCTCACGATCGTTTTGTTAACTTTGCCCTTAAGTTTAAGAGGCATGCGTGGATCGCAAGTTATTCCCGAGACCTGTCACCATTTCATCCATCCCGCATTTATTCTATTCTTTACGTCCCGGTCGACATTGCCGTCATTTTGGATCACTGACCCAAGGTAACGGAATTCGGAGCAGACTGGTAGGAGAACACCATCCAAGGCAATATGAGAAAAACTGGATGGACTACTGAAGTCACAGAACATGTGTTCAGTTTTGGTTCTGCTTATTTTTAATCCGACACTTTCCAGTTTTTCTTGCCATTTTCCCAGCTTACTCTGTACCTCAAGTGCATTTTCTCCGACAAGCACAATGTCATCAGCAAATAGCATACACCAGGGTGCTTCCTCCTGTATGTTCGATGACAGAGCATCCATAATCAGAAGGAACAAATAAGGACTTAAAGCTGAACCCTGGTGTAAACCTACCGACACATTGAACTTGTCTGTGATTCCAGCCTCAGACCGGACGCAAGTATTGGCTCTATTATACATCGCCTCAACAAGCCGCACATACTTCTCTGGCAGCCCTTTCTCCCTCATACACCACCACAGAACCTTACGGGGTACCCTATCGTATGCCTTCTCCAGGTCCACGAATACCATATGCAAGTTCTTTTGCACAAGCCTGTATTTTTTTCAATACAGGCTTGTGCAAAAGAACTTGCATATGGTATTTTTTTTTGCACTTTCTACTAATACTATAAACTTGAAAGTAATTTTGTTTGTCTCTTTGTAGCGTTTTATTGCGAAATAGTCGTCAATCCGTTTGCTAGGCGATTGACGGAAAACCTTCTTACACGGGTTAGATCCTCAAGTAATAACACACATTTCTTGAACTTAAGATTAAAACTTACTTCAACTATATGTATACAACCACTAGCTCTCCAATGCAATTCCACTTCTCGTCTTGCTTTCGCGCTGTCGTGTAAAACTTTCAATGCACGCTTTATGCCAGTGCGCTTCTCTTTGCATTCTACAACCTGGAACAAATAGTTTACAATGTTATATTTCTGTATACATTATAATTTTATAATTTGTGACCTCAAATGCAAATTCATTGAACTAGTAGATATTTTAAATGTCATTCAAACAGTATCAGTCACGAAGTCCACGAGAATCATAGCCAAACTAACGTAATACGCACAAAGCATCAAAAAACTGGCACTAAGCAAAACTGTCTAGTTGCGTCATAAGAACCTGTGAACTTTAGTTTTATATTTATATTGTGATATTCTCTAAGCTGCCGCCCTTTTTCAAATGGGCTGTCGAAAAAGGGGAAGGGAAAAGGGAGTCAAGTCTCAGCGATTATCAATAGACTAATACACCCTGAAAGATCACATAACAATAATAATCTGTAAGTAAGGCCACAGTTGACATTTATCCTCCTTACTTCCAGTTGGAGTCTTGAGAGCGACCAAGGGAAAAACCTTTATAATACTACCGAAAGGAAAAAATAGGCTACCGAAAGATGGCGGGATAACCATCTTCTAAAATAACAGACCTAATATAATACCAAGTTTTTTTCAAGTTTAAGTCACGATTGCCGAGTGGTCGGGTGGTCGGAATTCGAGCCAAGAGACCGGAGTTCGATCCCCAGGTGTTTTTTTAAATACTTTTGTAAGAATTATATCGTTGGCTTGGACATTAAGACGGCGACGGGCTCACCACCTGTCACGTAGTTCCAAAAATATCTTCGGTGGATGCTAGGTCGAACGACTTAATTGTCTACACCTCTGCCTACCCGTGTATTCAGAATGGCGTGAAGATATTTTTTTAATATAATAACAGAAAAAATATAATATCAGTTACAGGTAGCAGCGCCTAAGGTGCATGTCAAGAGTGTCGATTATAGCAAACCCTAAAATGAGAAGCATATGCTCTACAATGGACTTTTATTGGTCGTTATAATGATCTTTCAAAACATATCTCTTCATTAAGTCATTATAATATCTCCTATAAATAAGTAATTTTTTCGATTTCCAAAATAAATCGTTTCTAATATAAATAAAATACATCAAAAATTGTTAATGATAAGATTGATATTAAATGAACACACGATATTACAATAGTTACATAAGTACATAAATAGTAAAAATTGATGAATGAAAACAAGATAACTGTACGTAATGAATTAAAAAAAACGCAACAGTGGTAAGATAAACAGTTGTTTTTGATAAGAGATCATTCAATTCTATTAAAAATGAGCCACTTCTTTAATGAAAAGCGATGTCGGGTGGCGACAGTGCTATGAGTATAACGACATATGCGTACGATGACAATGATGATAAAGCAATATTTACAAAATTAATAAAAACTTATATTGTGTGGCGTTACTATGGCCGACAGAAACTTAACCGGTCAAGTTAGCACAAACGTAGAAACATACTATTTTTAAACTACTTTTTGATTAAAATATTTAATAGTGGAAGGATTAAAAAAATGCGACATGAACTGACGCGAACAACTTCAAAGCGAATCCAATATAAGCGATTAGCAGGATTAGATAAGAGCCTTGACAGCTGTGTAGCAGCCAGAGAGTTTAATTTTTAACAAATACATTATTATTTAAGGAAACTAACTGAAACGAAAATATTATTATTTCTATTCTTATTGTACAGAGAAATTTGACTAAAGTGTCGTTACAGTTCTAAATTCGATTCAATTGTTTCTTTTTTTATAAAATTGCTGTGGCCGAAATCGGTCGGGATACTATATTCATCAATTGGTTTATATTGTTATTTAATAGGAAGAGCAAACAAATTTGTAGAACTTTTCCCAATACGATAGGGATAGCCAGAGGTCTAGACAATTTAGTTTTTTTAAATTGTCTTTCACTGGAGCTTATTTTGGGACCTGACAAGTGGTGAGCCTGTAGCTATCTTTAAGCCTATATCATCTTCTGGATCTGACTCTTGACTTGAATAAAATTCCGATCACCCAATCACTCGTTCCTAATACAGTCAAATGTTTTATAGTACATACGATATCTAATAAATATTTGCACAATAAACCGCTTCCAGAGACTGCTGAGAGACTGGATCTGACAAATCGCATAAGGGTGCAGAATCACAAAATATCTTTACTAATTGTCGGTATTCAGAGAGGTCGGTGTTATGAATCGTCCTAGCCAATGCATTCATGTAGCTGAATAAAACCGCCTATAGATAGTACCAGCACGTATGAGATATGCGCTTACTTCTTTGAAAAATATATGCCATATCGAGCATATATATTGTTACCGCATATATACGTCTATATATATGTACTGTGAACAGTTTGGTTACACGCAGTGAATTTGAGTCGATTTTAAGGAATGCTGCAACCAATGATGGAGACTTTCATTCAGACTGTTGGAAGGGAGAAAAAATAATTAAGGAAGGAAGTTAATATTTCCTTTTCGATAGGCAAGCCTTAACAACCTTCACTGTTATCGTAAAAGGTTCCGGAGCCAAACGATTTGCGTCACCGCTTCGCCGCCACGATTGTATTGTGCAATATGACGCAAATTGTGACGAATCAAGTCCAATACGTAGTTTATCTAGGAAATCCCTGTGTTTACATTTACAAATCATTTTGATTTATTAAAATATCGCGAAGGAAATTTCTGATCTCGATTTTAGTCGTTAACAGACGGATGTTTAGAATTAAAGTAATTTTCTTGAAATTGACTAATGTGAATTTACACAGATGGAAAAGAGGCTTTTCGTGTTATTGAAGAGTTTACTGCATTTTCACGATAGACGAGTGGTTGAGTGATCAATTTAAGTCAAGAGACCGGATTTCGATCCCTAAGTGGCAGTCCGGTGCCAATGGTTTTTTTTTGTTCAAAACTTATGTACAATTCATATCGATGGCTTGGACATAAAGACGGCGTCAGGCTCAACACCTGTTACGTTGTCCCAAAAATATCTTCGGTGGAAGGTGGGTCGAAAAGACTTAAAAGTCAAAACCTCTGTCTACCCCTGTATTGGGAATGGCGTGAAGATACTTTTTTTTTAAAGATGGTTGGCCCATAATAACTATCGTGTAATTTTCAAAACCCATCATGCAGCCTTAACTAGCTATTAAATCATTTTGAGTATTGGCCATTTCAAAGTCACGATTTCAAATGTCAATATATTATTAAGAAAACCAGTCTTGATACTTCAAAGAACAATTTTACTATAAACAATATCCTTATAGGCCGATGAAGTGCAAGTTCAAAGTGCTGAACATTCTGGCGCCGCAGAGACGAAGTAATGGCGTAATGTGATATCGTCAGCTGGCACGTCATCGTTTCTAAATGGTCAGACAATTATAAGGAATTGTTTATTAAGGACTTTTAACCGAAGAGGGGCGGATATTTTTTTTAATAAAAAATAATTTTAGTTTACTTCTTAGCATGCATATAGGCCAATGACGAAGTGATAGGACTAACTACTAAAAGTAATAGTTTTCAAAAAAATATTGTTTTAAAATGAATAAAAACTAACGAAGAACAATTAAGCTTCGTCTAAAAATTTGCCGGACATGGCACCAAAAAGATATTCGGCCAAAAAATTAATTTTCCAATACGGTATATCAAGTTTTTTGTAATTCATAAATATAAGAAGTAATCAGAAAGGGTTCTATTTTTACCACAATAATATAAATACGAAGCTAAAGAAACCTTCAAAACTAGGTCAGACACGGGGAAATCCGCTCGAATTTATATCGGGCTTTTGTATTGTATTCAGTTCAGTCGTATTTGTTTATCGTTTACGAATTTGATAAAACATAATTTATCTGCTAGCTGTTTGTCGTCATAAAATTTCATTTCATTCAACTGTGGTAGAGCCACGCATCAGCTTTTGTTGTTGCATAAATGGGCCGGCTCGACCGGGAAAGTACCACGACTTCACAGAATACCGGCGTGAAGTAGAAGTCTAACAAACTTCTGCGTTTCTAACAAAGGAGGTTTTCTTAAAATTTACGAATCTTGGACAGTAGTCATTGGTATCATTGCAGTGACTTTATCAGCTGTCACTAGTTTAATAGTAACTACCTTTTCCTCTCGACTCTGTCAGCTTGAGGGAGGCAACGATGGATTTGAAGTGATGATGTAGCAATAAGTAATAATAACAAAAGAAATTTAGAAAGAAAAATTCTGAATTGTATCATTAGTACCGGGGATAACGAGCTACTGCAAATTTTAGGACTTGAAAATATTGCATCTTGCTTGTTGCAATTACATAGAGATTAGGATGGAATTAATTATAAAAAGATATTATATCTGACATGAACACGTGAAGTGATAACACAAAACGTGATGAAATGTCCTAAAATATATACATACATACCCACGAAACTAAAATATTTACGGATTAATACTCTGTTTTGTTTATGTTTAAACGTGTTAGAACGTCGAGAGTACAACTTTGTATGTAAATATATTTAATATAAATTTACAAAAAAAAAACTGAAACATCCGAACAATTGAACTCTAAAGATTTTTTTTGATATCCGAATGACAAAGCTACGTCTCTTAGAACTGAAAACTCTTGGGGAAGAAAAGTTCTGGAAACACAAAATTGCATTGGCAAACGTAATGTAAGGCGATCCCCCGAAGGCGACGGAGTAACAACCTTGCATGGTGTCGATCGATGCAGGTTTCTCAGGGCCGTGCAAGCTTCGAAGGGGGCCTACGTTCAGGAGTAAACTTCAATTTAGGCACCGAAATTTAACTGAGGAGATGAATAATGGGCACATCTTATTGTAAAATATCCTAAACTCTATACGCTGGGATAATAAAGTGGTTACATAAAATGGTTGCACAAACCGGCAGCCTTATCGCTAAAATAGCGATTTATTCCAGGCAGACCTGTCTTAAAGAAGTTTCTAAAATTTTCCGGAAGTGGTGAACAAATGGATAAGGGAAATTAGATAACATTTATATACGGGTAATAAACAAAAATGTCTAACATGTAATAATATACCTATACTTTACTACTCATGAAGCAAATAGAGACAGACTAACAAAGGAAAACCAATTGATAGATAAATCCAATTGGCCATCCTTCTATCCATACATCCAACCATCCTTATGGCAATAGGAAGCGAAGTCCACAGCGACATAGCCCTTAGAGTAAAGAAGGAATGACAAAAACTGGCGGGCATTGGTAAAATTAATTTGTCTGCCAATCGTCAGTGATCTGTATCGCATTTCAGTGATATTATATATGTAGTCGTATTATATATGTAGTCGTATTATATATGCATTATGTATGTAGTGTAGTCGTGTGACTTTATCGCCTAAGACTCGAATTTCTCCTTGATATAGTTCGACATTTTAGGATCTAATAGTACACAGTACAGCAGAGATAGTATGTGGGCATTTTGACGAAGTCTTATTGGAAGCCAATTGAGCTTATCGCGAAACTCTGATACATGAGCAAATTTGCTAAGACCAAATATGGATCTTCTAACGAAATTTTGAAGACGCTCAAGTATAATCAAATGCTTCTGAATAATATTAGAATAGTCTAGAATGGGAAGTAACAATATCTGAGCTAGTAAAATTCTTGTGGGAATAGGAATTAATAAGCGCAAACCAAGAGGTTGCTGCAAACAATTTTTTACCCGATTTTGATATGCAACGACCAAGAAAGAGATTGATCAATATATAGTCCTAGGTCTATTTTAGTGGTCTAGGTCTGTTTTAGGTCTCTGCTTATCTTACAGTTGTGTTTTTACTTTGTTCATTAACACACATTAACAAAGTAAAAACAACTGTAAGATAAGCAGAGCAATGTCTCTTTAATGATTTAAAACTAATTTAAGATATAGATTAACATTTCAAGAAAGCGTTCACAGTACATTTTCTAAATATTTCAACAGAATAGTAAACCCGAATAGTATACATTGTTAAACCTTTCCACTTTTCGAAGTGGTTCACTTTGTAAGTATAATTAATAAATAACTAGTAATCTTAAAAAAAAACAACGGAAAATACATTTGTAAAACGAACAACAATAACGATTACCATCAAACTATAAAATAAGCTACATATCTTTGAAATATTTCCCATTCCCGTGGGAATTACTGGATGAAAATTATTTACAACAAAAACCCTTGAATCAAAATGCAATAACCTATTTGCCAAAATTTCAAGTCAATTAACCTTCGACTACTTTTTGGACTCCTAGTTCTTAAGTTTTGCGGACACAATACGGAATCAGTATTTTTATATAAATAGATTAATCATATTTTTTTTATTTCTAAATATCGTACATCGACTATATGTAGACTGTACTATATCGACTGCCTTTTCTGGATTAACACATTTTGGTCGAGTCACTCAGTCTAAGTTACTTTGCAAATTAAAAGGGCGTATGAAACTCCAGATTGGCCAGATTTTTTCGCTATCAGTAATTATAACAGTCAATAAAAACAAATCTTTGAAAAGTATGTTTCCTATGGTTAAGTCACGATAGCCGAGTGGTTGGGTGGTCGAAATTTCGAGTCAAGAGACCCGAGTTCGATCCCCAGGTGGCAGTACCAATGAGTTTTTTCAAAAAAACTTATGTACGAATTGTATCGTTGGCTTGGACATAAAAGGCGGCGACGGGCTCACCACCTGTCACGTTGTCCCGAAAATATCTTCGGTGGAAGGTGGGTCAAAGGGACTTAATTGTCTAGACTAGACTTCTGTCTACCCCTGTATTGGGAATTGCGTGAAGATATTTTTTTTATGTTTCCTATAAATGAGATGATTATTTATGACAAATCGGGGTCTTTAAAAGACGGACAGCATAACTTTATAATCTATGTTGTACCGTCTTAAGGTTACCAGGGAATAAAATAAAATAAAAATATCTACACAGCTTTTTCTTCTTTATTAGTTTTATAGCCCCTCTTTAATCTACACAGCTTTTTTCAGGGAAATGTTTTTCTGTAATAACCTCTTTACGAAATGGCGGTAGTTTTCAAAAAGTTTATGCACGCCTCATTAACTCATCTTAATTAAAAAAAAACTACACGTGCGAGACTATTGATATAAAATAGCAAAAGGCAGTTTAACGAATTCTGAAGCTAATAAAACGGAACGCGGTCTCAACACGTAAATTATTTCGAAACATGTAATTTTTTTTCGTAAGTAGCAATATAAAATAAGTTATTTAGGAGATTTTAGATGGATTAATTAGAGTGCTCTTGATATACGGCTACTCAATTATCGTGTAAGTGCAATACGAACCTTGACATATCGATAGTAAAGCACTACCGCAACCGCGTCGCGTTATGAGGCGTCTCTATAATTAACAACATTCGATTAGAATAATTTATTTACGCTAAATGTTAGGACATTTTGAGGTTGCTAAGAGCGGTTTAAAAATAATATTTCTAGGAATAGACAAAACAGGCCAAATGTGTTAGTTCTTATATCTTCTTGAATAATTAAACATGATTATTATACATACATATAACATTGATGGGGACATCACATACATTCCTCTGATTCCAAAGAAAGTAGCTAAAGCACTTGTGTCATGGAATCGGAAACAAACACTGAGACCCAGTACAATGTAGAAAAGGTGGTTTTCTCTACATTCACCTGTCCGGGAATCGAACCCGGGACTCGCGGCATCTTGAAAATGGTTGTATCCGCGAGTCTTCCATGAAAGACATCAAAATTATATAAACTTATAATGTTTCAAGTACTGCGCATCGTATCCAATGGCTTTTGTATCTTAATATGTAAATTAACATAATAGAATTTAAATATTTGTGTTCGTTATTTTAAAACATGTATACGTTGTTCGCGCGTACAATGTGATTTTTTTTAATAAGTCGCTGATGTTATATTTAAAATGACAGTTACTTTCAAACAATATTTAGACATAATTCTTTATTAACTTATTTCTTAAATATAATGCGTGAACAACAGAAATAAAATATACCTTTTATAATAAAACAAAAGGCTGCCTTTAATTATAATATGATTATGTATAATTATACGTAAATCTTATGACTATCTTTAAAAAAATTGTGAATAACCGTTTATTATTACTATTGAATCACCCCCTCGTCCGTACATATTTATTTAGCTACAGCTATTCCTTGAAATTCAACTATTTCTACAACAGTGCCAAATATCTAATAGATGACTAGTATCTACGGAGTATTTTTCTGAATAAGAAAAATCTATTATGATACTATCACCAATAGCTTATACCATAAGGCATAAATCAGGTGGCTAGTATTATTAAAAATAAAATATAAACAAAATCAAATTGAATCATTTATGAATTGTTACACTCGAAACAAATCTTGTTCAAGACGCCAATGACCTTACGCCTGCTCGCTCCACTACGCGACTGTCGATGACTCATATGCATTGATAACGTCCTTTCCAAATACTCATCATGTACCCGATATATCTAATACGATGTATTCCTATTAGTCATAGTTACCTGGTAGGTATGTAAATTGATTCTTGTTATCTATGATTTTCATTTGCGACGAGATTTAAAAATTTTGTTCATAATATTTCTGCTTGCGTGTCGTTGCTAAAGGTATTAGTAAAATATCTATTAAAGGATATCTTTAAAAACATTAAATAACTAATAACTGCTTTATAAAAACTATAGACGAGTTTTTGGGTGATCAGAATTCGATGCAAGATTTTCGGGTAGAGTTCGGTCCCCAAGAGATAGGCTCGTGCCAATGGGTTTTTACAAGTTATTTACGATTTATAGGCTTGAACGTCTTTACGATGACAGGCTCACCATCTGTCACGTAGTCCCACAAGAAAACTTTTAACGATTTAAGGTGGGTCGTAAGGACTTGATTGTCTTGACCTCTGTCTACCCCTGTATTGGGAAATGGGTAAAGATAAGAAAAGCTTAATAGAAAAAAAAACAACTATTAAACAACAAACATTTGCAATTTTTAAGATTAATTGTTGAAATTCATTGAATAATTGAAGTGGCGGGCGTCTCAAAGAATATGTATATGTAAAAAGACATTCTCGACTAACGCTACTTATTGAGTCATATAATCAGATCCCACTAGACCCCAGAATGCAGTGTAGTGGACATAATAATTTAAACAACTTATACCTAGCTAAAGCCAGCCCTGCTTAACTATTAAATTATATGTCACTATTATATTGTTTTTCAGGGAAGTAAATAAAAATTCTCACCGAGAAAAAACATTATTAAATTTTTTAATAACTCGAATCCTGTTTCAATGTACATACATCGGAACAAAAAGTATATAAAAACAGTATTTTAAAGAATTGTAACGTTGTGTGAAAATTTCAAGTCAATCTATCAAATACTTTTTCAAGTTTACACGCAAACATACGGAAGTTTAATATTTATGTATAAATAATATAAATAATATTTAAGTAATTATTCGTAAATAATAAAAAATCTTCGAAGAGATAGAAGAGAGAGAAACGCAATGCAAAACGCAAACGAGAGAAGAGAAGAGAAGAAAGAGAAACGCAATTGGATGTATTATCATATATATTATACCTTTGTTAACAAAATCTATCAAAGACATAAGGGGGTCTGCTTTCAGTTATTCTACATTTGCACGGTGGGCCAAGGAGTTTAAGCTGCAGAGCATCCACGAGAGGTGCATCATAGCGAAAGACTCCCATTCTCTTCCCATGTTAGAGATAACTTTAAAAAGTCGTATGGTTTGATGGTAGAGAGACCATCTAGCAAAGCATAGCCATACGATCGATCAAGCAAAAGATAAAGCGAGTCAATCAGAATTCAAGCCGATCAGAAATTTTTTTGTTACTTTTTGTAATAGACTTATTTCAGGATGTTAAGGTAAACCCAGGTTACCAAGGGACAAACGACGTATATGCGAACACTTGCGTTTAGAAACCCTTTAATTTTTTTAAAATCGACAATGTTCAAAAAGTATGAGCTCTGTACTGTTTAACCCTGTGTACTGTTTAAACCTGTTGTTGTTTAATCCTTATGTACTGTTTAACCATGGAACATAATATTGTACCTGTTTTACCTGTAACAGCTCGATTTGCGATAAACATTATCGAGTTCTTTCGCAATCAATACACGATTAACGGTTATCAGCTCGTAAATGGATGGTGCTTTAGTAACCTCGTAGTGCTATTATCAATAAGATTAAATTGCATGTATTGGAAAAATAGACCTATCTTTTTTGTAATTTTCACAACACAATTCTAAGTTTCAACATTGGCTAGGGTCCAATGACCAATGTTAAAAACTTAGAACTGTGAAAGAACTTTTTTATAGAATAAGGGGCAAATGAGCAGGTGGCTCGCGTGATGGTAAGTGCGCCATCCATAAACACCTATAATACCAGAGGAATAACAGATGCGTTGCGTGTGGCGTTTGAGAAAGGTATAGGCTCTTATTTCGAAGGTCCCTAAGTCGTATCCGTCCGGAAAAACCGCTGACGACAGCACATTCTACAAAGTGCAAGTGTTAATATTAGATTATACCGTCAGGTTCGATAGAGAAATTCAGTGGCTGGAATTAATCCGAACAATTTCTCAGAACACTTTCCGTAGTATATCTAGTCAAAAATGCAACATCTTTTCGCAAAGCCAGGGGATCAAACCAATCAGATAGAACATGGTCGTTGACGATTCGAGCCGCTCTTCGTTGAATGCGGTCAAATGGAGAATACGTTCAAAAGGACCTGATACTGGGGTGCGCAGTGCAGATATAAAAAAAGTACTGAAGTACTTTTTTTAAATCTGCACTTCATGTGCGCCTACGCCAACATAAATCGGCAACATCGGGAGCAATGTGTAAGAAGTGATCTCCGTTCTAGACCACGCTTAGACAAAGCTGCCAATCTGCCAATCAATCAATTAAGTGAATAATCTGCCAGCTGTGTATTGAATATTTGTATACAACCCAAAAAAACTTCTTCATTAAAACTGGATGTCGTAAACAAGTTTTGTTGACGACCCTCCCGTATCTCTTCGTAACTTATATCACATTTATTTTACCCACACGAGCATTCTGATAGTCAAAAAAATTTTAAACTTAATATGATTATACAATTCAAGTCTGTTTAACGCATTTTCTTTTGAATCTTTGAATGTGATTTTCACCACCGTCAAAACATCGGATCGAATTTAAATTTGCGAAATTTGAATCAATGAACGAGAACAATACATTTAATAAAAAATTAAACAAAAAATTTAATAAAAAAAGAAAATGAGAAAATATCTATAATTATTAAACATTATTATTAATAAATAAAAGTTTAAAGAAATAAAGTAATTAAGGAATAAATCTTTTTATCTTAATCGAGCGTAAAGTAGGTACTTCTTAAGATATTTTATAACTACTTTTACCCATTGAACCATTATCTACAAACATACTACCTCAGGCATTTCCCAATCATTATATGTAAATAAAATATATATAGGATGCTATACCTTTTTACAATAAAATAATTTTACGGTTCCGTTCGACAAAAGCGTGTTTTTAAGCTTACATTTACAATATGCTAAAATCAACCTTTTACTTTGAGACTATGAAAAACAACTTTAAAGTTCAAACAGATAGTTACACAACTTACATTTATGACCAAAACTTACACCACATTTACTTTTTGACGCCGGTACCAAACCAAAATTGTATAGGAAATTTTTATTATTATTGTACATACGTATTAGAATATAATTAACAATTAGTGAAGGTTTAGTAAGCACTGATTTCAGGAAAAACTTTCTATACAGTATTCGCCATCGATACATGACTGAATAACCGTTTCGAAAAACTTTAGCCTTAAAGCATTCTAGTGACATAGTATCTAAAGTTCAAAATGTTATTGTGATTGCCAATCTGCTCCCCAGGCTTAAAATCTCGTTTCCATAAAATGTTATAGTCCGCTACGTTTAATTATATTATAAACTAGCTGCCCCCGAGGCTTTGCCTGCAGTTTAACATTTAACGCGGAAGCCTAATTTATGTTTCTAAAATAAAAGTAGCTTACGTTATTCCTTATAAACATTAGCTATCTGTCAGGGAAAGTCCTGTTAAAATCGGTTCAGCCGTTTCAGAGACTAGCCGGAACAAACAAACAGACAGACAGAAATTGTAAAAAAAATATTTTGGTGTATGTTCATATACATGTAGTATAAATCGGTTATTTCAATATTACAAAACACTCCTGTTTTATTTACATGTATAGATTTAAAAGTTAGTTACCATGTTGTTGTGGTTATATTAATTCTTGATTGACTTTGCATGACACAAATTAACGATGACCATGGTTTAATAATAATTATGATCAAATACTACTGCTCATTTAAGTATACAAATTAGACAAATTCCACTTACTTATTTCTTTTACAAGTGTATTCTTTAAAATTCATAATGATTTCTTATTTTACGTCCATTATATATATTTAAATAAAATATTTTTTACGGATTTTTTCACATTTTATTAGTTGTCTACTTCCCGAAATTTCAGGTGCTTAGCACTCGTAGTCTTCAGCGTTCTTTTATAATTTTACAATTCTTAATTTATTCTTATTCGTCACGTCTTTCATCGCAGAAGGTACTCCCTTAATTGTACCATAAAAAATTTCCCCCCCTCTCAACCCACACACTTGTGTTAGCTTTACTATAAATGCGTTCAGAAATTAAGATTAAATTGCACATAAAGTATAATATTGCTACCTTCGGCTACCGTCAACTTTATTTATTAATTTTGCAACCGATTGGCGAAAATCTTCATTTAAAAAATCGATTTATTTAAAATATACTTTTTTTTATTGAATTCAAGTAAGAAGTTCTGAGACAGGCATTACTTGCTTAAAAGGAGACATCTGTCATAGACACTTGTTAAAGAATACACTTGTTAAGTTAAGTTGTTATGAAATTCTTTATTCTGTAACAAAGTATGTTTTTAAATAGTTAAGACACTCTAAACTTTTCATTGTTCATTACTTGGTATAATTATACACATTTAGGCATTATTATAACGAAATATTTGAATGTGACCATTTCGCCGAACACACTACGCAATATGTTGTTTTTGTCGTCAAGTTTACGAAACATTATTTTGTTTTTGAAAATAATAAATGTAATTGCTTTAATACTTATTACGTCATTGCTTGCCGCGTGGTAACGGTGTAAGAATACTGCCACTCCCTTTCTTGCCGTGGGTGTCATAAGAGGCGACTCAGTGAACAGCCTTGAACATCGTTATGGCGACCGATAGATGGTGGTATAACAATCTCTAAAAATATCAGACCAAGATAATAAGACCGAAGCTGAGCAGCAGCGTCTAAAGTACGAGGTACAGCGATGGCCAATCCGCTTGCCTAGCGTGGCGATTGTGGCAAATCCTCCCTATGGGGGAGGCCTATGCCCTGCAGTGGACTTTAATAGGCCGTCATGTATGTATGTGTACTTCATTGCTTCGCACTATCACTTCTTTCGGCACCCACGAAAAGAGAGGGGGTGTTTATATTCTTATAAATATTATGCAATATGTCAAATCAGCAAAATTTTCTGGTTTAATCAATAATATTCCATTAGTTAATAGCTTGACGATAATTCTCCGATGATGTAAAATACCTATGTAAAAACGAGTGCGTTGGTTTCTGAAATACTCGATAACCCGACGTGCGTGAGAATAGAAAACAGAAAAATGGTGCGATCCATTTTTTGTTTTACATTTCGTGATTCCTACTCACCGAGTTACGTACTCAGGGATATTGAATAAAGATAAAAAAAAATATCTTCACGCACTTCCCAATACAGGGGTCGACAGAGGTCGAGTCTAGACAATTAAGTCCCTTCAACCCACCTTCCACCGAAGATATTTTCGGGACAACGTGACCGGTGGTGAGCCCGTCGCCGTCTTTATGTCCAAGCCAACGATATTCATACATAAGTTTTTGAAAAACCCATTGGTACGAGCCTACCAACTGGGGATCGAACTAGGGTCTATTGACTCGAAATTCCGACCACCCAATCAATCGGTTATCGTAACTTTCTTTTACTAAATTTTAGAGAAACTCGAGAGACCCGAGTTCGATCCTCAGGTGGCTGGCTTGTACCAATGGAGTTTTCAAAAACTTATGTACGAATTTTATCGTCGGCTTGGACATAAAGACGGCGACGGGCTCACCACCTGTTACGTTGTCCCGAGAATATCTTCGGTGGAAAGCGGGTCGAAGGGATTTAATTGTCTAGATTAGACTTCTGCCTACCCCTGCATTGGGAATTGCGTGAAGATATTTATTTATTTATTCTCATTCATAATACTCATTGCAAGTACTCTTTACGCTAGTATTATGTAAGTACGACGGGAAATGCGCCACAGCAGTGTTGGTGTAGTTTTATTTTGCTTATATTTTTATCGCATTCTTATCTTAAACAATCATTAGCACTAAACTTGGTGTTCAATGTTCACGTGTTTCAATTGCTTGTGACTGTGACATTGACGTTATGTACTAGAATAATTGCATTTTTTCATTTTAGGTTTTGACGATTTGCGTTACATAAATATTTATTATTTTTAATTTCTTTTTTATTAATAAATTTTATTTTGTCCTGTTTTTAAAGTAGTTCTGCTGTTCTTTAGCATAGTCATAGTTGACAACGAAAATCGACATGTGTAAGATAAAGTATTGCTAAGTACAAAAAAGATTTAGCAATGATGAGAGAGTTTCTTTTGAAAAGAAACCAGTGCTAAAATATTGTCAGTTTTACCTAAGACAGAACCTAAATTTTTTCTGTCTTCTTTACTTCTACCACTTACTTCAATAGAAGGAGAAATATGTATAGTAATTTTTGAAGATTAAGACAAAACTTATTGTGATACACTGCTGTCAGTTAACAGAAATGAGGCAACAACATGCTTGGCTCTGGGTAAGCCACCCAGAGTGCAGGCAGGCTAAAGAAGCACTACCGGCAATCAACCGAGATCTCTCCCCGAGGTTACCGGTAACTTCAAGGGGCTGCTGGTATTTCTTGTGGAGTTGGGTTGGCTCAAGTAAGCTTAGACAATCCCATCCGTACGCAAAATACGCGCTCGGTCGTGGTGTTACGGAAATCAGCCCGTCTAATCTAATCTAATTGTGGGGGATACTGAGGGTGTTCTAATGAGTTTTTAAAATTTTGTGCAAATGTAGTTTCTGGCTATCTGCCAAAATGTTGCTGTATAATACAATATCAGTAGAACATAAAAGAATGTGTAATGAATATTGTCTTCAATATAAATTTATATGTATAAATACAATAATTTTATTATTTGGTTAAAAATTATACATGTTAAAAACCTACAACACCCAAAAGATTTACAAACAGCAAATCCATACTATTCACCAATATCAATTATTTATGTGTAATTATTTGATTAATATTGTCTCACATAAGTTTTAGTAACTTATCTCATATTTTATCTTTATCCATTTCCAAATATAGCGGTAGCCAGAGGGCTAGACAATTTGACCCACTTTCCATGAGCTTATTTTGAGGCAATGTCATTGGTGTTGTCTTTGTATCCAATCCAACAGTATCAATTGTATATAAGTTTTGAAAAAAAAAAAACCATTGGTATATATTCTTGGGATCAAACTCCGGTCTCTTGACTCAAATTCCGATCACTCAACCACTCAGCTAAAACATTTAATATTTTTTATTTTTATGCAACATTTTATGAGTCACAATAGCCGAGTAGTTAGGTGATAGGAATTCGAGTCAAGAGACCTGAGTTTGATCCCCAAGGCTCACACCAAGGGTTTTTTTTTAAAACTTATGTATGAAAACTTATATTGTTGGCTTGGACATAAAGACGGCGACAGGCTCACCACCTGCCACATTATCCCAAAAAATGTCTTTGGTGGAAGGTGGGTCAAAACAACTTGTCTAGACCTCTGTCTACCCTTGTATTGGGAATGGCGTGAAGATATTTATTTTATTTAATTATTTTATTCAACATTTTATGTTTTATTCATGTAAACTTAAAATCTTTAACACAGGGCATGATTTATATACTTCTTGTTAAAAAATATTTAGACTAGAATATAAAATTAGCCACACATATCAGGCCATAGGCCACTCTTGGAAATTGGATTTATGCTTGGTTTGCCAAGTCAAGAGTTGGCGATTGTAACACCAGACACCTTTATCCTAGATACCATTGCCTATTTACTGGTCAGTTGAATTTTGGTCTGTATGTTTGATTGGTTGTTTGGTCTATCTTGTGATATTCAAAGCTGTACAGCAAATGAAGCCCATTATTTTTTCTTATAACACCAAGGAATGAAAAGGGGTAACATGTTCTTATGCAATTTCCAAGCCAAGCATATATTCTATTGTAAAAATAATACGGTGTAAGGTGAAAATTAGACTCTAACTTTTGACATTGTAGAAACAACATGCGGTTCGGTTACGGAACGGAACTGCATAAGTATTCTCTGTCATATTTTAAAATATCTTGGTTGACCTACCTTGTTTAGTCAACAGCGACTTGATAAAAAATAAAGTGCGGGCTAAATTTAATCTTTACGTCATGCATGTAAACAATGAATGAAAGTTTCCAAAACATAATTTTTTTTAACACCTCACTGAGACTTACCTTTCCGTTAATGCCAAGGCCGAGAACAGTATTTGAGATATCGTAATCATCCGTTATAGGAGATGTTTTTGGTGTTCTGGAAATGTTATTCATCTTTGATTGCAGCACTACTATGAACTGAACATACGTTGCCAACGAACAAGCGTCACCAGAAAAAAATAACTAATTTAAGCAAACAATTAGCGATTATTTCTACTTTTGTAACTTTCAAACCTACACAGAATGATAATATTTTAATCAAATCAACATCACTACACTGACACTCACTACTCGCTGCAAACACAGTGGAATTTGGAATGAATAATGGATGGATTATGGAAGCAAGAACGGGGAATGAATTATAGAAGTTACCATAAAGTAAAGCTATAATCTATGGTTAAATGTTAGTTGTCAATTTTCCATATTTCTCTCTTTCTCTCTCTCTCTCTAATTAATTCAAATGATCGAGTAAGTATATGAGGTTACCATAATAAAAATCAGCAAAATAATATAAAATCAAACATGAAATCTGGTTAGGTTAGGATATTGCGGGACACAGGCTTCTTCCGTGACGGAGAATTTGTAATAATCACTTGTTGTACACAAGTGTGAAATATGTAGAAAAAACGGTAGCCAGAGGGCTAGACAATTTGACCCACTTTCCATGAGCTTATTTTGAGGCAATGTCATTGGTGTTGTCTTTGTATCCAATCCAACAGTATCAATTGTATGTAAGTTTTGAAAAAAAAAAAAAAAACCATTGGTATATATTCTTGGGATCAAACTCCGGTCTCTTGACTCAAATTCGATCACTCAACCACTCAGCTAAAACATTTAATATTTTTATTTTATCCTTACTCAATATATCATTAATTAGACGAATTACAGTAATCTTCAGATAAAGTAATTTATACTGGTGTACACTGATTAATTACTTCATTATTAACTTCAGCGTTTAAGTTGCAACATGTCTGCCAATCCGCTTATCCAGCGTGGTGCTAATGACCCTTTAACGGGAGGCCTATCACCAGCAATGGACTGTTACGGGCCGCTTCGTATGTATAATTAAAAATTAAGAATTTTCTAATGATATAAATAATATGTTTATACTTTTACACGTGAATAAAAGAATACTTTAATAATATTGTATGTTTCGTAAAAATAATTGTCATAAAACTTAAAGCCACTGCCGCAAAACTTTCACGCTGCCTGCGATGGTTATACCGGAACGCCTAAAATCGTCTATTATACGCACGATGTTATAATTTTAAATTGGCACCAGTGAACGCAATTAGAATATTTTTTGTGTTTTCATTTGAGTTCAATGGTGGAAATCAACTGAAAAGTAGTACTTAACGAAAGTGGAAGAATGATGAATTTTTAAGATGTCATAATTTTTAAAATGTTATAAGATGTTATAAGTTTTAAATTGGCACCAGTGAACGCAATTAGAATATTTTTTGTGTTTGCGTTCATTGGTGGTAATCAACTAAGAAATAGTACCTAACGAAAGTGGAAGAATGATGAATTTTTAAGATGTCATAATTTTTAAAATGTTATAAGTTTTAAATTGGCACCAGTGAAAGCAATTAGAATATTTTTTGTGTTTTCATTTGAGTTCAATGGTGGAAATCAACTGAAAAGTAGTACTTAACGAAAGTGGAAGAATGATGAATTTTTAAGATGTCATAATTTTTAAAATGTTATAAGATGTTATAAGTTTTAAATTGGCCACACATATCAGGCCATAGGCCACTCTTGGAAATTGGATTTATGCTTGGTTTGCCAAGTCAAGAGTTGGCGATTGTAACACCAGACACCTTTATCCTAGATACCATTGCCTATTTACTGGTCAGTTGAATTTTGGTCTGTATGTTTGATTGGTTGTTTGGTCTATCTTGTGATATTCAAAGCTGTACAGCAAATGAAGCCCATTATTTTTCTTATAACACCAAGAAATGAAAAGGGGTAACATGTTCTTATGCAATTTCCAAGCCAAGCATATATTCTATTGTAAAAATAATACGGTGTAAGGTGAAAATTAGACTCTAACTTTTGACATTGTAGAAACAACATGCGGTTCGGTTACGGAACGGAACTGCATAAGTATTCTCTGTCATATTTTAAAATATCTTGGTTGACCTACCTTGTTTAGTCAACAGCGACTTGATAAAAAATAAAGTGCGGGCTAAATTTAATCTTTACGTCATGCATGTAAACAATGAATGAAAGTTTCCAAAACATAATTTTTTTTAACACCTCACTGAGACTTACCTTTCCGTTAATGCCAAGGCCGAGAACAGTATTTGAGATATCGTAATCATCCGTTATAGGAGATGTTTTTGGTGTTCTGGAAATGTTATTCATCTTTGATTGCAGCACTACTATGAACTGAACATACGTTGCCAACGAACAAGCGTCACCAGAAAAAAATAACTAATTTAAGCAAACAATAGCGATTATTTCTACTTTTGTAACTTTCAAACCTACACAGAATGATAATATTTTAATCAAATCAACATCACTACACTGACACTCACTACTCGCTGCAAACACAGTGGAATTTGGAATGAATAATGGATGGATTATGGAAGCAAGAACGGGGAATGAATTATAGAAGTTACCATAAAGTAAAGCTATAATCTATGGTTAAATGTTAGTTGTCAATTTTCCATATTTCTCTCTTTCTCTCTCTCTCTCTAATTAATTCAAATGATCGAGTAAGTATATGAGGGTTACCATAATAAAAAATCAGCAAAATAATATAAAATCAAACATGAAATCTGGTTAGGTTAGGATATTGCGGGACACAGGCATCTTCCGTGACGGAGAATTTGTAATAATCACTTGTTGTACACAAGTGTGTAATATGTAGAAAAAAACGGTAGCCGAGTCCCGGTATGTAACATAAAAAAAAACACAAAAATATTTATTTTATCCTTACTCAATATATCATTAATTAGACGAATTACAGTAATCTTCAGATAAAGTAATTTATACTGGTGTACACTGATTAATTACTTCATTATTAACTTCAGCGTTTAAGTTGCAACATGTCTGCCAATCCGCTTATCCAGCGTGGTAATAATGACCCTTTAACGGGAGAGGCCTATCACCAGCAATGGACTGTTACGGGCCGCTTCGTATGTATAATTAAAAATTAAGAATTTTCTAATGATATAAATAATATGTTTATACTTTTACACATGAATAAAAGAATACTTTAATAATATTGTATGTTTCGTAAAAATAATTGTCATAAAAACTTAAAGCCACTGCCGCAAAACTTTCACGCTGTCTGCGATCTGAGTTGCCCTTGGCTCTGATGGTTATACCGGAACGGCTAAAAATCGTCTATTATACGCACGATGTTATAATTTTTAAATTGGCACCAGTGAACGCAATTAGAATATTTTTTTGTGTTTGCGTTCATTGGTGGTAATCAACTAAGAAATAGTACCTAACGAAAGTGGAAGAATGATGAATTTTTAAGATGTCATAATTTTTAAAATGTTATAAGTTTTAAATTGGCACCAGTGAAACCAATTAGAATATTTTTTTGTGTTTTCATTTGAGTTCAATGATGGAAATCAACTGAAAAGTAGTACTTAACGAAAGTGGAAGAACATCCCAACTTTTTTATACACAAATAATTTTAACACGCTTTTATTATCTTCACCTGTGTGCTTGTTTGTTTGTATGTTAGTTTGTAACCGACTGCTTTGAACTCGATTTTGACACACTTTGAACGTTGAGATTTCATTTATGCTTCGTAGACTTCTCAAAATTATTTGACAATACTATCAGATTATCAATTACATTATTATATTGTTCCTTTTATAACACACTTATTAAATTTCTCTTAATAATTAATAAAATCTTTTAAACAAGGCATTATTCCAGACATATTAAAAAATCTACAGTTACTCCTGTACAAAAGGAAGGCATAAGAAAAGATATTAATAATTACAGACCTATATCTGTTTGGTCTACTATATCTAAAATACTGGAAAAATATTAAATATAAGTAATAAGTAAAAATAAGTAAAGTAAAGACATAATATAATAATTAATAAATTGGATAAAAAGTCACGATAGCGAGTTGTTGGGTGGTCGGAATTACGAGTCGAGAGATCCCCAGGTGGCAGTACCAATGAGTTTTTCAAAAAAAAACTTATGTACGAATTTCATCGTTGGCTTGGACATAAAGACGGCGACGGGCTCACCACCTGTCACGTTGTCCCGAAAATATCTTCGGTGGAAGGTGGGTCAAAGGGACTTAATTGTCTAGACTTGACCTCTGTCTACCCCTGTATTGGGAATTGCGTGAAGATATTATTTATTATTATAATAAATTGGATAAAATAGAAGTAAGAGGAACGTCATTAAAACTTTTTAAAAATTATCTATCAAATAGTAAACAAAGTGTTAATATTGAAAATTGTATACATTTTTTCATACGCCGAAGGCACAGCTATTATTTTCTCTGGTAATTCATGGTATGATGTGCACATTTGCGCTGAAAAAGGTATAACGTAAATAGCTAAATGGCTAAAAATTAACTTACTCAGACTTAACACAGGTAAAACCAGGTTAAAGTACATACATGCAAAAATATTAATGATAAAAATTGTGGATGCTCAGAAATAAATAGAGTTAGATACACAAGATATTTAGGCGTCATACTCCTAATGAAATTAATAACATAATAAAACTACTTAAAACACTACGTCGGTTGGATACGATAAACTAACAACAAAGATAATTAAAAGCTGCGTAAACTATATAGGCAAACCTTTAGCATACTTAATTAATTTGTCATTGGAACAGAGTATAATTCCTAATATATATAATAAATATAATTTTTTTTATATTTTCTAATAGTTTGAAAATTTCTCCTTTTTAAAAAAGGAGATGCTACGGACATAAACTTCGGACACAAAACAGTTGCTGAGATCTTAAATGACAAAAATCCGACTGTTGGAATATTTCTGGATATGTTTAAGGCCTTTGATTTTTAATCAGAGGTAAAGCTCAATGGTTAAAAAGCTTTTTTTTTATAGAAAAGGGAGGCAAACGAGCGCGAGCAGTGGCTCACGTGATGGTAAGTGATTACCGCCGCGCATGAACACCCGTAGTACCAGAGGCATACTCGGGCTGTGTAGCGGTGCAATCGGTGAATAAGGAAAGTTTTTACTAGTACTATTACCACGGCACCCGTCGCTCCGAAGAACTCGGTCGAAGTTCTGAAGGTTGAGTTTACTCCCTGAAGTTCCTAGACTTTGAGACTTTGGGCGACCACACCCCGGGATAACGTCTGTTTGCCAATTGACACGCCTGTCGTTGCAATTGTAACTGGCCAACAGCGTTCCAAGCGCGTCGGACACCCTATCCCTCTTCTTAGAAAAGGGCACCGGTGTTCGGCCCTGCGGTGTACTTGTACACTTCGGCATATTAAGACTCGTTTCGCAGGGACATCTTTCCTTAAGTCAACGAACCAAGACCCCAAACCGCTCGCTGGGCGCTGTGCTGGGGCTTCGAAAGGTTTCACCCGGCTAAGTGGCCCGCGCTGTGGGGCGGGGGGGGGGGAGTGGTCAAGCGACACAGGAACCGATATCGTTTGCACGCCTACCGAGATACGCACACGCACATACACATTACATACTAGGTACTCATTACACATATTAGTGTACATTAGTGTACAAGAATGTCGGACGAGGGGGACCCACCCCCCTCCCGCCGACCTAGGGAACCACCCGACAAGCGGCGGACAACGTTCGAAAGGACACTAATGAAGAGGGACCTGTTGGATCCCGACAAGTCGGTGATATTACCTCCCCGGGACAGCACCAACATCAAAACCGGGATACCACGGGCGCTACCGCGTACACGCGCATCGCCCCCGACCCCCGCGTCTACTGACCGGCGATCTGAGTATCGTCAGGTGGAAGACACGGAGGTCCTGCACGGGCGACTAGCCGCAAGACGTCGCACGCCGCCGGAAATCGACGCTCCTAAAGAGAAAAGGACAAAAACTCCAGTACGGCACGCAGAACCGCCGCAATCGCCATCCTCATCCTCCTCGTCGGAGTATTCCCCAGCCACTGAAACGCAAGTTGAAGAGGAGGGGGGACCAGCACTTTACCCGGGAGGATGGGATTCGACCGAGTACGCCGGGCTGACGCCATTGGAAATCGAGGCCGGAAATACGGTTGCTGTACCCGGCGCTAGTTGTGTAACACAACTCAGCACGGGCCCGGCAACCAGTATAAATACCGATGAGACGGATCTCGCAACCATCGAGGCGACTCATGATGCCCCCCCACCCCCTCCTGCAAACCTCCGTAGCGGGTGACCATACTAAGAGGGACATGGCTCAAACCCGCTCTACCCTGTCTCCCTCCGAAATGGAGGTAGAGATTAAGGTAGAGAAAAAATTAATGTCGCCGGTAGAGATGCCGGTCGACATAGATACACCGAGGCTGGCTGCCGCCTATGATGCCCAAACGTGGGGGGGCCCTACGCGCCCAGGAACGTCGTCCACATCGACGTATGCCACGATGGCATCTGCACCCAAGCGCCCGCGCAGCCCTCCTGTGCCATCACCTAGGAAAGTGGTGGCCAAGGAAAAGGAGGATAGCAAGTATCCTCCTATAATAGTCGAAAGCCTACCAGAATGGGCAAAACATTTCCGTGCCCTACACAATATTTTAGGGCACGCGCCGAATGCGCGCCCCTTCGGGAAAGGGGTAAGATTCCGCCCGCATTCGGCAGACGAATACAGGAAGGTGCAGAGGTATCTGACGGAGCGCAGCAAGGAACACGCAGCGCTCGCATGGTACTGCTATGCACCAACCGCTAAATTGCCCACTAAGGTGGGACTGCGTGGGCTACCAGCGGATACACACCCCGAAGACACCGAGGAGGCCCTTAAGGCACTGGGCTTTCCCGTTACCTTCGTAAGGGCAATCCCCCCGAAGAAAGGGAGACCGGTTTGCCTTTTCCACGTAAAGTTAAACTACCTTAGCCAAGAGAAGCTCAAGAGGCTGTATGATGTACACGAGCTCCTCTGCATACAGTAACCATTGAGGCATGGCAAGGCAGGGAAGGCCCGGCTCAATGCCACCGTTGCCAGGGGTTCGGACACTCCTCGGCAAACTGCTTTCGCCCTGTGAAATGCGTCAGATGTGCCGGGGACCATGTCGCAGCAGACTGCCCCAAACCCAGGGATGGGCCACCGAAGTGCGCCAACTGTGGTAAGGCGCACTCGGCAAATGACAGGAGATGCGCTATTATTCAGCGCATCGCTCGTAAGAGGGGTATCAGAATGCCCCCTCCCATCCCTCCCCCGCCGGAGCATGCGCCGCGGCAAAACACGCACAGAGGTGCACCACCAGTCGCAAAGAGCGCATCCAAAGCGAGACCCCAGCCACAGCCGCGACAGCCGCGGCGCCTGGAGGTGGCAACCGAAGAGGCACCAGCCACTAAACCTGGGAAAATAGCGGCGGTCACAACTCTGCAACCGCCGGCTAACGAGGCCACCGAGAGGGGAGGACCCCTCTCCACTAAGAGAAAGAGGAGGGGGAAGAAGAAGAAGAAAAAGAGGCCTAGGCCTGGAGCAATGGGATACTCCTGAAAACGGCCGGTGTGGAGCTAAGGATCTACGCAGCGTACCGCCCACCCAGCCCTCCTCTCTGCCCCTCGGACATCCGAGCCGTCATGGACAACAGTTCTCCTGTCATTATGGCAGGAGATTTTAATGCCAAACACCTGGCATGGGGTTCGCACATCATGATCCCCGCCGGCAGGAGACTGTTTGTAAGACGCCGAAGAAGGGGATATGAAGTGTTGGGACCAGGAGCTCCACACATATCCCCACGATAACAACACATCGGCCGGATGTCCTGGATATAGTTCTTTGCCAAGGAATCACATACCCGGTCCAAGTGGAGGTGCTGTATGACCTGGACACGCAGCACCTACTAATCCTCATCATCATGTCGACCAGCGCCGACTCCGTAGTGCCCAGGGCCTCGTACGAAGACCAACTGGGAGCAATATAGAAGAGCACTGGCAAACCTTACCTACGGTTCGAACATAACATCCGCAGAAGAGGTAGAAGTGGCCGCAAAATATATCTGTGAAAAGATACATCAAGGGTATCTAGCGGCCACCAGGACAATACCCGACACGCACCGTGGGGAGGTACTCCCACAGGCTCAAAACTCTCTTGGAGGAGAAACGATCCACTAGGAAGCTTTGGGCTGGGACCAGATGTCCCAATCTAAAACCAAGCTCAACACTATCACCGAAAAGCTGTCGGAAGGATAAAGGCCTTCCGAGGCGAGTCGTGGAACGCTCGCATCGGCTCTACACATATACCGCAGAAAGTGGTACCCAGGACCGGGGGAGCAGCAGCCCCCTGAGAAGATGCCCGGGCAATGAGGCTTGCCTCGAGGCCCGATACTTGCGAAAGCAGAAGAAATCCGCTCACGCTCCAGAGGCATAGCAGATGCGTTGCCTCCCTTAGTGTGCCCACTCCCAGAATTGGCGGAGAGGGGTGTGTGGGCCACCGGTTACCTGCACTCACCAGACGAAACGCAGAAGTATGTTAGACTTCTACTTCACGCCGGTATTCTGTGAGGTCGTGGTACTTCCCCGGTCGAGCCGGCCCATTCATGCAACAACAAAAGCTGATGCGTGGCTTCAAATCGAAAACAGTATACAGAAATATGTACCGTAGCTAAATTACTAAAATAAAATAAGATCTTCTATAAGAGGTATAACTAGTGGTGTTCCTAAAGGAAGTGTTTAAGGACCAGTTCTGTTTATAATTTATATAAACGATCTTCATGATGACATCATATTGATAGTTAAAAATAAAGATCATAAAGCCTTAGAATCTAAAGCTGCAAAGGAACTACATAACACTATAAAATGGCTGGAAGAGTGGAACTTTAGGATTAAATTAATCCTTTAATGTATTGGGAATTGTAACTTAGAAACTGAATGTAAAAGTTTAATATTCAGTTTCTAAGTTACAATTCCCATAGGTCCAACTTAAATATTAGATATAATCAAAAGATCCCTCCGACTGTAGAATGTAACAATTTTCTTGGGATTATAATTGACCAAAACCGAAATGGGAAAAACCACATCAGACTATATAGTACTATATGGTGCAGAATTCTTAGAACACTAAGCATTTAAAGTGCTCAAAATTCGACCGATGTCGTGTTTATATATATATATATATATATATATATATATATATATATATATATATATATATATATATATATATATATATATATATATATATATATATATATATATATATATATATATATATATATATATATATATATATATATATATATATTTATTATAAAACTAATTAAAAACGCGATAAAATCCGATCGAAAATCGTTTTATTTTAAATGTGTAGTATTCGCGTAAACACAAGATTTCAATATTTGTTAAAAGGCACCACACATCAGTTATTTTCCTTAAATTACAAAATAAAAAAAAAGTAATAGCAGGTATCCAAATAAATTATATATACCTAAACATATGTTGCACTTGTTTAGCAATAATAAATTTTGCAAGGCAAAACAATTTATAGTAAAATTCCCGACAGTATAAAAACTTTGCCTATAGCTTTATTTAAAAAAAGGTTATTAGTTTGGTTACTTGATCATTGTTTTTACTTAACGAAGTAGTTTCTTTTACACAGACTTAGTGATTGATTTAACATATGCTTGAATGACAATATTAGTTGTATTAGTAGTAGTAGTTGTAAATTAAAATTGTTAATATTAAGGACATTATGGTTATTACAGCCATTAAAATACATAAAGTGGAGGTGTTTCCATGTAATTGGAATTGGTTTTAATTCACCTGCTCGTTTGCCTCCATTTTATATAAAAAATATGTACTGGGCTTTTGCTGAGGCATCGAAAGAAAATTGAACGAAAATATAAAAAATAACGCGGTTTTTGACGTATCGTACCGATTGAATATTTTCGAGAACTGATTAACCGTGCACCCCTCGCTTTTCTCAATAATACTGATAGTTTTGGTTCTTTATTTTATTTCTATATTTTTTACTTTTTGATTCGATTTATTATGAATTAAGGAATCGGAAGAATCAAAGAGATTTTTAAATTTTTTTGAACTATATGTTTTTTTATTACTTCGAAGATCTTTGAATATATTACAGCGCCTTCTGTTAAATACATTACATCGCTATCTCTCAACGAGCGAACCTTGTGCACCCACGTGATTATGTTATTAAAACACGTACTGGAGTCGCACACATCCAACAGTTTCTCCCAACTGTATTGTTCTTATTTCCACTGTAGACTCGAGGTTGCTGTTTTGGAACTTTCTTCATAGATGTTATTTCAGTTTGTTGGTCCCTACGATTATGTCAATTATTCAGGTTATACTACAGATATCGCCGTTCTATATTATGTAATGCAAAGATACAATATAGTCACGATAGTCTAGATATAGTCGAGTCGAGAGACTCGAGTTCAATTCCCAGGTGGCAGGCTCGTACCAATGGGTTTTAAAAAAAAACTTATGTACGAATTATAATCGTTGGCTTGGACATAAGGACGACGACGGGCTCATCAACTGTCACGTTGTCCCGAAAATATCTTCAGTGGAAGGTAGGTCAAAGGGACTTAATTGTCTAGACTAGACCTCTGTCTACCCATGTATTGGGAATTGCGTGAAGATATTTATTTATTTTATTTTTACTTTAATTTTTAGTTGACGCTTAGGTGTCATTTGGCAAGATATCACTCTTTCATTACTAAAACAACAATGATCGCGAATGAAATAGCGACTAGACGGGCTCGTGTTTCGTTTCCGAAAATATCTTTATCTCATCACTTGGCAATCGGTTGGCGATCGCAGTACCAGAAACCTCACACATTAGACGCTAGTGCATATTATTGGTCCGGATTTTTGAGATGGCTGTTCTGCCATCTGATGGTAATGGTGCATTATGTGGCTTTTCACTTTGTTGTCTTTTACGACACCCACGAGAAAAAAGGATGTTTATGATGTTAAAAAATGATTCAAATCATTCTCAACGCTGTAGTAAACAGAAATTGCTATACTTTTTTGCAAAGGCGTTGTATTATTTTACAGTCAAAATATGACATCAAAAAGGTTCAATTTTAAAACATAAAATGCTTAAGCCATTACAAAATATAAAAAGGATGCCATGTAACTAAATTAATTAAAGTGGACACCTCTGTAAGCATGTCTTTGCCTCGTTTTCACTGTGCCTCATTGCACAATATAAACTACTTGCTTCTGCTACGAGGCGGATTTCAAAAATAGATACTTCATGCGTTATTCCTCTCAAATAACCTTCATTTTTCAAAGTTATTTTAGCTAGTAATACTTCAGATTTTTCTTGAAGTATTTAAAAAACGTCTACAACGTTTAAATTACATACAGCGACTTAAATATCTTACTGGTTTTGCGAAGTGTTGTCTAGAGAATTTTCTGATGCTTAACGATTATTTTGCTTTAAAGACCTATTTAAAACAAAGAAAATTTAAAAAATTTACAGTGCAATAGTTTTTTTCAAGTGAAAAAAAAGTGAACGTATACTTTTTTGATATCATACAGTCAGTCAACAGTTTGAGAAGGCTAATTTATTTCTTCAACTTCATATGGTATGGTGTAAGATAATACCATCCTCTACTCCCGTGGTTGCTGTGAAAGGCGACGAAGGGTAGAGCCTTGAAAATTCAATTGGCTACCGACCAATGTCGGAATAAACATATCGGAAATTTTGCAGATCGGTGACGGGCGCAGTGTCTAAGATGCAAGTTTTAGCGATCGGCAATTCGCTTGCCAAGCATGGCGACAAAGTCTTACCCTCCTGTGCAGGAGAGAACCAAATGCTACACTGCAATTTTACAGGCCGTAATGATAATGACTAAGATAATGGCCGTATTGGTAAAACATAATAGAATAAGTTGTTAGCTCAGTGACAATTGAACTATTATGTGAAAGTACTTAACATATCCGCTCATACATCACATCAGTACATACATAACAGTACATTACAAAAACTTGAGTTTGTAGGTTCATCTCTGGTTTGAAACTTAAAGTGTTTTTATAGTTATTACCTCCTTCAATACGAATAGATTGTCCCTACATATATACATTTATAAATACATACATACATAGATACATGCATGCACAACGGGCTGTAAGGATTTGATAACGCCATGATTAGCAAGTGGATTGAGAACATATATACACCTCGCATTGTAGACGCTGCTGCCTATTACTTCTCTGATTAATTTCAGTTTAGAATTTTTTAAATCTTAAGCCGCCATCCATCGGAAGTCATTGCTTCATAGAGGGATTTTCCCTTAGTCCCTTTAAAAAAATACCGCGAGGAATAACGCTGCGGTGAATTCTTACTTCACACACATTTAAACCCTACAACTTACGTTATCTTTACTCTGCTATATTAGTATTTTCGATATTGCGTGTAAAGATATTGAATTTGCATATATACATGTAATTCAAAAAGATAACTTGAACTGTCCAACAATATTACAGTTGGAGGTGGTCAGTGATTATAGAAGCTAATAGATGCCTCGTACACGTCAGAAGGACTAGGACGCCATTAGAAAATTTTCCATTGCACTTTTAATCAATAGTTCCCTCTCGAAAGCATTTTAGAAATCGAAACACGTTATACGTACCACTTTTACAGTTTACAAAACATCCTATTACCAAATTCGTCGATAAGTTGCCTAACTGAACAGGCTGAGTTCAATACGTGTGCGGTGGTCCGGTGTATATCATCTACATTTGGCTTGTCGAGTCCCCACTGATGTCGTCAGCAACGCTTTCTCTGTGCGCTTGCGTGTCATGAATCATACGAATGGGGCCATTACATTAATTGTGTTTAAAGGCAATTTCTATGTCGAATAACTTCGGTGTAAGCAAATCTTAATACTTTACTAATACTTCTCATTGTTTCCTGTAACATGGGTAACATAGAAGAAAGGGCATATAATAAATACATACATTATGTATGAATGTATTACGTAGGTATGATAGGTACAACATCACATACATTGCTTTGATCCCAAAGTAAGCAGCTTACGTACTTGTATAATGGGATCAGAAACAAACGAAGGTAACTTAAACACCCGGACCTGAGAAAATGAAGTGTTTTCTACATTTACGCGACCGGGAATCGGAATTGGGACCACAGAGCTGGCGACACCATGAAAACCAATGTGTACGCCACTCGTCCACGGAGGTCGTCAAATAGGGAGAAAAGAATTATCAATTTCAATAATTAACTATAGATAAGGGATTAACTATCACTTGAAGTAAATGACTAAAATAAACAGACCGAATAATGCGGCGTCTAAATGCGTGTTTCGCTTCACCAATGGATGATTTACCAGTGGTTGTGAGCGAGTATAGTCTTATATACCATCTCCTTCTTTCCGTGGTAGTTGTAAGAGGCGAATAAGGAAATTTTGCGGGATTGCGAGATGCCCACCGTGAAAGCTAACAACTAAAATTCAGCAGCAGACGGGCAGCAGCGCCAAAAGAGCAAGATTTTTTGTATTCCATTCATTTTTTGTATTCCATTCAATCCATTAAAATTTTTCCTTAATAATTTGGACATCCTCTGTGGAACTAAACTATATATAATAATAATTATTGCTTATAACATTGCTATGTAACCCAGTAAATACTCGGTTGGTATACTCGGTTAATAGTAAATGTAATAAAAATCAACTATAAAAGAAGAAAATATATTAAAAATCTTATATTTGTCAGGACTAATGCAATTTTAAACGTACAAAAATACTAATTAAGCTCAGATATAGCGTGAGAATAAGGAAATAAAGTGCCTATTATTTACTGACCGATACACGACCGTGAACAGCCTACCACATATTCACATACTTGAATATTATAAAAGATAATCTTATATTATATACTAACAACAATGGACATGTAAGGTGTACACAAATAATGAATACTCAATTATATTTTATTCTTGAGTGAGTGCAGTCTTTTTAATAATTTGTTTCTTTTATTTTATTACGGAAGTGAGTAAATATTTAAATGTAACAAGTTGAGTTTATATTAATTTCATGATGATAATTCATTCTTAATGTAATTGTTCCTGTTGTACACTTGTCCTTGAATTTTATGCATTGACTGTTGCTTTGATTAGATTATTTTGTTAATGTTATTTAAATCGTTAAGAAATATAAAACACTTTGAATTATTTTAAGTCATTGGTAAAATTTTATAAAAAGATAATATTGTATAAAGTGCTCTAAGAATATATAGAATAAAGAAGTCATTTATAAACTTCGCTAATGAACATTTAAGAAAGTCGCGGTTTTCATGGCCACAGCCAGCTAAATAACGCATAAAGATCGCATATGACGATTATAATATCTCTTCTGTAATAACCGCGAAATTTGTTTTTAAGTTACACGCAGCTTATCTTTAGTTTTTAATGTTATATAAAAGTTTCAAGAACTTTTACTTCCTTTATAAAAGTTGTGTATTTCGGTATAGTCACAAGCACGGTAGCCGAGTGATAACGTGATCGGAAGTCATATCATTAGGTTCAAATTCGATCCCTAGGAAAAACGACAGTTTTTTGAAACTTATGTACAATTTGAAGACGGCGACGGGCTCGATACCGACCACCTCTACCGACGTCTATCTTAACGGAAATATGACAGATAGTAGGAGTATAACTGAATGTAAATATTAATGTCAAAGGAAAAAAAGAACGCCTTAAATTTTAAATAATTATTACTAAAAATGGGTTTTATATTATTCTTCACTTCAGCACAGAGTGCAAATTTTATGTAATATATACTTATACTCTTAAAAGCGCACAATCAGTGATATATTATGTCGACGAAATTAATTATAGTTACGATAGTTGTGTGGTAGGGTGGTCGGAATTTCGAGTCGAGAAACCAATGGTTTTTATCAAAAATTTATGTACGAATTATATCGTTGTCTTGGACATTGTGAGGGCGACGGGCTCACCACCTGTCACGTTGTACCAAAAATATCTTCGGTGGAAGGTGGATCGAAACGACTTAATTGTCTAGACCTCTGTCTACTCCTTTATTGGGAATGGTGTAAAGACAAAATTACTTGTGCATTAAAACTAGCAGTTAAGTTTATATTTATTCTTCAAAACAGAAACGTTAAAATTATTTACCTTTTAAAAAAACAGAAGTTACGTAGAAACTATAACCGTAAAGTTTAAAAAGTTGATCAAAAATGGTAAATTTATCTTAAGAAATATTCAATTGTTACTTTTATCTATTCAATGAGCTGAAAAGGTATATATGGGTGTTAAAGTTTTGCCATTTGTGCCTTTTAAATTAGTTACCAGTCGAATACATTTTGTGGGTTATAAATAATGCTTATCTATGTGTCCCATTTCCCTTAATTTAAGGCATCCAAATATTTGAAATTTGCAAAATTATTTGCAGATCCAGACTATTTAGTCCTTTCGACACACGTTTCACTGTATTTAACTTAAAGAAAACCAAATTAAGCTTAGTGTTGTCAGGTGATATTTTAAATTTCATGTTGAAATTTATCAGACAAGGTCACAATAAAATCTGAGAGAACAGTGATAAGGTTAAAGTCAAAGCCAAAACTTGTTTCTTCAGTTTAGGCCTGTTTAAAACTCTTAAGAACGTTAATATCCATACCGGTTTAAGGAATAAGTCCTTTTAAGACAGGAGGTAGTGTTACAGTATATTACAATATCATTTTACATTTAAGTACAATATGTTATTGAAAAAAAAATGCCCAACTTCTTCCGCACGCATCGCAACCTGCTAAGACTTAAGGTTAATAATGAAGGTAGAACGAACTAGTAGATTGTATACAGTAATAATAAGTATTACACTGATATACTAGACATAGTCTAGGTTAATTTTAGTGGACTATTCCGTACCACGATCTAATCCGTATGGCGAGGTTCTCTAAAGAAGCGAAACAGACAAAAAGGAGAATATCTGGACCTGACTTAAGAGGTGACCGACAAGTCGGGTGTTATGCCAATTGAATTTATCCCGATAGTCGTTTCTGCGAATGAGTTATCCCCAGTTACTCTCTCAAAACATGTGACGCGAATGGGATCATTGGTGGACTCGTACGAGCTTAAATGCATAAGGTGGTGCTCCTCGATATCGCCCGTGTCCACCGCCATTTTCTCTCACTTTAACCCTTACCCTCAGCCTGGCTTCTGTTTGGTTTATTCAGATATCTATTTTTAAATATCTATAATGAAATTATATATCTTATTGTATATAATTTTATCTTTATTGTTTGTTTTATCTATGTGTTTATTTCTAGAGTTAGTCCGACTAGCAAGTGTAAAAAAAGTGTTATGCTTAATATATGTTAATAAGCGATGATGTGAAGAGGATAAAGTTTAACAGCTCATTATTAGTCCTAGGTTCTATTTTATATTTAGAATTAACTGCATGAAAAGAGGTAAAAATATAGAGTCAGATAAAGTTCGAGAATAAAAATAGGTAAATTAACTAAGTTAACTATCGCCGCTGAGAAATATTATTATTGCCAATATTTTTTAAATGTGGCTCTTGGGCGTATTATGAAATTACAGTAGACGTAAAAGAAAGGCCTCACCAAGCTTACCTTAAGATTTATAAAGTCGGATCATAAATATATATAGTGTTATATATTAAAATTAGCACCATGGCTATGCATATGCTTTTATTTTAATTAATGAACTGAGATTTTTTGACGAAAGGTTCTATTGCTCATTTATATGGCCTCTAAAGTAGACAGTAACTGACCGGAACGAAAAGTCATTGTGAGTCAGTCATTACGATTATTTTGCATTGTATATCTTTGCTATAAACAAAAGAAAAAATAAACGTAATTCAAAACTGCTGTGTAAATAATAAAGTAGTACCGTATTCTTACGTATAATATACGTTTATGTTCGCCGTGAGGTTTTGTCATACGAATTTATCACCCTCTCCTCCTGTGGGTGTTGTAACAGCCGTTAAGAGGAAGACGTTGAAAATGTCCATCGGCCCATAAAAGATAACAAATGTTTACGAAGTAATTTTTTTATCATTATCCAATACTGATGTGATCAGAGGTTTGTAATTTAGTTCCTTGATAGACAATTACGCTTATTAGAGACGATAGTCACGATAGCCGAGTGGTAGGGTGGTCGGAATTTCGAGTCAAGATACCCGAGTTCGATCCCCAGTTGGCAACCTCGTACCAATGGGTTTTTCAAAAACTTATATACGAATTAAATTAAATTACGACAGGAAGGGTTAAGAAATCAATTGACGATATTATTCTGAACAACTTTGAGAACAGTAGAACAAACTTAGTACAGATAGCTAATAATTTTGCAGATGAATTTAAAAACAGTGTTCATAATATATTGACTAACTGCAGAACTCCGTTACTTCAAAAATTTTCATACCGTAGGCCGGTAAATTTAACATTTAGATTTCAGAAACTAAGCTCAGATACAATAAATAAAATAATAAAATCACTAGATGACAACAAATCTCCCGGAATAGATAATATTCGTGCACGTGACATAAAATTGCACCAGTTATAGCCAAATTAACAAATGCCAGTATAACAACTGGAATATATCCTGATGATTTGAAAACTAGAACCAATTTTCAAAAAAGGAAACCTTAAGGAGTATGGAAATTATCGTCCCATAACCATATTACTCACCTTAGACAAAATAATTGAAAAATGTCTGTCAAATCAATTTCTAAAATTCTATGATTCTAATAACATTCTAAATGATAAGCAATACGGATTTCAACCACCCAAAAGCACCACTAAGCTTCTGAGCAACTTCACTAATTCGATGAACAAACATTTGCATAGTAAAAAACACATCCTAGAAGTCTTTATTGACTTTAGCAAAGCGTTTGATACACTTCTACACGAGACATTGATTGAATCACTGGACGAATCGGGAATTAGAGGACCTGTCCAGAAATGGTGTAAAAATTATCTGGAAAATAGATGTTTTAAAGTTAAGATCGCTGAAAATTGGAGTTATTAAAAGACTGTAACTGAAGGAACTGCACAGGGATCAGTACTCGGACCTTAACATATGTTAATAGTTTAATAAATTTAATTGACAGCTGTGAAATTTATCAGTTTGCCGACGACACGTGCCTAGTAGCGGCTGATGCCGATTTTGGAGTCGCATTTATACGTTTGCAAAAAGATTTTACATCTCTTATTAAGTGGTCTCACGATGTTGGTTTAGTTTTAAACGATAAAAAAACTAAAATAATGTATATCAGCTCTTCTCATAACCGTGCTAAAACAGTGCTTAATCTCATAGCACACTCACACTCATGCTTACATTCATGTCAAATAAAATCTATGTGCTATTGTCCGTCAATAGTTTATACGGACAACCATAGGTACCTAGGTCTCATAATTGATAGCCGACTAAATTGGAAAAAGCATATAAGTAACGTCTGTGACCGGATAAAATCAATTCTGACAAAATTTGTACTAATTAAAAACAAAATTGACTTTCCAATTAAATTATTATTATATAAAGCTTTAGTTGAATCAATAACTTCGTACGGTTTGAGTAGCTATGGATTCACATTCAAAACATACATAGACAAAATTTTTCAACTTCAATTAAGGTTTCTAAAGATAATTGTCCCTCCTAAAGTAAAAGTAAATATAAAAATAACTACCATATGTTGTTCGCGTATTGTAAAATAATCCCAATCCATGACAAAATCAAATATGTTTTCTTAAAGAACAGTTTTTGACAAAGACCTGCAAACTTTAATATCACATAGCAAAGGTACTCGCGCTATCTCTAATAAAAATTACATGTGCCTGTGTATAATAAGAATAACTATGGAAAACGCACACTCAATTTATGATTTCAAAATTAATAAACGAATTAGCACCCGCATTACGTTACGAAATAAACCCAAACAACATCAAATCTAAATTAACTAACTACTACTTAGCTTTGCTACATGATAATTATATGAAATAATTGATAATAATGTTGACACACCCTTAGGACACTCGAACGCATTTGTTTCTTTTTCTTTTTTATGTGCTCGTCATTGTTATAACGACAAAAACATTCGCACCTAATCTACCCTCACTAAAAATTCTTATATCATGTTCGTAATTATTAATGTAAACTATCTGGTTTATAATAAGTAAACTGCTAAATAATGTTATCTGTATGGACGACCTCCATTGTACAAAAAAAACCACTTGGTTTTATAGTACAGTGTATTGTTGTTTTCATTTGTAATTTGTTTTTATTCTGAATATAAATAAAATAAAAATTACATGTGCCTGTGTATAATAAGAATAACTATGGAAAACGCACACTCAATTTATGATTTCAAAATTAATAAACGAATTACCACCCGCATTACGTTACGAAATAAACCCAAACAACATCAAATCTAAATTAACTAACTACTACTTAGCTTTGCTACATGATAATTATATGAAATAATTGATAATAATGTTGACACACCCTTAGGACACTCGAACGCATTTGTTTCTTTTTCTTTTTTTATGTGCTCGTCATTGTTATAACGACAAAAACATTCGCACCTAATCTACCCTCACTAAAAATTCCTATATCATGTTCGTAATTATTAATGTAAACTATCTGGTTTATAATAAGTAAACTGCTAAATAATGTTATCTGTATGGACGAACTCCATTGTACAAAAAAACCACTTGGTTTTATAGTACAGTGTATTGTTGTTTTCATTTGTAATTTGTTTTTATTCTGAATATAAATAAAATAAAAAAAAATTATATCGTTGGCTTGGACATAAAGACGGCGACGGGCTCACCACCTGTCACGTTGTCCCGAAAATATCTTCGGTGGAAGGTGAGTCAAGGGGACTTAATTGTCTAGACTAGACCTCTGTCTACCCCTGTATTGGGAATTGCGTGAAGATATTTATTATTGTTTATTTTGTAAAATTGACTCATTGGTACAAGCTATTCGCATAGGGATGGAACTTGGGTTTCATGGTATGGATTGTGATCATCCCACAGCTCGGTTACAAACTACAGTATCCAAGCTGCTTGGAATTAGGTTAGTGGGTAAAATTTATCTTTTATTGAAATGTTACGCCTCATAACATTTTAGTCTGTGTTCACTTTTTAAATGCTTATTTTGAATGCTTAATTTAGTCTTTTTAAATGCTTAACAGCACCGATTTATAAAAGAGACAAAAATAATTTCTTGCTTAGTTGCTTCAATGATTAGTTAGGAAACGTTTTAATAGCGGACTGTTACTTGTTTGTCTATTTCCGCCCGACGCCCGACGCCAGACGGTAATACAATTACTGTATTACACAAATATGGTATCCGTATAATGAAATTTAAATAAAACGAAGCAGTACACAAATAATCATAAACTAAACATCACAACTTTCTTTAGACATCATATCTTGAACTACTTAAATTGAACTTGTAGAACATTAGAGATGTTTTGATAGTGTCCGACATCGTACTTATACAAAGTCTGTGCACACGATTTTCATTTGTACTGTAATTTTGTTTGTGACACGGTCAATTCTTTTTAAACAATACCAAAATTACAATTGTTATGTCATTATTTTATGAGTAATTTGTGCAGTCATTCCCTATCCAATTACGTGTGGCCTTGTCTTAAATGCGCAGTGGTTCTTCAAATTTAATGCGAAGTTACGGTGTAACGCCTTGAAGGTTATATCCAAATAAAAAAGACCATGCAAGGAATGTCAATAAACTGACCGTAAATACTGTAATTAAAACTCTATAACTTAATTTAACATTTGTATTAGTTTTTTTAGGAATACGTGGCTGATTCCATTGTTAATATTTCTGTTAACTACTCGTAAGTAAGATGAAGTGAAGCCACTTCATATAATAAGTCACGAGAATAGATGAATAGGGACTCGAACCTGCGGTGCACGTTTTGCAATCTTCACCCTAAATCGTATTACGGTATTATTAACTTTATTTTCTTTTTATTTATATTTTAATCTCATTTTCTTATGAGAAAAAAATGATGACGATGATTCGATTATTTTTTTCATGTTATTACTTTCATGACCTATGAATTGTTCAAAGCCCCTGATCGACCTCAACTCCGCTTTCACCGCGCATAATCTGTTTTCGCCTTTCCTGAATTACGTTCATACTTTGCTGTCTTGATAACAGCGCGTCAAAATAATCTGATCACATAAAATTAATTGAAAATATCAAACATAATGAATAAGTTTATTCAAACCTCTGTTCTCTCTGACTACCCGGTTAGGGATTGTGCGTGAAGATAAGTAAAGTTTAACTTGTTTGTAAGCCTTATGGCGTCTAAGTTAACGGTAAGAACAAAAAATCGAAGAACTTAAAGGGAATGGAATGTTATATTCCATGTTTGTGATATTCAATACTGTCGGCTTCGGTCAAGGATTAATCGCAACTGTAAATCGCTATCTAAAACTATTATTTATATAATTCTTATGTTCGTGATTTAACGGATTTTGATAAAATTATTTTAATTATTTTCGTGTGTTCAATTGTATTCGAGGATAGTTTAGATTCACATTTGGATATGGTAGGTGGGGCTCCTAACACGTTCTAGGGCAGGGTTAGGTCCGTCGAGTCCCCTAGTACTTACATATAAGCTAAACCATGGAATGATTTTCATACCTATCCATATTATAATGTTTAAACATTTAGAACGCCGGAGTTGGTTACAGCATTTGCAATTGCTTCAATTCTCCAGGTCTACTGGATCGTCCGGATCCGATCAATAGTCCACGGCCTTTGTGAAGAGTGTTATAAAGAAGAAGGCCTATCCGTGTGAAATACAGGCATCTTATCCTTCTGCATATCTTCCAGTGACTGAGTGCGATGCGAATTCAGTCGCTCTTTTATTATAAACCTTATATTATAAGTTATTATATAAACTTCTCAAACTAATAATGCAATATTATGATATTAATCTTTAATTTGATATGATATTTTATAACAGATAAACCATTAAGAAAGATTTGAGTATCGCGATCTTTCAGTTATATTTCAGTACCGCGAGAATTTTACAAATGAAAGTCGCCATTCATTATGATATAACAGTTAAATATTCATATTTCATCGTTACACGATATATGAATAATTAACCGTTGGAACGGAAAAGATCTAGAAACTTGTTGTTTACGCAATACTATTATTAACGAATTTTCAAGCATTAGAAATAGAACAGCGCGAAACATGTAACGTATTTGTATTGCTTTGAAATTTAATTTAACTCTCTTGCTCAACATTACAAATATTTTAGAAAACAGAATTATTTTTTCAAATTAGTAGGGTCTCTGAATTTACAGGAGAGAATAACTATCCAACATCAGTCGCATTAATTGATGAATCGGCATTTCTACACAACCTTGGTTCGTGACTTAGCATAGCATCCTAAGCTATGCAGATCGGGATTTTGCTTTCAAAATCGTTTCACACTTTTAATACACCGCTAATGTGGGGATCAGTATAACCATAATCAATTAAACAACTTACATTGTGCAAAATCGAGTTTTTCGAATACTCAGATTTTTCTAACAATAGATGTTTGTTCTTGGTTAGGCAAGTTCTCATACGTATAGGCTTCTGTGGTTTGTAACGAGCGCTTAAGAATTTAATTAGAAACCTTTTCATATGCCTGTAGGTACCTGCCTATAGATAGAACAACGAAGTAAAAGGAGGCAATAGTTGAAGTAGAAGAACAACACGGCTCACAGGGGAATAGAAACATAATTACGATATTTTTTCATTTACAGCATGTGGGCTATCCTGGGCTTTTTTTAATAAATGAGAAATTATACGATTTATTGAATATCAAATATATCTCTGAAGCTAATTCGGTTTCACGATTTCTTTTTTGGGTCGTTATAAAGGAATTCATGAATAAAGGATTTATCAATAACAATGTATCCAATGAAATCTACATCAGAACCTAGGTAATAAACAGATTAGGCAGTACACATTTCTGTTGGCTGAAATTAAAGGGGAGAAAAAATTGTCAGTGGCAACTTCCTTCCGGTAAACGCCGCGTAGGACTAATCCAACAAAATGGAGTGACGACCTGTACAATGTTTCGGAAGATCGATGGGTGCAGAAGCTTAGGCCATTCCCTGAGGTAATCCTGTGGTACACGTTATATCAGCAGAGTTTTTTTTCATTTAGCTGCAGAGTAATGCATGATGACATCATGTATATGACATTACAGCTGTTAGACATCTGCAAACAACTTCAAACTCAATATCGAGTATAAGATTGCTTTTCTTTACAGTATATTGCTATTCTGTACAGTACATAGCGGAGAAGAAAACTACCGCAGAACATGTATCTATAAATAAATCATAAAATTACTTTATGCGTAGTCCTTTGCGAGGTATATAGTAAGAACAATTCCCTAAGTGCCACGATTCTTACATACCTTTTGCTTCTTTTAAATTCATCATTTTCTTCATATACACACGTCTAGGCATCCGAGTACTCTTGATCCGAGTTCTCTTTATAAATTTTAATTATAACTTACAAATATTTCTGTTAAATATCAATAGCGAGAAATAAATAAATAAAATTCATAATAATGACAGAGCCGAATTGTGTTTTAATAGTGAGTATTATATTTTAAAACAAAGGAAACCATTACGATAGAATTATTTCATGCCGTCGTGACTCCATTATATTGTGAACTATACCATGAGGTCAGAAATACGTATAATAAGTCTCGTTGCTAACTAACTAGCGCTGTTCCACAAAACAAAAGTGGTGATCCTTTATATTATAATAGTGTCGAAAGAATTATTTGGTAACTTTTAACATTATTTCGTATAGTTTTAATGTGTTTAATAAGACGTGATGGTGCATAATGTTCAGAATGACCTGCATTTGATCGAAATGAGGTTAACGTTATCATGAGTAAGACCAACAGAGATTTCTGTTGCATATTTGTATATTATATAGTAAATTATTTTTATTTATCGTTTATTTAAGGCTTTTACTGTTTATTATTATATTTTTGTAATTAAATTTAAGAGAAAAAATTATAAAAATTTAAAGCGGGGTTTTTTTTAAACATTAACCTAGAACTTGCAATAATTCCATTAGATGGCGCCGATGCCAAAAGACGCCGATGAAATTTGAAATATCTTTATTATTTATGCTTGATAAATAAAGAAAGAGATTTCAAATTTCAACTGATGTGTGTAGGACTCTGTTGTTCAGAGGTAAGAGCGTTGCCACGGTACGGCAAAGATGTCGGTCGAACTCGCTCGTGTCAGTTGCAATTTTATACATTTTGTTCTTTAATTTAATGACAAAAAGCAACGTATAGGATTTTTTCATACCTATGTGTAAATGATCGAATTATTATAGTATATACATTTTTAAACGAAGTTAATCTAAGTTAAAAATGCAGTGACCGTATCGAACACTAACGTTGAACCTGAAAAAATGCTTTGTTGTCTGCGATGTATTATCATTGTGATTTTAATTCGCATTTGTTTTATTTGTCACGGTGGGAATGAATCGTACCAAGAGATTTTTACACAATGTTAATATTATTGACAATGCGATCTGTGACTAATTGGTTTTTTGTGTGACTCGCGATAGTTTGGATAGTAAGACTTTTAATATGGATTACTTAATTCGTGGTGCTGATCCATGCATCTGATAAGTGGTTAACTGTATACTTATATTATGAAGGCTTAATAATCTATCCCAAAAATATATTTGGGATATTATATATTTTTGGGATAGATTATTAAGTCTTATAATCTATCCCAAATATATTTTTGGGATAGATTATAAGGCTTAATAATCGATCCCAAATCGTGACTTTTTTGGATTAAAAAGTCACGATAGCCGAGTGGTTGGGTGGTCGGAATTTCGAGTCAATAGACCCGAGTTCGATCCCCAGTTGGTACGCTCGTACCAATGGGTTTTTCAAAAACATTATGTACGAATATCGTTGGCTTGGACATAAAGACGGCGACGGGCTCACCACCTGTCACGTTGTCCCGAAAATATCTTCGGTGGAAGGTGGATCGAGGGGACTTTATTGTCTAGACTCGACCTCTGTCTACCTCTGTATTAGGAATTGCGTGAAGATATTTTTTATTATTAATCTAAAAACAAAAGAAAGATAGAAAAAGAATTAAAGGCGAACAAGAGTTATAGCGAAGAAGAATTATTGTGTAATTATTGTAGAGAATTTGCCATTATAGTGACGTATGGCAAGCAGTACCACTACATTTTGTACCTTAGACAATGCTACACGTCACCGGACTGGATTAATAATAGCCTTCTGTAACTTTTTCCCCAATATACTCTTATTACACCCAAAGAAAGGAACGATGTTGCATATTCCTACGTTTATACCACATGGTTGGAACACTCAAAATTATGCTGCTGTAGCGATGAAATACAATTCGACATGTTGTCTTGCAGTTGAAATTATATTTCTTCACAAATAGCATAAAATAGAAATATTATGTTACGTGTACGTAAAAATTTGTTTCCAAGGTTTGCCCATCACAACTAGGGCATACGATGACTAAATTAATTACCGTATATTTGGTAATAGCATCGTGATTTCTGAATCTCTACAATGATTCTACTATGCGATGATGAAATCATGATTATACTGTGTTAATTTAATTGAAAATTTTTTGGATTAATCGTTTACATAGTGGAAAATGCCAATACAAGCTATGGATACAACGCAAAGAAATTGATTAGTTATATTACATACAAGTATATACTGGTTTCGAATACCCATATGTTTTTTAGAGTTATGGTGAAAAACAAGGGCTTGTTGTTATATCTGCATATACTGGTATTTGGCGGCAGAAATGTATTAGAATGTGTGATTGATATAAACAACTCCACTTCTTCTACTCCTTCTCACAAACAACTCACACCACAGTAAATTTTTCGCTTAAGTTATGTGATCGCAATGTAAGGCCTTTTATGCCTTAAACCCTTCCTATGAAAGGTCTGCTTAATCTTGTACTAGTATTTTACATGTTCGGTGGAAGGTGGATCGAAGGGACTTTATTGTCTAGACTCGACCTCTGTCTACCCCTGTATTGGGAATGGCGTGAAGATATTTTTTATTATTAATCTAAAAACAAAGAAAGATAGAAAAAGAATTAAAGGCGAACAAGAGTTATAGCGAAGAAGAATTATTGTGTAATTATTGTAGAGAATTTGCCATTATAGTGACGTATGGCAAGCAGTACCACTACATTTTGTACCTTAGACAATGCTACACGTCACCGGACTGGATTAATAATAGCCTTCTGTAACTTTTTCCCCAATATACTCTTATTACACCCAAAGAAAGGAACGATGTTGCATATTCCTACGTTTATACCACATGGTTGGAACACTCAAAATTATGCTGCTGTAGCGATGAAATACAATTCGACATGTTGTCTTGCAGTTGAAATTATATTTCTTCACAAATAGCATAAAATAGAAATATTATGTTACGTGTACGTAAAAATTTGTTTCAAGGTTTGCCAATCACAACTAGGGCATACGATGACTAAATTAATTACCGTATATTTGGTAATAGCATCGTGATTTCTGAATCTCTACAATGATTCTACTATGCGATGATGAAATCATGATTATACTGTGTTAATTTAATTGAAAATTTTTTGGATTAATCGTTTACATAGTGGAAAATGCCAATACAAGCTATGGATACAACGCAAAGAAATTGATTAGTTATATTACATACAAGTATATACTGGTTTCGAATACCCATATGTTTTTTAGAGTTATGGTGAAAAACAAGGGCTTGTTGTTATATCTGCATATACTGGTATTTGGCGGCAGAAATGTATTAGAATGTGTGATTGATATAAACAACTCCACTTCTTCTACTCCTTCTCACAAACAACTCACACCACAGTAAATTTTTCGCTTAAGTTATGTGATCGCAATGTAAGGCCCTTTATACCTTAAACCCTTCCTATGAAAGGTCTGCTTAATCTTGTACTAGTATTTTACATGTTCGGTGGAAGGTAGATAGAAAGGACTTAATCTTATAGATCTCTGTCTACCCCTGTATTGGGAATGGCGTGAAGATATTTTTTTATTATTAATCTAAAAACAAAAGAAAGATAGAAAAAGAATTAAAGGCGAACAAGGTTATAGCGAAGAAGAATTATTGTGTAATTATTGTAGAGAATTTGCCATTATAGTGACGTATGGCAAGCAGTACCACTACATTTTGTACCTTAGACAATGCTACACGTCACCGGACTGGATTAATAATAGCCTTCTGTAACTTTTTCCCCAATATACTCTTATTACACCCAAAGAAAGACGATGTTGCATATTCCTACGTTTATACCACATGGTTGGAACACTCAAAATTATGCTGCTGTAGCGATGAAATACAATTCGACATGTTGTCTTGCAGTTGAAATTATATTTCTTCACAAATAGCATAAAATAGAAATATTATGTTACGTGTACGTAAAAATTTGTTTCCAAGGTTTGCCCATCACAACTAGGGCATACGATGACTAAATTAATTACCGTATATTTGGTAATAGCATCGTGATTTCTGAATCTCTACAATGATTCTACTATGCGATGATGAAATCATGATTATACTGTGTTAATTTAATTGAAAATTTTTTGGATTAATCGTTTACATAGTGGAAAATGCCAATACAAGCTATGGATACAACGCAAAGAAATTGATTAGTTATATTACATACAAGTATATACTGGTTTCGAATACCCATATGTTTTTTAGAGTTATGGTGAAAAACAAGGGCTTGTTGTTATATCTGCATATACTGGTATTTGGCGGCAGAAATGTATTAGAATGTGTGATTGATATAAACAACTCCACTTCTTCTACTCCTTCTCACAAACAACTCACACCACAGTAAATTTTTCGCTTAAGTTATGTGATCGCAATGTAAGGCCCTTTATACCTTAAACCCTTCCTATGAAAGGTCTGCTTAATCTTGTACTAGTATTTTACATGTTCGGTGGAAGGTGGATAGAAAAAACTTAATCGTCTAGATCTCTGTCTACCCCTGTATTGGGAATTGCGTGAAGATATTATTACATTATTATTTTAAAAATATCTTCGGTGGAAGGTGGGTCGAAAGACCTTATTGTCGAGACCTCTGTTTACCCCAGTATTGGGAATGGCGTGAAGATATTTTTTTATTATTAATCTAAAAACAAAAGAAAGATAGAAAAAGAATTAAAGGCGAACAAGAGTTATAGCGAAGAAGAATTATTGTGTAATTATTGTAGAGAGAATTTGCCATTATAGTGACGTATGGCAAGCAGTACCACTACATTTTGTACCTTAGATAATGCTACACGTCACCGGACTGGATTAATAATAGCCTTCTGTAACTTTTTCCCCAATATACTCTTATTACACCCAAAGAAAGGAACGATGTTGCATATTCCTACGTTTATACCACATGGTTGGAACACTCAAAATTATGCTGCTGTAGCGATGAAATACAATTCGACATGTTGTCTTGCAGTTGAAATTATATTTCTTCACAAATAGCATAAAATAGAAATATTATGTTACGTGTACGTAAAAATTTGTTTCCAAGGTTTGCCCAT
>JAGSMR010000045.1:2532500-2667500 GCA_029286605.1 Sericinus montela
TGTATATATATATATATGTATATATATATATATGTATATATATATATATATATATATATATATATGTATATATATATATGTATATATATATATATATGTATATATATATATATATATGTATATATATATATATATATATATGTATATATATATATATATATATATATATGTATATATATATATATATGTATATATATATATATATGTATATATATATATATATATATATATATATATATGTATATATATATATATATATATATATGTATATATATATATGTATATATATATATATATGTATATATATATATATATGTATATATATATATGTATATATATATATGTATATATATATATATGTATATATATATATATATGTATATATATATATGTATATATATATATATATGTATATATATATATATATATATATATATATATGTATATATATATATATATATATGTATATATATATATATATGTATATATATATATATATGTATATATATATATGTATATATATATATATGTATATATATATATATGTATATATATATATATATATATATATATATATATATATATAAATATAAGATACTAAAGCACTTGAGGTATGGGAATCGGAAACAACGAAGGCACCACAAACACCCAGACCCGAGAACATGTAGAAAAAGTGGTTTTAGTACGTTGACCCGACCGGGAATCGAACCGGGACCTCGAGATGGCGACACCCGTTTTCAATCGGTTTACGCCACTCGTCCACGGAGGTCGTCGATATATACATACATCTATAAAAATATGCGTACATACATATCAAAATTAAGCATAATGATAAATATATACATTTATACTGCCAAGGAGAGATAATGATCCTTAACTCTTTTCTTAAAGGCAGAAATAGTTTTAGCTTCGCGAATATTCGGTGGAAGCGAGTTCCATAGTCTTACTGCATGAACAGTGAAAGAGTCGGAATAGGAGGCACTTTTGTGGGAAGGGAATTTTAGGAGAGATTTTAGGTGGGAACTACAGGGCGCTGAAGGTGGACGAGCAAAGTTGAATCGCTCGCGGAGGTAAGATGGTGCTGTTGGACAATGTAGGATATTAAATAGCAGACATAAAATCCTAGTGTACCTTCGAAAAGGTATAGGGAGCCACTTGAGATCGTTGCAAAATTTAGAGACATGTTCATACTTTCGAAGTCCAAAGATAAAACGTATACACAAGTTTTGCAAGCGCTCAAGCTTATTTAGAAGCTCCTCGGTAGCATCCAAGTAACAGGCGTCAGCGTAGTCTATGATGGGTTGAATGAGCGTTTGAGTCAGAGAGATTTTCGTTTTTAAGGACAATACACCTTGAAGGCATTTTAAAGAATGGTAAGAATAATTAACCGTGCGACTGACTTCACTAACATGATCACGCCAGGATAAATTAGATGATATTGTTATTCCAAGATCCTTCACAGTGTCACTATAAAGTATTTATATATCGCCTAACTTTACGGAGCATATGGTAGAGAAATTTACAAGATTTCGTGCGTATCTACTACCAACTGTTATGGCTTGTAATTTACAAGCATTAAGCTTCAGCCCAAAAGATTTGGACCAGGAATTGATCCGATTTAAATCTTCATTAATAAAAATGGCGATAAAGCTGCAAATCGTCAACATTGAGATGGAAATTAGCAGTAATAACTGAAGTGATTGAGGTAATAAAAACGGAAAAAAGTTTTGGAGAGAGAACGCCACCCTGAGGCACGCCGGTGTCCTAGGCAACGATATAATTCATACATAAGGTTTTGAAAATCCCATTGGTGCGTGCCTGCCACCTGGGAATTGAACTCGGGTCTCTAGACTTGAAATTCAGACCTCGCAACCACTCGGCTATCGTGACAACTAAAGCTAAAAATTAAGATTATCAATAAAGTAAATGATAAATTCGTCAGCATTTGTTCCTCATTTTGTGTACATGCAAATTCTTGCCAATATCCTATTTCTATAAATAAATAAACAGATGTCTTCACGCAATTCCCAATACAGGGGTAGACAGAGGTCTAGTCTAGACAATTAAGTTCCTTTGACCCACCTTCCACCGAAGATATTTTCCAGACAACGTGACAGGTAGTGAGCCCGTCGCCGTCTTTATGTCCAAGCCATCGATATTATTCGTCCATAAGTTTTTGAAAAACTCATTGGTACGAGCCTGCCATCTGGGGATCGAACTCGGGTCTCTTGACTCGAAGTTCCGACCATCCAACCACTCGGCTATCGTGACTACTATATTGATAACGTCCATATGTACTCGTAGAGTCATGTTAGTCGAGTTGTTATGTTATCGGAATACGAATATGGAGGTTCAAGTGTCATCCCCAGGAAGATTTGTATCGTTAGTTGGGTCACTGAATCAGTGACTGGTACAGATGATAAATCTGTCACGATGTACCAAAATGAGCTCCGGTGAAATGTGGAAATTTTAGACTAGTTTGGGAAATGTAGGGAGATAAAAAAATACGTAAATATCAACATAAAAGCCTTCTTCTGGTGACATACTCGTAATGATAACATAATATTTAAGACGATAAAAGCAAAAGTCAAATATAAAATATGTACATTGCTTATCATATGTTAATTTATAAACTGCTTATTACTCGTTATTATAAAATTGTAACAAAAGAGTATTGTAAAGTTGTAACAAAAAATGTTATTCTATTTTTCTTTCATCATTATGTTAATTTCAAGATTATGTTCCGCGTAATGCTGTTTAAAAAGAAATTACCATCAATGCGTTAAAGTAATGCAACAACATTAATCATTTTGCTTGAACTGATTTTATCTATGTGTTTTACTTTCTCTGTGTTATATATTAAGTGTAACTTTTTGTACTTGTCTTGTACGGTAAGTCACATTTGAAAGTTTTAAGTTCGAGAAATTACCATCAATGCGTTAAAGTAATGCAACAACATTAATCACTTTGCTTGTACTGATTTTATCTATGTGTTTTACTTTCTCTGTGTTATATATTAAGTGTAACTTTTGTACTTGTGTTGTACGGTAAGTCACATTTGAAAGTTTTAAGTTCGAGAAATTACCATCAATGCGTTAAAGTAATGCAACAACATTAATCACTTTGCTTGTACTGATTTTATCTATGTGTTTTACTTTCTCTGTGTTATATATTAAGTGTAACTTTTGTACTTGTGTTGTACGGTAAGTCACATTTGAAAGTTTTAAGTTCGAGAAATTACCATCAATGCGTTAAAGTAATGCAACAACATTAATCACTTTGCTTGTACTGATTTTATCTATGTGTTTTACTTTCTCTGTGTTATATATTAAGTGTAACTTTTGTACTTGTGTTGTACGGTAAGTCACATTTGAAAGTTTTAAGTTCGAGAAATTACCATCAATGCGTTAAAGTAATGCAACAACATTAATCACTTTGCTTGTACTGATTTTATCTATGTGTTTTACTTTCTCTGTGTTATATATTAAGTGTAACTTTTGTACTTGTGTTGTACGGTAAGTCACATTTGAAAGTTTTAAGTTCGAGAAATTACCATCAATGCGTTAAAGTAATGCAACAACATTAATCACTTTGCTTGTACTGATTTTATCTATGTGTTTTACTTTCTCTGTGTTATATATTAAGTGTAACTTTTGTACTTGTGTTGTACGGTAAGTCACATTTGAAAGTTTTAAGTTCGAGAAATTACCATCAATGCGTTAAAGTAATGCAACAACATTAATCACTTTGCTTGTACTGATTTTATCTATGTGTTTTACTTTCTCTGTGTTATATATTAAGTGTAACTTTTGTACTTGTGTTGTACGGTAAGTCACATTTGAAAGTTTTAAGTTCGAGAAATTACCATCAATGCGTTAAAGTAATGCAACAACATTAATCACTTTGCTTGTACTGATTTTATCTATGTGTTTTACTTTCTCTGTGTTATATATTAAGTGTAACTTTTGTACTTGTGTTGTACGGTAAGTCACATTTGAAAGTTTTAAGTTCGAGAAATTACCATCAATGCGTTAAAGTAATGCAACAACATTAATCACTTTGCTTGTACTGATTTTATCTATGTGTTTTACTTTCTCTGTGTTATATATTAAGTGTAACTTTTGTACTTGTGTTGTACGGTAAGAATAATTTAATACAGACTAACAAATTATGGAAGAAGTAAATTTTAGGTATAAATAAAATTACTTTAATGTTGCTTTTGTTCTGCATGTATTTTAGGTGGACTATTAGCATTGATACGAAGCAATTAAGTAGATTTGAACTTAATTGCTTTGGTTCAATGCTGCTCGTTCCAATTTTTTTGGAAAACCGAAAAAACCCGTCCTCGCTGCTGTCGCATCACGTCCCGTTTGGGAACCGGACCATGACGGATCCCATTCACTCGATCGCTCGATCCATTCTATTGTGACGTCGAGTCATGCTTGAATTCATTCATCCAGCTGTTTAAAAGAATTACCCTAGATATTATTTTCATAGCAGTTGAATAAACAGGCGATGTATTTTCAATCGTCAAATAAAAAATATGTGAAAGACTGGTTTCAGTTCGTAGCAATTTTTATCAAAAGCACAAACATAATCATAATAAATATTGAATCTTAGAGATGGTCGCTGCATAGCATCCTATTGGAATTAAATATAGCAAATTATAGTAAAAACCTGTGTTTTTTCCTGGTTTCTCAGAATATTTAAAACTAACAAACATCTTGAAAAGTTTGTCAGCTTCAATCAATTATATTAATAGTGCATACTTGTGCTACATTTACAACAATGTGTAACTAATTTAGGTTTTTTCTTTGCGCGATGTTAAGACATTGAGAGGCGCTCCAATGTAACTGAATTAAAATATTAGTTGTTTTGTGGTTATTGTGTGTAGAATTAGTATACTTAGCCTTGTAATCATTATGAGTATATTATTCTATGGTGATTATTTCCTTATCTGCACGTAATTTCCCTGTAATGGGGTTGACAGAGGTCTAGACAATGAAGTCCTTTCGACCTATTTTTCACTACAGCTTATTTGGGACAACAATATTTGTGGTCTATAGCTGTCTTAGTGTCCAAGACGAGTAGAATATATTCATAAATATTTATATAGGTAAATATTCATATAAACATATTAACATCCATGAATCGTATACAAACATTCATATTCGACACATAAATGTGATGTCCATTGTGGGATTTGAATTCGAAATTCGAAGCTTTGAATGCAGGGTAATTCCAACTTCAACCTATCTGGCCATCATTATTTAATATATTAACGTTGGGCAATGCGGATATAATTTTGAACACAACTTTTTATATCATAAAATAAACTTCCTTTTTATTAACAATTTCTTTTATTACCTTAACAAGGAAACGTATTGATTGGCAGTAGATACATACTGTTTTCGAATTTTCATAGAAATCTATCATGATCATGAGAAATCTACAGTGGTCGAGCCACGCATCAACTTTTGTTGTTGCATGAATGGGCCGGCTCGACCGGGGAAGTACCACGACGTCACAGAATACCGGCGTAAAGTAGAAGTCTAACAAACTTCTGCGTTTCCTCCGGTGAGTGCAGGTAACCAGTGGCCCACACACCCTCCTCCCCCAATTATGGGGGAGAGGGGCACTCTAAGGGAGGCAACGCATCTGCTAAGCCTCTGGTATTGCGGGTGTTCATGGGCGGCGGTAATCACTTACCATCACGTGAGCCACCTGCTCGTTTGCCTCCCTTTTCCTATAAAAAAAAATGAATAGAGGTCTGAGGTCTGAGAAATAAACGAGTAGAATTGATCGAGCTCGATCAGTTTTGCAAAAAGTCAATTCAAATATAATGGATATTCGATTTAATTGAATTAAAAGGGGCCCCTAATTATTGTTTCTTTAGTGGAACAAACAGAGGTGAAATTAGATACAAATACGTTTTTGTAAAACCCATACAGGATATAGGTTTGTCATTGAAATCAAAAGCTGTTACAATTCTGACCTATACTAATCAGGCTATGCAAATAAATGGGGTAGATTAGAAACAAAAAACGATTATAAAAAACAGGACTGTCTTGAAAAAACCTTGTTTAAGTAGCTAACGAGTACTTAGTAAATGCCAAGACACCTCGTAATCCGTTATTTCTAGAACATTAATACAGCGATATAGAAATGAAATGTGTACGTAAGTTGACATTTAGCAAACAAAAACCTTCACAGAGGACAATTCCAATCATTTGTCGTAATCGAATGCGGTACAATAATAAATGTCATGAGGCTGTGGCTAAGTATTTTAAATATGGATGAATAAGGACGATTAAAAGTACAAAACTTGCTCGCAACTTCCATCGCAATTACATTTTCGATGGTTCTTTTACTTTTATAGTTTTGACTTCGCTTTTTCTTTTTGTAAGAATTTTATCATGAAATTCATCTCATTGTTTTAAGAACCTTGCTTTAATTTTGTTTAAGGAGCTGATAATAAAGAGTTACAGTAATTATTAGTCAACAAGAATATTTTTTAAGAATTGACAAATTATACTTTTAGTTATATTCTACAAGTTTAATGCCAGACATAAATCGTAAATAGCCAAAATAAAGAGACAAAAAGCAATCATCACTATGTAAACATCTGAACTAATTATTAATAACTACTTATTAATAAGAATACGCTCTGTGAAACATAAATATTTTAAAATCACATGTGTACATATGTAGTTTTCATTGGTTTTTAGAATTTATGACTACAACTGTAATTTTTAAATTTACTTTTATTTCCAACATGACATTTGTTTCGTATCATGATACCATGGGTTTAATGTTTAGAAAATTTATTCAGAACAAAATTACTTATACCAGTCTAGATGTAATGAATCGTATGTCTTTATACATTTTCTTCGAGATGAGTTCACCAGTAGATGCTACAAAAAGGCAGACAGTTACTTTTACTCTCATGATAATAGTACAGATATGGGTTCCTTGAAAGTAACAATCTATACCACAGACTTTATGCCATGATGATGATATTCATCATTGTAAAGATACATGATCGAAAACATTACAAGAAAATAATGAATTTTTCTCATCTGTAATCAATGTGGGTAAGTTACTTATCATTTTCATATTCATTTAAAATTGCAAATACGAACGTGATTCCGCATACCACTTGAAATAGAAAACTTGAGAAAAATATTCACGTTTCTTCTGCTAGCAATGCTACCGTAGTAAAACCAGTATGTATGTATGTTTGTTCAGGGATGTTCATGGATCGTTCAGGGATCGTTTAGGGATCCTCATTTACAAATCAACTTCAGTAACATCGTATTTCAGTTACTTTATAGTCTATCAAACTATTATGCAGAACATCTTTTCTACAGGAGATTTTTTCATAATCAACATTGTTAGAAAGTGGGTTTGCTATAGTAGAACTAGTAGTTTACTATAACTGATGGTCCAATAATCTTTATTCTAAATTATGTTTATGATAATCCAAATTTCTTTAATCTTTACGACACCCAAGAATTTATTCAATATAAATTTCTGAGGGTCTTTCACTTACGGTTACATAATTTATGATTGTGACTCCTGGGACTTATATGCACTTAACTCTATTTTGTGAACCACATTACGGATACTAACGATGATAATGATGCGATGATATTATACAGTGGCAGATGTACATATTTCTTAAGTATGGCTTTTTAATTTTTGCCGCTCTTACCACTAAGTATCTACTAATATTTTGAAGATCCCTTTTACCATGAGATAGAATTTTTTTCCAAATTTTCGTTTTGAATTAGTACAAAAAATAGTTTTCCTTGCAACCGGACTGTTATCAGACAATTTCGTATAAAGATAAGCGGGATATTTTTTATTTTCAAGATTCCTATTATTAAAATCAGAATTCTGAAAGAAAAACTACGATCCCCAGTATTTCATTAATTTGTCGACATTATTGGTACCAGACATTTCACTCTCGGTGCCCATCAAAAAAAAAAAATAACTCATAGAGTTACAAAAAATATTCTTAAACTCGCAACTATTTTATGCACTCGTGGTTGAAAAAAAGAATTTGTGGTAAGTGGCATATGGTACATACACATTAATTAGAAGGCGGATGTTTAATCACTGAGCAATTTAATCAGAATCAATGATTAATCTGTTGTAATTTAACCCCTTTATTACGGTAAAGTAATTTATTCATCATATCATCGTCATAACGGCCTATTAAAGTTCACTGCAGGAAATGGGCCTCTCCCGAAAGCGAGAGATTGCCGTAATCGTTACGCTTAATATGCGGATTGGTAATTTATAATTCATACTATTCACTCTGATACCATTTTTTTTGATAAAAGTTCTGATAAAAGTTTGTATTTTCCGGGATAATAGTATCCTCGTCCCTCCACAGGGTTAAAACTTCCTCCATACCAAATGTTAAGTTTAATCATGTTAATCTAACTAATCAATTGAGTGACATTGACTTAACTAATATATACGGAAGGATTACACCTTGATGCAGTGATAATAACGCATTTATAACTTAGATAGAAGTTGAAGCAAAAGTGCTTAGGTTTTGCTAAGTTAGCAATTTAAGGAACTCTGGTCTATCCTTTGTCACGCATATTCAGCAAATTTTTACAATTTGACCCGTTCAACTTTAATTTTACTTGATCTTATATGCGATAATGTGACAGATGTTGAGCTTGTCGCTTCAAAATTTCTGAGATATGATCGCATTTTAAATAAAAATAAATCTTAAAGTGTAATGTCGGAAATTTCTTCTGTATACCCATGAATAAAAGCACCTTTTTTACCTCACCACTTGTATGCTCTACCATTCTGCTTCTGATAGATTACAAGACAATTTAATTTCATTCAGTATATTGTATTTTGCCGGTATAAAAACAAAGACTAAATAATGTTCGTTGTGTAGACGTCTGGCCCGGTATGTGAAATTTTGTAACAAAATAGAAATGTTTTCTATTTTTTTTGTAAGAAATACACCCCATATTATTCACACGATACGTAGCTTCCTATACCAGTAAGTACATATTTTTTTAAATAGATTAACTATTGGAAAATTCATTGTAAAATTGTTATTGAAAAAATTACTTCGCAACCCTCCACATGCAAATATAAAAAGGTATATGTTACCTGGTCCGAAGAGAAGAAGAGCACCACCCTCCCTCCCACAGATGCGTGCACTAATTCCACAGATGCGTGCTCTAATTCCACTGTATGCACCACCACCACCACTACACTCAAACCAGGTAACATATACCACCACCGAAAACGCGACACGTGCTTCGCTTGAGGATGCCTTGTTTTGAGGCTTTACGTATGTAATATTATTAAAAAGTGAAAGTTCACAACTCTGGTAGACCACAACCTTTACGAATTTGAAATGCAAGCGATAAATTTCAGCAGTAGTTCCGTAAATATCAAAGCATCAACTTGCCTTTCCTTATGCGTCATTGACTTATTCTTAAAGGAGATTCAACATTCTTTTTTTCTTAAATATCTACCAAAAATAAATCGTATTTGTGTCAATAAAATGTATCAATAAAATGTTCAAAAACTTATAAATGTAATAGTCATTACTGCCGTGATTGGGTGATCGGAATTCGAATGACCCGAGTTCGATCCCCACGGAGAAGGCTCGAAGTATAGGCTAGGACACTAAGGTATTAAAAGACTTACTACCGGTCACATCCCAAAATTAGCAACGATGAAATGTTGGTCCATAGGACACAAAAGGAAATTATTGAGATCTCTCAATATCCAATTTATAAGAAATGCGCCAAAAATAAACACAGTAAAACCAAGAAAATACACAGTCATCACATTTCGTCGAAGATAATTCGACGTGAAATAAGAATAGAATAAGACACCCTATTACATATGACATAACTCTTCCCATGCACATCAGCTATGCTTCACCAATTTTAAAATATCTCACGCCATTTTTAATAAACTGTGCTTTTACTAAAATTATTTAAGTGTCAATTTAGAAAGTTAATCACTTGTGTCACTTCTATCTAACATTTTGTGGCCAGTATTGCATACGTGTAAACGATTTCAACGCTTAATACTTATATGGATGGATATTGGTAATTGGACGGATAGGCGAGTGCTCTAGCCTTTCTCTTATCTTGATATGTCTTTGTTTTTTATGCGGGTAAGTGTTGCAATACATATCGGGTATAGACATTACGGAGTATATTTGACGAAAATACGGTATATAACTATGGAGTAATGGCTATGACACATGGCGAGATTACCATTTCTTAAAAGTACCATACCAAAACGAAGTGGACCGGAGGTAAGCAGCGGCGTCTAAATATGATGTGATTAGTGATGATGGCAATTTTTGCAAATAATGTCGACGGTAGATATTACAATTTTAATTCAAATAATAAAATTATCTTAACCTTATGTTTATAAATTTTTATCTCTTTACTGCTTTTATATACCGCTATATCATTACCATTTATGTCATTCAGTTCTAATATCTTTTCAATGTACCCAATATTATAAATATTTACGTGCCCAACGACGTTTGATAACAGATTTATGATATCATATAAATATCTTCACGTAATTCCCAATACAGGGGTAGACAGAGGTATAGTCTAGACAATTAAGTCCCTTCGACCCACTTTCCACCGAAGATATTTTCTTGACAGGTAGTGAGCCCGTCGCCTTTTATGTCGCATATATATATATATATATATATATATATATATATATATATATATATATATATATATATATATATATATATATATATATATATATATATATATATATATATATATAGTCTTTTATGTCTAAGCCAAAGATATCATTCGTACATAAGTTTTTGAAAAACTCATTGGTATGAGCCTGCCACCTGGGAGTCGAACTCGGGTCTCTTGACTCGAAATTCCGACCACCCAACCACTCGCCTATCGTGACTTTATGATATCATGCTCTGGCATTTTAATAAACAAATTTTATTTAGCTTAAAAGGATTTTAATTAAACCTTAGTCATGGTTCATGACTCTTCCTCTTTTTAATTGTATAAATTTTGTGAGTTTTAAATAAAAACTTTGTAAGGTGATTTTTTTTTAAAAATGTATCAAATATTTTATACATAAAATGTTGAGAATAAATAGACCTTAGATAAAAATACATTTATTAAATTTTTTCTGGTAAAGGGATTACCTTTTAAAATCATTTAAGAAGTGATCCCTTTAAAGTGATTTGAAAATACAAGTAATTAATTTTAACGAAAATTTCCTAAGAAAAATTATTTGAGTAAACTTATATTAAACAATAGGCAGGAACGAAATTAAGTAACACCTTTAACAATTACAGAGCTCGATGCACCCACTGATGACCATATCCACAACCATATAAAGAAAAATATTTCGCAACAAAGCCAACCCTGAGACATCGCAAAGCATAAAAATAATACTGTGTATAATAGCCTGTATACACCAGCCATCTTGTTTAACCATTCACTCCCCGCCGGCCAAGTTTGAATAAAATCCCGCGAAAATTGAATGTGGAACCCAGTCGTGTCGCGCGAACGCAACGCGGAGCTGTCACTTGAAAAAGCGCGCATATCCCTGGTTTTTTAATTTTTTTTCATAATCGGCACTCGTAAGGTGTTCGCCAAGATGAAGTACCTGTTTGTTCTTGCCATTTTCGCGTTAGCTTTCGCTGCCGAAGAGGAGAAGGAAGGAGAGAGGCCGAAGACTTTCAAGCGGCTAATCCCCGCTGACGTGTTAAGAGGTCAGTGTTCCGCTAATGTCAAAAAATAATAAATATAAACATTATAAAGTATTTAAATGTAATTAATAGAAGTTTTGTATTTCCAACAATGTTAATAACCTTCAATTTTCTTTTAATTACTTTTAAATTTGGTAAGTTTTTCTTTTTTTAATAATTTCAACAAATTTGACACTGTGAAAAGTTGATTTATTTTAAAATTAGGAGGAAAAAATTTAATTAATCTTTGCACGAAGTTGAAGGTCGCAATTAACTATAGAACCAATATTATAAATTTAGATAGCGTTCGTCTATAATTTAAAAGTAAAATTAGATAAAATTGTATCGTTACTATCATTGGCATTTTGTCATTGTATATAAAATAGAAGTCTTTATAATAATAAAGGGGAAGCTAAATAAGTAATACTCGAGCAATAACCGATGGCGTGTGTTCGTAACTCGTAAACGTACGTTGTAGTGACAGGAAAGGCAATTAGCCCTGGTCACAAATAAAATAATTATCGTGATACTTTCAATAATGATGTAATATATAATGTTTTAATACTGCATTTTTCCCTAAAAATGATGAAATTAGAGTTGTTTTTATATCTTTTACAAAAATATCAATTTCAAGAAATTAATATAAATAGTTTATAGATTAGATAAAACCATACATAAACCATACTTTTATAACGTTTAATGAACTTTAATTTCAATGAAAATTTAGTTTTTGTAGTTATTATCATAAAAATCAAAATTATACTCGGAGAGTTATTGATTGTTGTATTCAATTTAAAAGAAACTGAATTGACGGGTCCTTACATGATAACTGATCTACATAAAATTATGTAATATGTTCAATTTATATTAAGTTAATTTGGTTTCAACATTTCTAGCTTTTGAGCAATAGGGCGAAAATAAATGTAAATTCGTCGGGCCATCGTATTTGTCTCTTAACCTAAGGATACCTAAAAATCAGCCTTAATAAATGACGTGATAACGACTTGTAGTCTTCGCCAAAGCAGAAAGCTATTAATTATTCTCCGCCAAAAGTTAGACCCTACGCTCTGTTCTCTCCATCAAAATATATCATACAGTTATCAATTGAATCATTTTATCAATTGAATTATCAATAGATTACTCATAGGTGGTCTAGAAGTAAGCTTATTACTTTCACAAGATAACCTTGACCTTGATAATTAGTCTATTAAAATATGTGTACGTCCTAGGTTATAATATAAAAGTTCTTTGTTTCTTTAGTAGTGTTACGTAAGAGCCTTTACTTATTTTCGATTTAGTTTTTATTATTTTCTTTAAGTTTCTTCTAATTGAATTAAAATGCTCTTAACGCGTTTTTCATTCCGGATGTATATGCATACAAATATAAGAAGTTTCTCTTAAATAAATGTTGAAATTATTGATAAAATCTGAATTCATATATACCCTTATGGAAATATTTCCCTTACTTAATAGCCGTTTTGTCTTCGCTATTCGGTTTACATTTGTAAAAATGATGAGCTGATTTTTTACAAAAATTGCTATTGATTTCACAAACTAAATTGTTTTATATAAGACATATATATAAAGTAATCCCGGGTTATTACTAAACTGAAAAGCATTATATAAATAACATATTTTATTATAATATATTATTTTACTGATAAGTAAATAATAGGAGAGCAATTATATAAAAATTGGACATACATAAATATTAAGTCAAAGAAATACTACGATTTCTGGAACTTGAATAATGTCATCGAAATGGTATAGGTACTTTCACACAGCGCCACATTTTCACTTTCACGATTCTTCATACTTTATGCCTTACCAATTATTGCTTTTACTTACATGAACTTTTAAATGGACTATATATCATATATTATATATCAATAATTATATCGAATAAATATTATATAAAGCAATACTTTTACACTTATATATCAATAAATTACGTATCGGATCCGGTCATCGCTCTTTTAATGTTAAGCGGAGTAATTTTTTATATAATATTAAATGAAACATTTAATAAACCCACATTCGAGTAATAGGATACAGAATTTGGAATCATTTTAACCTGTAAAAGTTGATCGTATCTCTTCGACAATTCATAGATCAGTCTGATGAATTTTCAAACGATTAAATAGATAAGAGAAAATAAAATCAAATTCAATACATCTGTTTGAGAGCTATAACATTGCAGATATACACGTTAAACTTATAACACCTGCCTTTTTGCTTCGGGGATTACAAATCTTGTGGAAGAGAGAAGCGAAATCAAGAAGCTGTATACTAAAGTAATACATATTTTCATATCAAAGATAAGCAAACCCATTAGAGTCGTGTCTAAGGTACAATATTAGGAATATTGTACCTTAGACACGACTCCCTCTAATGGGTTCTAATGGGTCCTGCGATCGTAAATTGGCTTGCCAAGTGTGGCGATTGTAACTATTCCTCCATAAAGGAGAGGCCTACGTCCTGCAGTGGATTTTAACACGCTATTTGTCTGTATTCATGATAATACAAACATACGATCAACCTAATTATAAAGAACGGTCAACGTTACACGAAGCTACAAATTAACTGGGTTTGTATAAGCTCATTAAGTCTAGTACCATATGGCAATGTATATGTATAATAGGGCAGTGCATTACCGTTTGTCGCAACGTAGGAAATGTTGCAACAACTGCGACGGCGTAATTCGCAATCGATCCGATAGCATCGGCTTAAATGAACGTACTTACACGGTTAGGTAATATTATAATGATGCGTTCAGGCTCGATGTTGTGTGCTCATTAAATTTATTTTTCATCATATATGGACATCCGTTATCTGTACATCAGTACAGTTTTACTTCTGAACATATGAATGAAATAAAAAAAAAAACTAATAGATAAAATGTTTGCGCAGATATTGTTAGTATCAAAATGTAAAACAATCTCTATATCAGTGTGTTGTAGTTGCAAAATTTTATAAGGTAACTAAAAAATATGAGCTTATACACCGAATAGTGATGAATCACGATTATTTTAGATCTTTGTCTATTAAAACCAAAAATTTATAGACACACAGAGAATCCAAATTACATTTTGTTTAATTAAAGCTTTTAATAAAACATTAATCTATAGACGAAAAAAATTGTGTCAATACTTATAAAAACTGTCTACATCCTTTTCCGTTACATTACGGCATTCGAGTCAATGACTCTAAAGTAATATTTATGGCTTCAATCAAAAAAGATCCGCTTAACGTTCAAGCAAAGGATACTGTTTTACCGGTGTTGCTAAATTGACTTGATACTTCAGCCAACGTATATTGTTGCTCCAGGGGAATAACTGGACAAGTTGTTAAATAATTATACAGATCTTTTTTGAAACCGAATATGAGAAAAAGTTAATACCGTTTCCAAAACCAGTTAATTATATCCGATATAGCAGAGATATAATTAACATTTATCAAATATTCATTTTAAATCAACTTATTCACGAGTTAGTGAAACGAAGTGTATGGTATTCTGTTGAACTGTAAAATTCCACTTATGTAAATAGGCTCCCATAGAAGGATTTGCGTGCGTCTGTGCTTGGCGAACGTATTGGCGATGTCAGTACCAGAAAAGTTGCATTTAGACGTTGCTGCCCGCCAGTGGTCTGCTTAATTTTGGTATTGCATCCAGCGAGAAGACTGTTACGCCATTTACTGTAGCCATTGCCATACTCGAGACTGTTAAACTTCTATTGTTATAAAACTCCCATGAGCAATTCTATTAACAGAAACTTACTTAATATCACTTAATTTACCATTTATTAAATTATCTAAAACAGGAACATATTGTCGAGTTTAGATCTTACGCCTTCATAATTATTCAGATAATTTCCTGGTGGCCTTAGTAAAGTAAAATCAGCCTTTATGTACAATTACATGAAAGTGACTCATTTAATGCAGGTAATAAAATCAAGTGACAGAGTGAACGGTTGGATTACCTTACCACGCCGACCTTGGAATGTTCGAGAACCAACGAACGTGACCAGGTATCTGTCTAAAATGAAAGTGATGGATGAACGTGAAATGCAAGTAAAAAAGATCAATATGCCTTACGTTGTAACACGTAATATTTACTGTCATGAAGATGTTACTTTTCGCTCGTAATCTAAATTTGAATTTCGAATTCATCTGCGGTTATCTAACCTATAGCGTTTTAACCATGACAATGTCTGGTCCATTAAATTATTAATAAATGATATTAAAACACACTCACCTATTTATTTGAAAGTAAGTGAAAACGAGGTCTTAGTATTTAAAGGGATGACATTTCAATGTTGACATTTAAATAAAATCTACTTTTATACCCTATTCTCCATTTTTAGATCGATATCGATTTTTAAAAAAACAATAGCAGCCTCAGATAAATAAAAGTAATCAGGAGGCATTTTGTGAAATGAAATAAATATGGCAAAAATTAAAATGTCTGATTCACCGAACGGAAACAATCGATGGAAGAGAAACCACAGAGTCGATAGTTAGTATTTTTTATTGTTCACTGGCTTATTGTTAGAACTAATAAATAAATGAAGTTAGTGCTTTACGGAAATAATTGGCGTGGGAGGTTGGTTAGACTAGATTACGTGAAAGTTGTTCTTGTCTAGCTTATATTTATGTATCTGTATCTGGGGCGATATCGTTGTTATGTCAACTTAATTCGAAGACGAATAGTAGAGATTGCGAAACAGCACTCTTGCGAAACGAACATGAATCGCGTGTTAAATAATCAATCTTTTCATGCCGCTCTACTAATTGTAACAAAATCAAATTATTGAGGTTTACCACGACAGAGTTATCAATCAAACTTTTCACAAACGTATAATTCGGCGCTGAATAAATAACTGTGTTATTTTGCATTTACCTCTTAGTCATATGCGTTTGTTTCATAACCGTAAAGTAACCGGTACCAACGTTTTAGATGCTAAGGTTACCGTAGATGTATTATACTTCTGTTTTACCTTTAAAATAAAATAAAACTTTTATGCCTTTTATCTCTGTATAAGGATATATTATTTTATTTCTTTCTGTATGATACGAGGAGAGTAAGGCCATTATGTAAAGTATCTAGCGATTATTTTTTTACTTAGCGATTAATTTGTATGCATTGCAATTTGCATTTTCTCGATACATTTTTATAAGACGATAAAAGTACGCATATAAATAACCTTTTTATTTAGTTTAACTATTTAGATAAAACTTCTCGACATTTCGATTGCTTTGCAGCAGATGTGGTCTCGTGGACTGTCAAATTTTAAATAAAACGATATCATATCTTAATTTTAATTTTTATTAAAAGTTTTAAAAAATAATGATTTATGCAACTGACCTAGTTCCATTTGTCGCAACGTGTGCGATGAGTGTACTAAACGAAGAGGATGAGCGTGGGTGGAATACTTAACTATGATTACACACGTTTGCGGAAACTCTACAAACCACAAGAGGCATTTTGCAACTTGTGAGGGAGTGGGGAAAATTTTTACCATTTTTAAAACACGTTTTATTTGTGGTATTATCCTTGCAGAGGTTGTCGATTACGGCAAATTTTCCAGTAATAAATAAAATAGTCCTTTCTTTTGCAGTGAACTTATATAGGCCGTCAAGTATGTGTATTGTTAAATTTTATGTCCTTCTAATTGTATATTATTAACGTAAAAATACCTTGTGTTTACTATGAGAACTAATGTCCTAAGGTATTCTTGAGGAACATATTAATAAAAACAAAACAGAAACTGGAAAATGTAACAAATGAGTTCAGATGAGTGTTTAGAATAAAATATGCTGAATGAATTTTGTTAACGTTGACGTTGACATTATAAAAGAAAGATGTGGTGTTCGTAAAAAATATTTGATACCCTATTCTGACTTTGCTGATATTCTTCGATTACGTGACTTAAACCATACCTACCACTGTTGGAACTTTATGTTACATAAATATGTCAGATACTGTAAGGGTTAAGTTTAACTCACAAATGGAAAATTTCCAAGATATTGACTTATTCTCCACCAATCTGTTACTGTCACTGACTAACGCACCTTACTTTAATGTAATACGCTCCAATTCTAATTTTCCTTATACGCAGTTAGTCTTTTAGGCGTTTTCCATAATTGCGTTAGTAGCGGTAAGTTTTGATTAAGTACGTACAAGGGTCTAATGTTTATTAAACAAGATGCCATAACTAGTATCACTTCATATATAACGATAAAAACCTTACCTACATTACATAATCTTAGTCTTTAGAAGAAATTCGAGCCTTTTATACGAATGTTTATTTCTTCGCAAACTTACTAATATTAAATATATTTAGGCGTATCTTTTCTCTGATTTTTATTCCTTTAACAGATTTTCAAAAGAAGTAATTGTAAAGAAAATAATTACGTTGCTTTGAGTCAGTTATTAAAGTCGGTTAAGAAAGAATTACTCATCGCAATTGCCGCTGTATGCATTTCGCAACTGAATGAATACAATATACCATTCTCTCGACGCCCACCGACTTTTTTGCACTTTGCAGTCGGCTGTTCTTTATACCGGTGCGTTCATGAAAAGACCGAGTATACACTACTTTGTTCTATGTATGAATTTCATTATTGTTTCGCCACGATCACACCGCAGAACAATATAGCATTACTGTTATAACGACTGGTGATTTGCTTGGATATGCCCGGTCGACCCTGAGCCAGATTTAGTTACATTCAAAGTTTAAAAGCTTTGTGAATGTGTTCGCGCATTAGTACTGCAAATTAGATGCTTTAATGGATAATCGTTCTAATATTAGATTTGTAGAATTGTTTTTAGAGTTATTTCATTAACAAGAGCAGCTAATCAATATTTATCTGTCTAAATACGTATTTGTATAAGTATATTATACTGTTGGCTTGTACACTAAGACGGTCATAAGCTCATCACCCAATTATCCTTAGGCTGCAGAGAAAGTCGGGTTGAAAGGTTTTAACTGTTTAGACCGCTGTCTACCCTAGTATTGGAAAAATGCTTGAAGATGATGAAACATGAAAATATGTATGTTTAATGCATATTTTATTGAAAATGATTTGAAATTGAAGCAAGTATTGCAAACGTATGTTTAAGTTTATATTTTTTTTTGTAAATAAAAATACTGTTACGTACTGGCCCTGTCCTTACTTAATTATTTAAAATTTAATTTAATTTATCATCTCGGCTTCAGAAAGGAAAATGGTCCAAGGCTGACTGCTTTAATATCAGAAGCGAGCTATAATAAACCGTTTCATTTACTTAACATTACTGGATTTCTTACTTATCACAACAATGTATGCAATTTCATTGCGGTTTTGGTTAGAATAGTGTTATGGTTTGTTTTGTAACGTTACCGTAACTACGATATTTTAATTACATTTTCTAGGATACTATCCACACCAGTGTTGGAAATACGGTCGTGTGTTTTATTTAAAAGTTTGGAGTAAGAACAATAAGTGTATATATATAATCCGGTATATTTTACGTTTAATGTTTGATATCGTTACCGCACTATAATTTCTTAGAAAGCGGTTTTAAATACTGTACAAAATGCTGAAAATATTATTATTCATATATGAAAATAAATATCTTTTAATTTCAGCGATTGTCTTGATAAAAAAAATATAAATTAAAAAATCGTTCACAGACTTCCCCGGATTGTGCTTCGCGTCAACCCGCTGCGCCACTGTTGAGCCTGGCAACACCTGGGACTTGGCACCTTTCTGCGGCCGCAGCCAGTGTGTCGTGAGCGAGGACACGCCCCCAAGGCTGCTCGAGCTGGTCGAGGACTGTGGTCCACTGCCTCTTGCCAACCCCAAGTGCAAACTTGACACCGGTAAGTGAAATATTTTATTCCACCAAGCGTGTTGAAATAAGTTGGATAAAAATGCAGTATCTACGAAGTTTTTCAGCAACAGTACAAATAGAAGAGACTCCCGACTATTTCCAACTCCAAAGTGGAAACTCCTATTAAGATTTTTTATAAGATTTACAACATTGTAATTTTTAGTTCTGTAAACTAACCACTAACATAATTCTTTTCGTTTTACTTAGCTACGATATATTTATATTATTCCTTTATTGGACTGGCCTGACTAATATTCTACTGATAACTTTGAAATTATAATTTAAATCAATTGAGACTTCGGGTGACTTACACTATTATACCATAAGGCCCCTAAATATCAATGGTACAACTATAAGCCATCTCAAAGTTCGATAGCATATTTTATGATAACGTGATCTGGTTTAAATAAAATCAATTCTGAAAAAAATGCTGTTCATCTAGTTTTTGTGGTCAAGTCGAATAAACCTGTTTCAATGAGTTTTTCTTATAATTTATGTTTTAGTTACAACTACATAAAAATTATATCATTTACTTGTTTGATTACAGAGAAAACCAACAAGACTGCACCTTTCCCAGCTTGTTGTCCGGTATTCACTTGCGAAGATGGTGTCAAATTGGAGTACCCCGAACTCCCAACACCTCCTCCAGAGGATGAAAAGAAAGAAGACGAGAAACCTAAAGATGCCTAAATTAATAAATTTTTAGAATTAAAATTAGACAGCTAGACCCAAAATTTAAAAGCACCTTGAAATTTTTGACAGTTCGAAATTTAAAATATATCAAGAAAGGTTTTTTTTTCTATTTTCAAGGTGACACTAAAGCTTATTTGATGAGAATAAGATTGGTCTCATAATATTGTATACAAAATGTAGCTAACTTAGTGTTTGTATTATAGTATGACTATCCACTTTCTAAATGTATTGGTGTTTAACGCGAACGACTGACAATGAACATACAATGGTATTTATACTAAATTCGAAAGACCACTTCTCACTTCCTGTTCTTTATACCATGACAAATAACTGTTGTTTCATTGTTGGAGAAGAATAGAACGTTTGTTTTTTATTGTAAAAAGAATGTACGGAAAATGATTTGTATGGGATTGTCGATTTTTTAGAAGTTTATCGGCTTTTTTACTTGAATACCTGCCTATTTTAAGGTAATGTTTGTGATATTGATATGTAAAATAATAGAAAAGTTATTCAATAAAAAATACAAAATTTCTAAACTCGTTTTTCACTTATATCTTCAAATATAAATACAATTTTATGAATAAAAGAAGCCTTTTCTTTATTTAACGCAATACTTTATTTAAGAATAATGAATGTCACAAATATAATACACAATACAGTAAGATTGTCAACATTTTAATTATGCATATAATAGAACATTCAGTTCAACCGACAGAAAATAAGCGACAAAAATAAATACTCTCTATTTAAGACTACACAAGTAGTAAGAAAATAATATATAATATTTATATAGATATCATTTCCTATAATCTTGCCTTCATTCATGTGCTTACTCCAAGTAATGTCAAGCTAAGTGCAACACTATCTCTATGTTCTTTCATCATCACCATCGTCAAATTATAAATCAAAATTTCTTATAATAAATAACATTAACAAGTGTAATAAAAGTTTAAAAGCCAAATTAAACTAATTTATAAATGTTCTCAATGTAACAATCTATAAATACATTTTATAACTTTCATCTATCATCTAAACACTGATTCCTTATCGGAATATGATATTACATATAGTTCAAAACGTTATTAATTTAACTATACGATAAAATAACCAGCTATATTGTTAGAATCACAATTCTTCTAATTTTAACATTTAATACATGTTTAAATATTGCACAAAATAGACACCGATTGCGATTACAATTACGTTGAGCCGATTATTTGAGAACGTTTCAGAAGCAGCCGTCCAATATTTAAAATCACCCGCCTAAAAAAATAATGCATGCGAAAACAAAAATTATCTACCAGTATTGCATTTTAAAGAGCAAACTTCGAAAATAAATGTTTTGAATGCTGGAGACAAACAAAACAGTTAACATAATTGTTATTATTCATTTAACCTTCTGCAAATAGCTTTATTAAAAAAATGATTGACAAAAATATAGCCGTCTCTTCCAATATTTCTTCCATAAAAATATATAATCCTTAGAGGCGTATTTGTGATCAAAGAAATTGATATGTTTCAAAACTGTTCATAAGAACAATTTAAAGTGAAGGGCTGAACATATACCTGGTCGTTAAGTAAGACTTTTTTTAAGAAATAAATATTAGTTACAGAAAACGGAGGTAGTTTAATAGGAAGATAAAATTAAATTCACTGAGCTTAATAACCTAGAAGATAATCTGTAGCGAAGTCAAATTATGCATGAAAATATTTCTATATTATATACAATTACAGAATAATTCCTCTCATTTTGACCTTTCATTTTATAATTACATTTTTTAATTTTACTCTTCTATCGGGGATATGCGTTAATAAAATACTATGACATGAAAATTATAGTGAAATTGTTATGATAGCTTACAACTAACTTACTAAGCGTTAGCGGATACAATGTTTAAATTAATATTCTCAAAATGCTTAGCAAAAATAATGAAGAAGCTATAAGGGCAATTTTTACCCTTTTAGTACAAGTTCTTGTTAAAATACATCTATTCTGCGTTCAAAAATCCGACAGTAAAAAATATACTTTCAGCTTCGTTAGCTAGGAGTGTAAGTATTTCGTTTGTATATTTTTTATCTATTACAACATTAACATGCCTAAGCCTGTACTGTCTAATGTAGGAGCCGGTACACCAAAAGACATCAATATATTTACCAAAGTTATAAACGGGGAATGTGTCTATTAAGCCAACACTGTTGCTATCACGTTAATATATGAATTCCGAACTAGCATTCAGTATGGACAGGCTTGTAAACCTGATCTTTTCTAAACTAGTTCACTAATTCCACGTATGATGCAATCTCGCTTCTTTTACAGACATTTCATAGATAGCAAATACTGTTCAATATGTGTTCATGCATTACTTAAAATCCGTTTAATTCTCATACAGTTATCTAAATCTAACTTTTATTATTATCTTTAGCGATGACCTGTTTTATCTTTATTTTATCGGCGAAGCTCGATTACAAATAAATCCTGTTTTTTTTTATTATGAAAACTGTACTTTTTAACATTATTTAACACGATTCGCAACTAATCCACATAAACACCAAACTGTCTAACACCTACAACAACATGCTACTTGGTATGTAGGTACATATGTCTATATAATATACTACACGTCTCTAAAAATCCTTACAAATTTATATAATTTTGAACCATGATGAATCATGTAGCTGTCAATCAACATCAAAAGTAATCATCATAACGGAGTAGTAAGCTTAATAACATGTAACAACAAGCATTTGTTTAACACTAATACTTTATATGATCATACATGCGTTGACTATCATAAATATTTTACTGATAACACAATTTTAAGAGTACCTTTCTATCTATGGTATTATACTTTCCTAAAATTGACCAACCACATACGTTATTCGCGCCTGCCCATTAAATTAAAAAATGGCAAATAAAAGCTGATTGCAATATTTTTTTACGATCTTAATTATTCTACACCTTGTTTACATACATCCGCTGTCATATCATTGTTTTTAATACAATAATTAAATATTAATTAGCAACAACAGTTTTAAATTTCCATTGCAATAGTCATCTGTTTTTTTCTCACATTAAATTTAAAATATGTTCTACAAATATTTATCAATAATCATGAGAAAAAAACATCGTGAGGGAACCTGTCCATCTGAGAAATAATAAACAAAATATTATTGCGAGGTCATGTGAAGTCCATCAACCGTGCTTCAATTTCTTTCAAATATTTATTAGGAAAGGCCTATTGGGCATTTAAAGCCAGCCGTTTTTTACTTAAATTTTTATGTCATCGGTTGATATATTTCTGTAATTCGGGTAGCATGTAAACAAGGCATGTTCTTAAATGTAATTATAGAAATAAGTTTTAACCAACTTAAAAGGTCTTTAAAATAGTGAAATCTGCGTCAGGTTTTTGGTAACACTTTACAAACGAAATATTATGTAAGGGATAATTTAAGTACTACTTCTAAAATTAATGTAGTTAATATGCAATAATAATAGTAATCATAATTTAAACATAAATATCTACACACTTTGTGCCATGTGAACTCGACTTTTTCATAATTCTACTACAATTTAACAATACATACTCTAATTTCGTATCTCTAACCATTTAATAATGACCTTAAGATCGATCATTTAACTTTTAATAAAACGTCAATAAATTTTATACAGCTTTAGAGAAAAAGGTTTGTTTAAAATTATTCATAATAAACAAACGGACACTCTGCTCAAAACACATAGAGAAAAGGTCCATTAAAAATAGTTAATTACTTCTATGTAAAAATTAACATGATTTGTAATATTTTTCGAAAGTAGCTTTTTCAATTTTTTTTATCACGAACAATCAAGCAGTAACCTTCAAAAGTTAGTAGAGATTAGTAAATCCATTAGAAAGAGATGTAGATATGACTAAACAGGAAAAATAGACACATTTCAAACCACGACTACCAAGATTATGACAGTTCCTTAGGATTTTTTCTAATAAGATCAGCTTAGTATTTGTAGATGCTGGTAATTCTATGAAGTATATATTATCAGCATCAAATTATGTCCGAAATATTTGCAGGGTCGACTGATGTTAATACATTAATTTCCCTTAATTCCCTTTATGATTCCAAAATTCATTCACCATGTGTAAATGAGCAATCTGTGTAAAAATTACAAAAAAAATATGAAATTTTTTTTTAATTTTAAAAAGATAATAAAAATCCTAAAATAGAAGAAGAAGATATATTTAAAATAACAAAAATGTTTTAATAAACGTTGATAGACACGACGTTAAGACAATGAAAATTATATTTCATTATTATGGTTTTTAACCTAACAAAGTATATAAAACAACTCAAGTTACAAGTAAAACAAGTTACAGAAATCGGGTTATTTAATTAAGTAATGATTGTGCACAGGATAGAAAACCACGAAGTGACTGAAGAAGATTTTTTTTTCTGAGGCGTTTTAGATTTTTTTTGTTAACCATTCAGTCTTATGACGTTTTGTATTAACTTCTCTGGTAAAAAAGGATTTTTCTCGATGAGCTCTGTTTACTCCGGTTTGAGGCGGTGCCACTGCACGATGGTCTGCCGTGGTTTCGTAATCATATCTTGCCAGTGTTTAGTTTCAGTTGCTCCTGAACCGTTTTTTCCTGGAATAATTAATTCCTTTATATGTATATTTTCTTAATTTTTGGAAGATAACATTGAACATGAGCTAACGGACCTAAGAATTACAGCAAACAAATGATATCGAAAAAGACTGACCTCCTTCTAAGGTTATAAATTGGTGACCATGAGAGCTAAGTTAGAATGAGTCATTAGAATTATTTATTCTGGCTCTTTATATGTTCTGAACTGGAACGTAACAGTAGTTTCACTAATTTTTGTCAGAATAAATGGCAATAGATTAATTGCTTGCTTGCCGAGTGTGGCGTTTATCGTGACCTTACGGGAGAGTATACTGATTTATCTTCCATACGTGAGAGGCCTATGTCCTGCAGAGGACATTACAGGACGTTGAAGTATGTATGATAATGTATGTATGTAAGTATAATTAAATGTTTGTTATAGAAAAATGACTCACCTGCCAAAAGTATTCTTCCAATCAACTCGTTACGACCAATGTTGTCGAAGTCCATGACTTGGACATCAAGTGAACATTCCCTAATCTTTTCCCAGGGAACGTTGAATGAGAATGAGTCGTTGAAGACTGGATTCAACGTGCACTTGAAAATTGCCGTTTTGCGCTTCTCAATACGTTTGTCACCGAACTGCAGCCAGACCTTTACGTACGGATCTGAAAAATAAATACGAAGCATATTAACTTAAAGTCCTTATAGTTTTTATTAGCTGATAATTCTATAATATTTTACAGTTCCTAAATCTTTGACGTTCGCAGAGTAGCATGCAAGTAAGGGAGAATCCCTGAAAATAGCAATTTATTTTGAAGGAAAACAATTTCCAAATATGCCCGAACAACAAACAAAACAGGAGACGGTCAGCAGTGTCTAAGGTCCGAAGCATCTGTACTGCGATCACTAATCCGTTTGTCTACCGTGGCGATTTCATCACACATTCCTTATAGATCACTTCTAGTTTTTGCAGTACCTTTGCCGTTAAATAAGGCCTTATTTACTTGTAAAAGTAACGGATAGCAGTCATTAAGTAATTAAGCATTTTATACTGCGACCATAAACTTTTTGTTGTAGCGAAAATAATTCAAATGTTGAAACTAATGCAAACATTTTAGTTTAGGTACATACAAGTTTAGATATAGTTCAATTTGGTTTGATTTCCTGTTTTTTTTTTCAAATTGAAGCAATTCATTATAGATTAAACAGGTCGATGTGGTTCTTAAGTGACGATAGCCAGTGTTTGGGTGGTCGAAATTTCGAGTCAAGAGACCCGAGTTTGATGGTGGCAGGCTCGTACCAATGGATTTTCCAAAAACTTTTGTACGAATTATATCGTAGGCTTGGATATAAAGACGGCGACGGGCTCACCACCTGTCAAGTTGTCCCGAAAATATCTTTGGTAGAAGGTGGGTCAAAGGGACGGTGAAAGTGAATCTGAAGTAAAAAATTAATGCTTGACCCTGTTCAATCACAACGTATCATATCATTACAGATATTTTTTTATTTTATTGATTTTCTTTGAGTATTTTTTCAAAATTGAGTTAGTAGTTAAAACAATTCAATATTTTCAGGAATAACAGGTACTGAGCCTGTTACCACTCAACAAATTGTTCTAACAAATTGTTTCTCCTGGCGTTCGAACTCAAATCACTTGATTCGATATCCCAAAGTCAACATTAATTTCCAATATTTAATTAGTTACATGTCTCGATAGCAGAGTGGCTGAGTGATCGGAACTCGAGTCGAAAGACCCGAGTACGATCCCCAGGTGGGTTTTTTCAAAAATGTATGGACGATTTTAATCGCCAGCTTGGGCATAATGACGGCGACGGGCTCTCCTACTGTCACGATGTTCTAAAAAATGTTTTCAGTGGAAGGTGGGTAGAAAAGACTTTATTGTCCTATCCTCTGTCTACACTAATTTGGCTTGACGTGAAGATATAGAAACTCTTAGAAATTCTTTAACATCAAATTATTTACATACAATATTTTGCGAAGTATATCATCTTAACGATAATACGAGTTTATAAATATCTTATTAATATTTTTATTTTAGTTAAGCATTTCTTGGTGTAACAACTGCAAATCTAATAAATCAATGGACTAGACTGCATGTCTAGTTAAGTAGTCCAGCTTAACCACTTTATCTTTCATAACGCCTTACGCAATTGTAAGTATTTGCTCTCTAATTGTCGTGTTTTTCCAATAACATGCCCATAAGAGCACTCAGAATCGTACCGGTTTTACAAAAAGATTTGTTTCATTCGCCTCAGCTGCGCACGCACTTGTTGCATAACCAGAACAAGATTTTTTACGGCAAATGGTGAAGCTACCATTAATAGGGGTCTTAGCAAGGCTCTAAATTAGCAAGGATTGTTGATTTTTTACAGTTGGTACTGTATTAAAAAAATGACTCCAAAGTCATCTACGCGTATAACAACTAAATTAGCGAAATACTAAAAACTTTTATTTATAAAACTACCAGAGTGTAAAAGTGTGTTGGTGAATGAGTGTTACTACCTACTGAAATCTTTACGGGCTCCAATGAATTTTAATTTAATTTGTAAAAAATATTGTATAAAGGCACGACAGCCGTGTGGTTGGGTGGGCGGAATTTCGAGTCAAGAGACCTGAGTTCGGTCACCATCTGTCACGTTGTCCTGAAAATATCTTCGGTGGAAGGTCAGTCGAAGGGATTTAATTGTCTAGACTAGATCTCTGTCTACACCTGTATTGTGAATTGCGTGAAGATATTTATTTATTTATTTATTACTGTATATAGTGTTGTAATGTGTGAAATGTACTTTAAATGAGCTAATGTTTTAAATTGTAATTTGCTATTTCGGAAATCATTCTAATGATTTGGCAAATATTATACATTTAGGTTTTTATTTCAATTTAGACTAATTATTGGACGTAACATTAATCGTTTATAAGTTTTTATAAATTCAAGACTTATAAACGATTAATGTTATTTTTTTTTAATAATTCATTCAGAAACAATAAAAAAATATTCATAATCGGAGGATAATCTCTCCACAATTGGTGATTTCAAAGACTTCAAATTAAATAAATTAATCAATGCCTACTGGGAAAGCTATCGTATTTGGCAGTCAAAATTAATTTTTAAGCTCATAATTCCCGAGATGACTACTAGTCTAATTAATAATTTATTTATGAAAACTTTCCAATTACAGAAATATTAATTTTAAAATGTTTATTTAAAAAAGTCACGATATCCGAGTGGTTGGGTGGTCGGAATTTCGAGTCAAGAGACCCGAGTTCGATCCCCAGGTGGGAGGCTCGTACCAATGGGTTTTTCAAAAACTTATGTATGAATTATATCTTTGGCTTGAACATAAAGACGGCGACGGGCTCACTACTTGTCACGTTGTACCGAAAATATCTTTGGTAGAAGGTGGATCAAAGGGACTTAATTGTCTGTCTACCCCTGTATTGGGGAATTGTGTGAAGATATTTATATTTATTTATTTATTAATCATTTATTTTAAAATATTCATATATTAAAGTAAAAATAGTCTCTACTATGAATTTGAATATGAAAAAGAGATAATAATTTTACGTCAATCTTAAATAATATCTATATAGTTAATATTTTGATTAGGCCGGAACTAACATTCAATCAATCAATATATTTATTTCTCACCATATTGAACACAATTGTTTTTGATATAATTTTTTTCACAGTCATTTGAGCAATGATAATGAGAGAGACTCATGCCTAAACTAGGTGATAAATCTGTTTTTTATCAGGTCTACCATTTGGTTTAGAACGTGTACAAATTACAAATATTTAGTATCTATTACTAATATTTGTGGGAGAATTATTGTGTGTGAGTTTATGTCAATGTGTGTTTGTTCATGCACTCAAAACATAATTTTTGAGTGCATGAGTAGCAAACTTTTATAAAGAGGTCTTCTATCTCTTATAATCTTCTACATGTAACCATTCAAATATACGATTTTTAGATTTGCTTTTTGGAAGAATTTAGATATAAAAATCTTTATTGACTCTATTCTACATGTGACCATCAGAATAGCAAAACAATCTTCCGGAGAAGTTTGAGCAAAGATTTCAATTTTGAACATTAGAAGATGACGTGAGAAATTGCTCGAAGAATGTAAAGTGAAGACTTCATACATATCTGTATAGCCCGGTGGGATGGTGGACTGGGAAAGAATGCCTTTAGACATTAATTCTGCCGCATTCCGTACCGTACCTTGCCAATACAAGTTTTAAAAAATACGACATAAAGATAATTTAATAAATGTGAGTACCGTAACAATTGGTGGCTAGTTGGTTCCGACTAAGGGTAACCATCACCAACTAAGTAGATCGTCAGGGTTAATGTCAGGGAGATCAAGTTCTCAAAGAAGCTAAAGTGAAAGCAAATCGGATGGATGGATACCTTTACGTGTTATACATATGAAATAAATATAGTTTTTAAAATACAAAAGAAAGAGGCATGTAAGCATTGGCGATCCGCTGGTTCTAGCTGAGTCGTCAGAGATAATACATGAAGATAAAAACAACATAGTAAAGGAAGTAAAAACTTGAAACAAGATTTTGTTACAGTTAAGTGAATTTACTTTCCAACGACGAGCCCTAAAAAGGCAAAGCAATAATTCAAATAGTCCAGTTTCCGAGTAAAACGAGACATTTAATTGAGCGTGTCTGCTTCAAGACGGTATCATGATTTATATAGAGGGGGTTTGGCGATGTAAAATATGAAAGTTTTGGGGCGAATTTTTTACACTGAGAATTACGTCTTCTTTGAGAATTATTAAGCAAATTTTGAATATTATCCTTCCATATTCACATAACCATGTATGACATTGGTTTAGGCCACGTTTCTGCATAAAAGTCATCTGGTTCACCAAACTCAAGCCCATTTCCGCAGCCAAATAGCAAGTATTATGTCCGGTTTGAAGGTTAAAGATAGCTAGAGTAATAAAAAAGCAGGCAAAGTTTCTGTAACCGTTTTTCTTTTGAAAGGGTTTGTTGATGTTATGGTATACAGTGGTTGGTAATTTACCACCAGGTGGGCTATAGGCTCGTATTTAATTCAACTCACATGAAAAGAAATCTTGCTATCTCTTCACCCATAGTCATTTGTGATTTTAGAATTATATACGTCAGGGTTTTGTAGCAATAAATGTAGTCAAATATTTGTGACTGTAACAATTAAATTTTACAGAAAAATACATTCCTTTTTGCATACTATTGTAAGTGATAATTAATAAAATATACTGACAGACCAAGTCACGTCTTTATGATTTTTAAACATTGTTATTACTTAATGAACAAATGTTCCATAATATAGAACTTAATTTAATGATTTCTCAGTTTCAATGGTCATTGTCACATGCTAATATTAGACGGGCTTCATAAATCTTAACCTTTTCATCCGTAATTTCCCAATTAGTGAAATTAAAAAGAGTAACACTTTTTAACATTTTAATAATAAAATTTGAACACAAATTAAATTTTATATTTGGTAGAATATTTTGTAAAGGTATTATGTATGTAGAATATAGTGTTGCGATTTCCCATTTTTGTTTCTTTATATGTTTTCATTACATGAAAATGTATGCATAATGTTTTTTTTATTTATATATATTTTTGATGTGAAACATCTATAGCCGCACGTAAAACCGATTTCTGGCGTGGCGACGCATGCCGTGCACGTACGTAGTAGTGTTTGATTATAAACCTTAATCCTTAGGTAATAGGGTGTAAATTAGTATACCTTTGTATGCACGCTATACAAAGGTATACTAATTTACACCCTATTACCTGAGAATTAAGGTTTATAATTAAACACTGAAATCCCTTTTTTATATTTAATTAATTATGTTCATATTATTCATATTAGTGACTATGTAAATTATATTAAGATTTCATTTTTACATGAAAGGTCATTTCCTTATAGTCAAAAGTGTTCAATAATTTTTAAAACGAATAAACATAAACTACCATTAAAATTAGCTGGAGATTTTAATGTAAATTTGCAAGAGCTGAATCACTGCCATTAATGACATTTCTTCAAAAAGAATTTCAATTGCAAATCAACAACAATCCAAAAGAATCTACTACCAAATATGGAACAACTATAGATGCTGTAATTGTGAGATACCTTGATAATGTTTCATCCAATACTTTTGTAACGTATTAAATAAATATATAAATATCTTCACGCAATTCCCAATACAGGGGTAGACAGAGGTCAAGTCTAGACAATTAAGCCCCTATGACCCACCTTCCACCGAAGATATTTTCGGGACAACGGGACTTTACTACTACGGGACATTTGTAACGTAGTTTAGTTATCATCGACCAATCGTCACAGTAATACCGGCAGATGAAACATCGAATATAACTATAACTGAAGTCACAGAGAGAGAGAGCAAATATTTAAATTGTGGCCACTTGATGTTAATATCGAATTTTTATATCAAATGTAAATAAATGTTTATTAAATAAAGTTACCATTTTCTGTAAGAAATTCGTAATACTTCATTTTTTCATTAGTATTTTGTTAGTACTTCATTTTTTCATTCCTGTAATAATATTATCTTTTATGCATATTACTTGTACACACACGATGTTTCACATCTGCCAGGCGTCCCATGACGGCTCACATTTTTTTTTCATTACATGTATACTTACTTGATATTTTTTCTCGCGTATTTTGTTCCATATCCATATACTTTGACGACCTCGGTGGACGAGTGGTGTACACACTGGTTTTCAAGGTATTACCAGCTCTAAATCAGGGACGTTTGATGCCCAGGCGGGTCAATATAAAAAGCTACTTTAATATAATTTATATTGTATCCGAAACGTACGCGCTTTAGTTACTTAATTTGGGATCAGAGCAATGTTTTATGTGATGATGTCCTTATCTATGTCTGTTTTGTACATATATCATAATAAAAATAAAAAAGAGTGACCTTACCTGACTTTCCATTAATGTCTTTGGCCTTCAGATTTCTAGCTTTCAAGAGTGTCAATGTAAGAACACTATTGCTGGGGTGGTAACAAAGTGAAGTCAGCAACTCGCCACATTTGTCTTTGGCTGGGGGCTTCAGAGCTTTCCAGAACGATGGCTTCTCACTAAGATCAACCTAGAGAATTTAAATATATGTATTCAATCAATTCAAACATTTAAAAAATATTTATTTTATTTCATTTATGTATTCAATCATCTTCCATCAATATTTAAGAAAGTAAATTTGAAGTTTAAATCAATACATATTAATAGCAGCAAGTCCTAACAAATCGAGATTTTTTAAGAAGACACTTAAAAAACCTTTGCGTTTTATCGTTTTCCTATAAAAGTCGAGTAACGGGCACGAATCTTCGATGTATGGTTCGCAGTGTGTACTCAAAAGTTATTGGTGCTTCTTACTATTTCTATTTATTATAATTAAAACAGCGATGTTTTTTATGAGAGAAGAAACAAAGTATACATTAATGTAGTATAATTAAAAGGTACTGATTTAATTTTATGCTACACGTAACAAGCACCTACCTTCAAGAAATAGCTATTGTAGGAATTGTAATTTAACCAAAACTTTGCGTATAATAAATTCAATGAGCCTTCTCTAAATTACAGAGTAAAAGTTTCGCTTTTCCACCGCCTTATAATTTCGTGCCGCAAATTATTTTTACGTTTATTCCTTATTGTACAATTCATGGAAATGATATTCTGAGACTTACATTCATCAACTATTAAGTAAAAAGTTTTTGGATTTCCCTAATATGTAGATTCCATGTAATTAATTTATAATTCATTATATTATAATTCTACATTAGCCTATACATTCATCAAATTTTAAAATCGAGTATATAAAAAAATTATCTGTTACCAAAAATTTAAGTACTATATACTTATATCGACAGAAAACTGCGTGCATATATATGAAAAAAGAACGATTTACATGAAAGAAATACATAAATGTATTTAAATAATTTTTGTAAAACAGTTTACAAAACACAATTTTTTTACATGTATGTTTGTTCATCTGTGATTCTATTATGTTATTTTACATTGAGACAACGTACATGTCAAGCTAAAAGGATGTAAGTAAAAAGATAAAAAATTAAGGTTAATTAAAGAGCTTTATGGGGTATAATAAATTATTCTTTTTCCACCCATTACTTAAGTAGCTGAGAAATGTCCGCCATGATGTTTTAGTGCACACTCATTTTTATTTTCTTTCTATTTCAGACGCAATGATATGTGTAATTTGTTTATTGAAATGTATGGATATAATCTAAAGTACTGTGACTGTTTACCTGTGGCATCGTACTCATTATACTTAATTTAGTTTATTTTTAAAGAAGATGATCTCGACAACAGCCAAAGCGCTGGGTGATCGTTATTCGAATGGGTGGAGCCGAGATCACCCGGAGCAAGTATCAATGATTTTCTGTAGCCTATGTACGATTTGTATCATTGGAATGGACAATGTGATATTCATACGATGTTATCCATTTTGGTATGGTTAACCGGTGTCTTTTGTCTATACTCATAATACTGTCAGTAATACTTTTAACCATGTCGAATACAAGCTGCTTCTTTCAATCCTAATTGCATTTAACATTTCTCCTACGTTAACTGGTTTCACGGTTGCTTGCATGGACGCAAGCAAGTAATGAATCGAGGAAAAGTCCTCGTAATGGTGGTCGATAGATGCCGGGGTACTAAAAGATGCTTCTTTTCTTTTCTCAAATTTATAAGATACTTCACTCAGCAGCTATAATCTCTCCACCATCGGTACGTTGATGATTTTCAAATGTATACATTGTCAAAATTACATAATTTACCTAAAACAATCGAGTTACTGGATTATTGCTATAGATACCATCGTAGAGTGGAGAAAGTCTTACGGGCTAAAGGTAAATCTCTCTAAAACACAAGCTGTTATTATAGGAAGTCAAAGCCTAGTTTCACGAATCGATTGGAATATTCTTCTTTGTACTTTTTTTGATAAATTCCTTTCGTAGGCTCCACAGGTTAGTGAAGTGAACAGGAAGATGTTGCGGCTATTGGTTCTCTCGGAAATTGAGAAACTTCTTATCGATACCGACTAAACTTTTGCTCGCGGAATCTCTCCTTTTATCAATAATTTTTTATGCTGATGTATGTTAGACTAAAGTGTGGAGCAAATGAATAAACCTGAGCGCATTGAAAATCAATGTATACGGTTTGTACTTGGCCTTTAAAAATTTCACCTTGTTTCTCAATTTCGAAATAAGCTTGAGCCGATTCCAATTCGTTTTCTTCTATACCTTTTGTATTCTGTTCTATTTAATGAAAAGGTCTATTCAATGTCAGTATCTCTGTGATTCTCATCGTAGCCATTCTCTCCAGTCTAATGATAATATATACTCATAAACCCTTGTCATAGAACTTCTTATTTTACTACTTTTTAATCCATTTCCATTGAAGCTGTTCGGTTTGAAACGTTCTCTCGTTTCATATTAAGAAAGCACAATCCTTATCTATTTTAAAACTTTGTTAAAATAATGCGTTGACTCCTCATCTTTTATTTTCGGTTCCGTGTTGACTTATAACTCTTTAATATGTGTCTATATTAATTAATTATTTTTTACATATCTATGTATATATGTGTTCACGCAATTCCCAATACAGGGGTAGACAAAGGTACAAGTCTGCCACCTGGGGATCGAACTTGGGTCTCTTCACTCGAAATTCCGACCACCCAACCACTCGGCTATGATGACTAATGAAAATTTTTCTATATTTATGTAGTATTATTTGTAATAGTATGTATTATTAATGGGTTGCCTGAAAGAAATCGCTTCTCATCGACCACCATGTACATTTTATTTTTGTCTATTATAAAACCATTTATTGGAGTCTTTTATCCTTTTTGGATTTCATTTTCAAAACAGTGGTAATAGGCGTATCGTAACGGAAATGAAATGTGATCTAAAGCGACTAGAAATACTTCAACGAGGCTGGCTTCTTAGCTAAAGTTCAAGAAAATCTCTTCAGCCGATTAAGATCAGCTTTTTACGAGTATTGTTGATAAAGGAATGTAAACCGTTATTACATAACTTGTATCTCATTTAAATACGTTACATACACGCACGCTGCACACGAAAAAATGAATTTCTATTACCACAGACCATTAAATATGAAAAGTATGCAGTTGACCGGAGTGCAATTAATTGTACAACAGCCTGCCACAATAATCTTTTTAAGCTATTCAAAAGCTTAGAGAGCACACGTTTTTTTCACGATTATAGTAGAAATTACCAAGTTATTTATTTTATCCTTTTATCCTACTTGTTACCTTTTTACCTTTTATATACTAGGATAGTATGTTTTGGTGATAGTTGTTGTCGAAAGACATAAACAATGGATTGTATTATTGTTCGTCAAGTAGTGATAACACTTGTGGAATAGTTTCTTCCATTCAAGTAATTTACGTTTACCGTGGACTGCGGTAATCGCTAATCGTTAAGTTATTAAAAAGATCATTAAATTAACCCAATCCTATAATAAATCTTCTGAATATACATACCACTACAGATAGATAATGTGAAACATGATAGATAATGATTTGTCTTAACCTAAAGTAGCTAAAAACGTAGCTAAATTATTTCAAAAAAAAAATCTTCACGCAATTTCCAATACAGGGGTAGACAGAGGTCAAGTCTAGACAATTAAGTCCCTTTGACCCACCTTCCACCGAAGATATTTTCAGGACAACGTGACAGGCCGTCGCCGTCTTTATGGCCAACGATGAAATTCGTACATAAGTTTTTGAAAAACTCATTGTTACTGCCACCTGGGGATCGAACTCGGGTCTCTCAACTCGAAATTCCGACCACCCAACAACTCGGCTATCGTGACTTTATTTCAAATAGAAATAATTTAAGTGTCTAACAAAAAACCATATGCTTTACAAATTGAATATAATAAAAAAAATATCTTCACGCCATTCCCAATACAGGGGTAGAAAGAGGTCTAGTCTAGATAATTAAGTCGCTTTGACCCACCTTCCACCGAAGATATTTTCGGGACAACGTGGCAGCAGCCAGTCGCCGTCTTTATGTCCAAGCCAACGATATGAATCGTACTTAGGTTTTAGAAAAAACCCATTGGTACTGCCACCTGGGGATCGAACTCCGGTCTCTAGACTCGAAATTACAAATTGAAGCATTATATTGTTTTGCTGTCACTAAATCACTAGGATTTACAGCGCATGTTACTTCGATTGGTGTTATAAGAATAAGTATTTTATTATATACTGCACTTGAAGTCCTCTTATTCGTCATTCGCTTTTGTTCTTCAAAGTTCAAAATTATGTAAAATTGTAACTTTGGAATTGTGGAATTTATTATCTTACCTGGCAAAGAGGCAAGAATACTTCTCCGATGGAATCGTCCCTGGAGAAACGGTCGTAATCAAAAACGTGCAGGTGCAAAACCTGAAACGAAATAAGTAGTCTTCATTATTTAAAAGTAGAGATTTTCGTATGAATCCATTTTTTCTACTGGCAATCAAGCAATATTTTCTAATATATTATTATTATAAGATATTTATATCTGTACTGTCCTGGTCACTGAAGTTCTGAAAACCCATATTTTAAATAATAACCCAGGCATTTTACATAATCATTACAATGGGAGCAAAAAATTCCATCTTAGAAAAACTTACTCGACTTTGAAGTTTCTGTATTGGGAAACCTTCGAAGTAGAAAGTTTCGTTCCAGCGCGGATTCAATGTGCGGCGCTTAATCTTCGTCTCCAAACGATGCTTCTTGTCTGGGAGCAGAGTCACCCGCACATAAGGGTCAGAAGTACCGCTGAGATCCTTAGCAGGTAGGTCCTTGCCCTATATTTGAAGGAGATTCGTTACGAGAGTTTACATTGGAAAATCATATTATGACGCCGTTAGAAACTGTTCTATGATGTTATCGCGTAAATTTAATACTGTGGTTTATTACATTACTTTCAGTTTCTGCTTTTATATTTCGTTCAAAACATTTTTATACTTTTGATTTTTGAAATGTGTTACGGTCTATTGGAACTACGACAAAAGAACTCTAAATTTTTTTGAAATAAATTCTATATCGCCTGTTTTTTTTTCAATTAAAATTAAACTTAACTTAGTATTAAGAATAATAAACTAAATCTACTGAAATTCTTTCGCTGTAAGAATATCACAAAAGTGAGAATGTAAAATACATTACCTGTATGATCTTCAATATCAGGGTTGTATTCTGGAAGTCGTACTCCAGCGAGAAATGGATTTGCCCGACGTTTTCCGATGGCTCCGAATTGTCGATGTACATATCAACCAGCGATATGGAGCGATTCTGCAGGAACGCCATCTGTCAGTCCAGAGTGGAAACACTTTAAAGTGGTGTCACAATGGACTGTTAGGTTTATCTGTTATAATGCATCAACCGTTGTTTGCTTGTTTAATGGAAGGAAGCTAATTTGAAGGAAAAATATTACAGAAGAACTTAAAGAAGCTGATACTGGTAATAAATTAAATAAAAACACGCTATCCTAAAAACCTCTCTGAATATATAAATCAAATATTGCATTTATTTATTCTTAGAGCATTTTCATATATATTAGATTTTTATATAAAATGATAGTAGTCTAGGCACATTATTTTTAAGGAATTTCCATGCCGTTTGACCATTTTAAAATATTAAATCATAATATGTTAAATCATAACATAAATAACATAACAATGTGGTCAAACACAAAGTTGAAACTAAAAAAAGTACGGGTACGGGGTAATTTTAAACGGTTGATACATCACAATATCTAAGGAAAAGAAGCTTGTGAAAATAAAACCTGGTACTCATTTAATGGAAATGTGAAAGCAAATAAAATTTGACTATAACTAATTTATATTTCGACAAAACTTAAGGCAAAACCAAAATCTGTATTTTATTTCTGTGTGTGATTTTTTAAAATCAATATTTATATATGTGCTTCAAAAATTATATACAATATTGATCAACATGAAACTCGTATTTAAGACGTTAGAGACAAACACTTTATATTTAATTATTAACCATTAGAATTTAGAAACAGTACAATTTAGAAATATAAAAAAAAATTACGCGTCATTGAAAACCAATAATAATAAAACACAATTCCTTATACACGTGCATACACAATTGCATAGACTTATTTGTTTACATTGGAACAAAATTATTAGTAAACTGAAACCTAGTTAGAAAAGTTACAATTACCATCTTTGTACTGAACACTACGTTCAAATTATATTTACTATAGTTTAAAGAAATGTCTTTGATCAGATTTTGGATTTGTTATGAAGTCAATGTAGTGTCAAGATAATAAATGGCATTCAAGGATTAACGCAGGAATTTCTTAAAACAAAATTAAAATATTTCAAGTTTCACGTCCTGTTGATACGACTAAGTTTTAATTAAAATCTAAATAATTTTCTTTTATCACAGAAGGGAATACAACCTGCGAAAGTCCTTAAAATCTAAAAAGTCATTATTTACAAAAATATAATATGTCCTACGAAAAAATTCTATTATATTACATTTGCCTAATGCCCTTTCTAATGTGGCTAAATCTATGTTTTACTAATCGTTCCTTAAAATACTATAAATAGGTACGTATCGTTATTTGCAGTGAGTTCAAAAGTGCGGCACGTTATAAGACATAATTTGTTATTCCCAGTGTATCTAAAAGGTTTTAAATAAAAATAAATATACTAGAGGCAGTTACAAAAATACTTTTGATTATTAATTTTATATGGAAATAGTAACAAAGAAATACTTTTTTATGATAGAAATATCATAAATTATAATATTTTAATAGGTATATCTCGTACCGCACTTTATAGTTTATTTTCATAAAAGTGTTCTATTTCACTAGATCCTAACGTGAAGTATTTGTGTTTAGTTTTCTACATTCATATATGTATTTGTTTTAAATACCTCTTATTTAAACTTGATAAGATGTGAAATCACTATATCGCTAAACTGGCAGTGACTATTAATACAAAATATTATGTTAAGTATTTTTACTTTGTACTAAATATATTAATAATTTTATAAGCTAATTGTTGCATTTAGTGAATAATATTAATAAAATAATAAAAGCAACGTAGCTGCAATAAAGCGATTAATATGTCTTCAAGCGTTTTTATTGTAAAATAAAAAAGAAGGGAGTAGAAGTATAAGTATAATATTAAGTGCAAAATAGCATAATGTTTAAGCCGTTTTCTATACATTAGATAATTGTCCTCTATTTCTTTCATATACAACCTCTTCTACCTACCATATTTGAAGGAGAAAGCATGGAAAGAGAATCCATAGTTTATAAAAGTCCATAAAATAAAATGTAAAGAACCAAGTCAGGTAATAGATTGCAGAACACAGCCCAGAAAAAATGTTACTTCAATTTCTACTAATACTAAAATTATTACACTAAATCCATTAACTACACTTCCAAGTCTTACTTTATATACATATTTTAAAATTATAGACAAATATTTAAAGCGTTTCAGTTCCTGAACAAAATCCAATTTGAAGTGAATGCGTGGAACTCAGATCAGCTTTCGTATTTGTTATTGGACTAACGTCAATATAGTTTATTCTTCGTGAACATTTAATTTATCCAATGTGTGTGTATTCTATCATAGTCTATTATGTTTGTATCTATTTCATTTGCGATGAATTCGCGTTAGTAAATTGATTTGTTTATGTGTCATGAACATTTTTATTTTACAACGAATCCATACTATCTGCTAACTCTCTTATCGGAATTCGAGTCATAAATAATTAGATCATAAATAATAAATTAATTAGAGACCCGAGTTCGATACTCAGATGGCAGGATCGTTCCATTTGGTTTTTTTAAAAAAGCTTTAGTACGATAAATGACGTTGGCTTGGGCATAAAAGCGACAGGCTCACCGCTTGCCATGTTGTCCCAAAAATGTCTTCGGTGTAAGGTGAGTCGAAAGGACTTAATTGTCTAGATTGTATTGGGAACGGTGTCAAAATAAGTAATAATCACTGTTTCGTATGCGATACACACCGTAGTACTGGTACCGACTTTGTTTTATGGTAACGAAACCTGGGTCTGCTAGGTGAAGCTTAAAAATAAACTGAATGCTGTGGAAATGCGACCTGTTCGTAAATTGTGATACCTTACTTTTAATTTGAACTTATAACTAAAACGAATCAAGTGTGGTTGAATGAATTAGGCATGATGAACGAATATGTGCAGACCGAAGTCTAAATAAGAGAAATTTATAGTTATTTGAGCAAATCACTCGAAGAGGGGAACCTCAAGAGTACTCGGATACATAAAAAGAAAATGGTGAATTTAAAAGAATTGGCTATCTGTCTCTTCTGTCTACCCCATCAGAGATTGTGGGTACAATAAAAATAATTGTGGTTTGTTTTCCTCTTCTCTCTTACAACACCCATGAGTAGTTGAGATGCTTATAATAATCTAAAATATTCTTTCATAGATCTTACAAGACCGGTGGTTTTTTTTCTTAAGTAATACCTGCCTGTCAATATATTTATCTTCTCGCACAGTCCCTAACGGGGTAGCCAGAGATAACAGATCACCAAGTGTCACGATCTTTACATACCTCTTTTGCTTTTCAAGATTCATCATTTTCTTCATACAATATATTAAATTTATTGTCATTAATATATTAGTTATTAGTAAGTCACGATAGCCGAGTAGTTGGGTGGTCGGAATTTGGAGTCAAAAGACCCGAGTCCATCCCCAGGTAGCTGGCTCGTGCCAATGGGTTTTTCAAAAACTTATGTACGAATTATGTCGTTGGCTTGGACATAAAGACAGTGAAGGGCTCACCACCTATCACGTTGTCCCGAAATATCTTCGGTGGAAGGTGGGTCGAAGGGACTTAATTGTCTAGACTAGACCTCTGTCTACCCCTGTATTGGGAATTGCGTGAAGATATTTATTTTATTTAATATACTAAATTATTTATTATTTACATTGGCTTACACTCCTACAAATAAGGAAGTTATATGTGCTCGAAATAAAATAATTCCGTTAGCTCATAAATCGGACAATAGTAGACAATATGAAAAGATTTCTATTTTCACATACCGACCAATTTATGCTGGTCTGATTGATTCTGACCCATACACGACGCCAGCAAAAGATAAATAATTCAGGAGAAGTGGCTCCAATAAATAGCGAATATATAGCTTCTTCCACGCAATCTGGGTTTGTGCGCTGAATATAATATGTAGATATATATAAATTATGTAAACAAAATATATTGTCTGTTCAAAAATAAAATATCCATGTAAAATACAACTTTTTTTTTATAAACACGCTAAAATTAAATAATATTATTTCTTTTTATAGCTTGCTCTAAATACATAAAGAATAACTTGTGGTTCGAGTTTGCTATATTAGAACTATAGATAGATTTTAAACAATCTTGTCCATAATAGTTACTAGTAGTAGTTGCATAATAATTAGTAGTTACCGATAGGGGCGAAGATTTGTGTAATGGATATGAATGTTTGTACTCGAGTCATGGATATTTATATAAAGTCATGGATATTTATTTATACATGTTTATTTAAGTACGCTGAAGTCTCCTTGTGCCGGTGCCTAAGTTGAATAAAATTATAATATACAAAATATTAATATACTACGAAACTATGGTTATTTTATTTATGAACTATTAAAGAAAAATCAAATTCATCACCAAAATACAACTTAATCTAAATATGGTTAGGCAATAATATTTGCAAAATGTTAAAGGAAATTTAATATTAACTTTACTCGCTGTTATAAAAAGCAATAATTTGTAAATTCTTGCTTTTCAATTATTGTTTGGAAATATTGTTGTTTTCTTTAATTGAAAAAGCCGGCTTCATTATTTACTGAAAAGGAATGTTTATGTATTTAACTTTTTTTTTTGAGACTGTTAACCTAAATATATATTTTTTAACGTTTTTTATGTATAATGCTGAGTTTACCTTTAATTTAAACACATGTAAATTTATATTTTACCTTTTAGTTTTTAAATTAATTGGCAATGTTTTGTATGTGTTAAGTCGGATGCCAAAATAAATACATCAAAAATAAAAAAACAAATACATCAACATCATATACAATGCTCCGATCCCAATGTAAGATGCTAAAGCACTTGAAATATGGTAATCGAAAACAACGAAGGTACCACAAGCACCCACCCAAGAAAAAGAAGAAAAAGTGGTTTTTCTACATTGACCCGACCGGGAATTGGACCCGGAACCTCGAGATCCGACACCTTGAAATCCGGTGTTTATGCCAATCGTCCACGGAGGTCGTTAAATAAATAAATAAAATGACCAGCGGCATCTTAGGCACAAGCTGATTATTATTGCATTCGCCACTCCCCGTTCCCCTTTCCAAGAGTCGTTATAATAAAAATCCAAAATCCCCGTAACGGAAGAGGCCTCAATGTGACTGTTGTGTTCTGATTTTAGAAGTATTCATATAAAATTTTCGAAAGAGGAATATTTCATCTTTGTTACATAAGATCAAAACCACGCAGATGTGATGCAGAAAACTATTTTCATCAGAACGTGTTTCGTGTAATTGTCGCCCCAATCAAATAAAATATATTCGTATAATTGCTACTGTCAATAATTTTGACGATATTGTAAGCAATTCATTCACTAATTAATACAACGTTAATTAATCTCCTAACTCGAACTTTAACCTTTTCGTCTGAAGCCCTAGAGGATGTTTCAAGAACCCTATGTTTCAATTATTGAATTATTCATAGAAGATTCCCTAACGTTTGTCGAATGTTTGTGAATGTGTGATGTTTGAACATGATAAATTGTGTACCCTGGTGAATTTTAGTGCCTTAACTTTTAAGTTAATTAAATTAACCCACGATAGCTAAGTGATCTTGTGATCGGAATTCAAATCAGGAGATCCGAGTTTGATGCCGGATGTTCGGATGGAGATGAGAGATTTTATTTGAATATTACAAACTATAAAAAACGAATTATTTAGTAGTGCTAAATGGCACAATATTCACGAATTACTTGGAATTCGGATAGGAGATCTGGTTTGTTCACTAGGATATAGACTCGTCACGCCAATGAGTTTTACTCGATACTTCTTAAGCGTACGTGTCACGTAGTATTCAACAAGATCCGGTAAAATGTCCAAAAATAAAAAAATATAAAAATTACAATTAAATATTAAATACTTAAAGAAGAAGAGCAACAAGGTCCTTGTTGCTTTCTCCATCCATAAAATTGTGCGCTCCTTCAAATTGACGCCGTTTTTGTTAAAAACAAGCAATGCCAAGCCAGCCAAGACTCGGTATTGAATTATTCATGCATAACTTTTCGATCTTTCTCCGAGGCTCTGTACTGTAAAAGACCTCTATTAATAGCGCAAACTGCCATAAATGTTTATAATAAACGCTAAACAATGTGTTAAAGTGTATCACTGTCGGGTCCCTTAACCCGGGGAAATATTGTTAACAAAGCGGTTAACTATCAAAGAGAATGCTACATAAATAAACAGTCATTTGCTACAGTCAAAGTTTATCGAATTCACAGCACGTCAAACTTGCTTCTTTATCATCATTATTGCGGCCAGTAGAAGTCAACGACGAGACATAGACCCTTACGGGAGTCTTCAGTCTGATATATCTAAAAATAAATATAAATGTATTCACGTCATTTGCATTTCAAGGGTAGACAGATGTCTAGACAATTAATTCCTTTTGACCCACCTTCCACCAAACATATTATTGGGACAACGTGACAGGTGAAGAGCCTGTCGCCGCCCAGGCTAACGATATAAATCGTAGATAAGTTCTTTTAAAAAATCCATTGGTATGAGTCTGCCACCTGGGGATCGAACATGACCCATGTTTTTTTCTTGACTCGAATCCCGATAATCCAACCATTAGGCTATCGTGACTATACTGGTATATCTTGTAATGGTATTTTTTAAGATTATACCACCATCTGTCAGTAGCATAATATTGTTTTCTAGACTTCTAACTCAATAACAAACATGCTTATAATAAATCTTATTCCACGTGTCGTGATTTCGGACTAACACGACAGTAATATAAAATAAGAGATCGATTTGTAACTATTAGTGAGTTTGAAAGCATATATTAATTTTAATTTAAAACCTTAGCTTTTTGATGTCAATCATGGATGTTATTATAAACATTTGTTTAAATAAATAGCTATTTTCATATGTTACAGTATATCTTTTATATTGAGACGGTGATAAGTTCATCGCCACGTTGTTCCTAATGAGGTCCAGTGAAAAGTGGATCGAAAACGAATTAAATTGTCATGACGTGTTTTCCTAGTAACTGAGAAATGATTGAAGATAAAAAAATATATAGTATGTTTTTAATTTTCTTTATTTGGATTTCATAAATATTTATTTACAGAAAAAATTATGTTAATATTTACAATACTTATTAACTAAAAACTATTATAATCGTAGAGCCCTACTCCTCGTGGCATGGTACCAAGAACGCTGGCTGCATTTCCACGTTGAATGGCTAGACTTAACCGTTGAGCGAGAAAAGAACCAGCCCTCTTGTCACCAGCGGCAACGATAAGTCGCGGATACAATTCCTTTAGAAACTGCATCGCGCGGGGACCCCACGGACCGATTGTCTCTACGGCAAATGGAACAAATATATAGTCTCCTTTCAAAGACTCATATTTACGCCATTTACCCGATTCAGCTGCCTCTGATGCCGCCTCGGCCCTTATCGAAGTACCCTTGATATGAGAGGCCGCTATAGTATGTTACATAAATAACAACCCGTCCGGTTTGCAATGGGTACTAGAAAAATAATAAATTCATAGGAGGAAATATTATACTTATGTTTGTCTTGTATGTGTAGGTAAATAAAATGAGAAAAAAAGTATTGGATAAGTTTCCAATGTCTTATATATATTAATGTTTATTAAACTTCATGTTACTACTATTACTACTACTACTACTAAGGGTATCGTCGAAGTGCTGTTTAATTTTATCCGTATAATGTCTATCTCTAATATAGGGAAAGTGCCTAATAAAACTCTATTGCAAAAGTAAAATCGTGACTAGAACGTAAATGATATTCTGTTGCGACAGGCGTTTTTGCTTTTACATCCGCTGTTAACCTGCATTGATTTTATACTGATATTTTCAACTTCTCACGAAAGGACCTTATATATTTGAACTTTCTCTGAGATCATTCTGTTATGCTGGATTGTTCAAAATATTGTAAAAAAATGGATTTTAACTAAGTAAAATACTCTTTTAGGAAAGCTTTATGTACGTAATCACCCCACACCTGGTTTTTTCCAGTGTAATCCTATATATCTGAAGCTTGCTCAGGGATCCCTTTTACGAGAAGTATTATATAATGTGTTATTAAATCTCTAAATAAACATAGTTGTGTATATTTTTGCAATTGGTGTGTAATAAAGAGTATTAATTTTTTAGTATAGCTGTCCTTCTAATCGACGTCCTAGAGTCTTTATAATCGTAACTTCAAAACGTCTCTTTCTCCATTACCCTAACTCGGCTATATAGTGCAAGGAGACCGATGTAGGGAACATTGTCGTAAGCAATATCCCCACAATCCACCAACAAACTGATATCTTTTTCTTCCTATCGTATCTTCTAATCTATTCATCTTAAGCGGTATTAAATGCCAGTTAGGATGGTGCGGCTTTGCTCCGACGCGTGAAACTAAAATGAAAAATATTTTACAAAAAAATTTCATTCCATAGATGTAATGGATGAATATACTACTTATAGCGATAAATAAATTATTTGATGTGTTTTTTTTCATTTATTTAAGATACAAAAAAGCATTAAAAAATTCGTAACAACAACTCACAAAAAAGCCTCGCAGGGCTTATTTTAGTGACGGCTGGTCGTTAACATACAGTTCTTTCAGTTTTTTTTTCAACATATTTTTATTTCCAAGCATGTATAATAATTGTATATCAGGTTTTTCGTTCGTTCGTTTCGTTCAGATAGTAAGGCGTGAGATAAATAGAATTTTAATAGTACTTTATTTTTTGAGTAGCTTTGTTTGCATCATAAAATAAAAAAGGAATTAAATATTTTATTTAAGAATTTTGCGACACATTTTATATTATAAAATCCTAGTTTAAAAAAAGGCTACAAGAATGTTGCAGTATTCAATCAGATGGATGGGTTGCGGTTGTAAATCTGTATGGACAAAAAGTTACGTGCTAAACAATACACGGACTGTATCACGTAAATACGGACATAAATAATTCATTGGACGTGATCAGGCGCTACCTGGAAGGGTTCATGTGCGACTGGAAATAAATCTGCCTGTCTTTGTTTACACATTGAATAGAAGTAATATTAAATATTTATATTTTACGGGTTTCCATTCAACCTCTACAGCCTCAGCGTAGCCATTCACATTTACTGAAATTATATAAGACATGTGGCAACGCACATCATTTGATTTATTCTCAAAGACGAGATCTTATATAAATTTTATATGATTGTATTATTTTTGATATCAAAAGATGGCTGAGGGTAGTTGGTTGTAAATTAACTGCATTGTACTTAATTACACTAGGTTCTAAATTAATTAAATGATTATCTTTAAATTATTATGAATAATAATAACAATGCTTGGCAAGTAGATTGGTGATGGCAGTATCAGTAACCTTGTACCTTCGATACAGCCTGTTGCCGGTCTGCGGATTTTGAGTTCGTATCCTTTGGAATGTAAAAAAATTGGTGATGAAAAAAAAATATTACAAATATAGGGCCCATTTCATTCTCACTTCTGAAATATATCTACAATTATTTCTTATTGCCAGGTATTATAACTATAATAACAATAAATTAAATACATTTGAAAAAATGGCCATCAAAGAATATAAAATATTATATTTTAGTCTAAGATAATGTTATATAGTGTAGGATAGTATGACTAGGAGTTACACAATACTCGTATAACCAATCCGAGAATGGTTTGAATGATTCCGACCCGCATACGATGGTCACCTATAAATAATTCAGGAGCAGCGGTATCAATGAACGTTTAAATTGACGGATATTCAGCGCTTCCAAAGCAATTTAGTTTCGGGGTATCTTTGAGACATTTTGATAGTGAATTTTCCGATTGATGGCGAATACAAGGAACGTGAACACCGTTATCACTTTGGAAACACACGCACAGAAATGTATTTCTATAAGAATTAAGTGCGACATATAAAATCAGGCATGATTCCAATATTAGCTAAAGCCGTACTCAAGGATCGTGATATTTCTGAATATCTTTGGCTATATAAATAAATAGTTTAGGTAACGAGCTTGTTATTCTTTTATTTTCTGCTACAAAGAGGTAAATTCCACCTGATAACTAGTATCTAGTTATTAGTTTTAGTTATCAGTCAAAGGCAGAGTTAGCTTATAGCGGTATTTGAATTTGAAATTTGGTATATTTAACCGTGGATCCCACACCCATGGCAAACTAACATGAGCATACGTGACCGCTCATAGCTACGATGGTCGACCGTAAAGTTCCAAGGGGTACATTGCGAGGATGGCGCCCGATATAGCACCCGCTTTCACAGCTACATAGATTTTGTTTAAGCTAAGTAGGCTTTTGTTTAGTTTAATTCGGGGAGCTCATAGCTCACTTAGGTCTGAACTGGAGAGAAAGAGGATGCGTGGAAAGGAATGAAGGTGGGATCAGAGATGTGTACGTTCTCGGGGCCTGCAAGCATGCGGCAATAGCGGAATACCGTAGTACATAATAAAACCTAGAGGAGTGATGTTATATCTGCGTTTGTTTTTCTACACAGCCTTTAAGAGAAAAGCTTGTGTTGTAATTTATACCAACCCTAGGTCTCTCATTAAGTGGAATAAAATAGCTGTTACACTGGTGAATTGTGAAAATGAGTGAATGATCACCTCGACTAAATAAACATCTTAAAATTTATATTTTTGATGATATTTATTTTGCCTGAGATATTTTTAACTTGAGTTTTAGCTACTTTCATGGTCCCTATTAAAAATGAAAGGGTGTCAGATTTTAACACGGCTTCGTTTTACAACGTTTTTAATTTTTACTGAAGAAATTACTTTTATCAAGAATTTTCTTAATAAATTATTTAAAAACTTAAGGAACTAAATAAAATTTTATATCTTCGAAATATCTAAAAAATAAATATATTCACGCAATTCCCAATACAGGGGTAGACAGAGGTCTAGTCTAGACAATTAAGTCCCTTTGACCCACCTTCCACCGAAGATATTTTCGGGACAACGTGACAGGTGGTGAGCCCGTCGCCGCTTTTATGTCCAAGCCAACGACATAATTCGTATATAAGTTTTTGAAAAACTCATTGGTACGAGCCTGCCACTTTGGAATCGAACTCGGGTCTCTCGACTCAAAATTACAACGAATTCGAAAAAAACATACGAATTCTAGATTCTTCCTCCGACTCCGACGAGCATTACAAATCTAATCTTTTTTGTCTGTGAATGATATCAAATTCCCGCGATATTATTTAATTTTCTGTAGTAAGAAGTAGCTGCAGCTGCAGCTGCAGCAACAATCCAAACCTCTAATGCTACGAATCGAAATGGATTAAAGTTAAATCTCGCCATCTTTTTAATCTACTTCCGAAAGGGAATTAAAACATAATCTCATATATTCTAATCTCATATATTTGCATTTATTATGGTAGAGATCCCACAAAAACGTGCTTTCTCTGGATTTTACTGTGTGTCAATTTTATTTAAATTCATGTTATTCGTTTTCAGGTTATTTAGTAACAAACATCCAAATATATAATTTTTCTTCAATTTATATAATATTAGTAAAGTTCCAATTATAATCATAACACATTCCTCCTTGTTATTCGAAATGATAGCTTTTATACTAAGATAACACTAGCTTTGAAGAATTGAATTATTCATAGTCGACATCCCGACCCTTGTCTGGGACTATGTTCCAAACAGCTTATGAATAGTATACACATTCGTGATGACGCTTGCTAACTAGGCGTTAAAGTTAATTACCATCATAGTCCTGAGAAGTTTGTCTATACATATTGGTAAATAATTTCATTGTGTTAAATAATGCTATGCTGTGTAAAACTAGAAAAAGCAGCAGATATATTCAGAATTGACTAGTAGCCTAAATTGTTTTATTTTGTGCATCTTTTTAGTTGGAGTGAGTTTTTTTTTTGGCGTCCTACCTACCTACCATCAGATCTCCTATTAAAGAAATCGAAATCATGCTTTTAAAGCTTACCACAGGAACTATATATTTGACCGGGATAAAAATTATATGTTTATGTATATGTAAAAATTATATAGATCTAATGATTACATGACACAAGAATTATGTATAATAGATATCGTTACACTTGTTATTATATACCTTTGTATGTATAATGAAGTATAATTTTTTGAATTTATCTCAACTACGAAGATTGAATTATCATTAAAACATTCGAAAAAAAAACAAGTTAATGATAATTCGTAAAATGTTACAATCCCAAAAAGAGGGGAAAGCTCTTTAAGCTTACTCTTGAGTAATCAGATACCTACACTTGCGTGTATGAAGAAATTGATGAATTTAATAGAAAGATGTAGAGAAGGAGAAGAGTATATGAAGGGTTCGTGGCTCTTGGCGATCTGTACTCTCCCGATACCCGGCAGGGTAAATCTTTATTCACAATCTCCCATCAGGGATTGTGCGTAAAGGTTTACTCTGCCGAGGTACATGATGCTATTAATACAACTGTTACTAATTAATGCATAACTATAATAAATTAACATTAATAGAATCTGACAACAAGATACAAAGTTCGCTGGATCAGTTAGTTATTTATTAAAACTTAACCTACTTGGGTGAAGTTTTAATAAAATAACTTACTAAGGACTTAACTTACTTAAATTGACTAAGGAACAAACCTTTGAAGGTACTTTTGGCTGCGGACAAGTGTCCGGATTCTCGAAAAATACCAGATCAAAATTTAGCAGACCGGACTGGCAGCTGCGTCTAAAGTACGAATGGTCTGTGATCGCTAATCTGCTTGACAAGGTTAGCGCTTATGGCATACTCTCCCTTACGAGAGTGGCCAATACATTCGTAAAAATATTTTTTTAAAGATACGTCTGTTGTGGAAGTTGCTTTCTTTGTGCTAAAACCAAAATAACACTATTAATTTTAAATGCAGGGTGCGAAAAAACTTTTTAAAATACGTATGTACTCGAGTACTCTATCTTGCGCTTTTTCAGGAATAGATTGTACTACCATACATACATAAAATCTTATCGTATATATCATATTGGTTTATGTTTATTTTTGTAATAAATATTTTTTAAAGATACGTCTGTTGTGAAAGTTGCTTTCTTTGTGCTAAAGCCAAAATAACACTTTTAATTAAAATTTTAAATGTAGGGTGCGAAAGAACTTTTTAAAATTATCAAAAAGATATTCGTTGACGTTTTATCGTTTATAATTTAAAATAAACTGTAAGTGTTTAAGAGTCGAACCAGTTCCTACAAAAAACCTTTTTTTATTACTTGTCACTCTGATTTAAACTAAATGGTTATAGATCGAAAAAAATAATTATGTGGGATCGAAAAACACTCAATTAAAACTTTGCTCATTGTGCTGATGAGATTAATGATAAGAGAAGCCGTGCGTAAGAGTTTTAAACTTCTCGTTTATAAAATTATAACTAAGCTCTCCCTTGTAGGGACTTATTACACGCGTGAACGACACACCATTGGATTACTGTAATTTTATCTTTAGTATGTAAAAATTGTGTATTGTGCAACAAGTCTTCTTGTCTCCCTTTTGTATAGACACGGACATAAAGTCTTTTCTTTTTACTACTGGAAAAAAATAACAGCAAGCAGTAACAAGTTTGTTGAACATTTGTTGAACTCCGATCTGGTATCATACCACCAGCTTGTTTATAAAACCGATTTTCCATCAAGCGGACAGTGTTCCTGTATATTATTGCGCCGAAACTATACGGCCTACGACATATATTTTATACAAGTTTTTTTAAAAGAAAAGTTTCTGGCTAACATGTGTCATCGTAGACCATACATGATAGATGATGTAAATCTTTTATGTTGGATATAAAGAAAATATACGCACGAGAAAATATTTAGAGCGTAACTTATGAATAAATTATTCTTGGTTATACCTGTCATGTATAATAATTTCTTTTTTCATTGTAATAAATACTATCGTTGACAAGCGAGGTCTAATTTTTCTTGGAGTTATATTTCTTCTGGGAATGAATCGTCGAAATATGCTATTCGCATAAGTGGAAAAAAATTTGAGATCTTTTATCAACTCAAAACTAACCACATATCTCTTAATTAATAATATTATTTAATTTTAATATTTAATTTTAATAAATAATTTACAAGTAGATAAAATTAAATTATTTATCGATTTATTTATTTATAAAGTCACGATAGCCATGAAAGTGGTTGGGTGGTCGGAATTTCGAGTCCAAAGACCCGAGTTCGATCTCCAGGCCTGCCAGCTCGTACCAAAGGGTTTTTCTAAAACCTATGTACGAATTACATCGTTGGCTTGGAAATAAAGACGGCGACGGGCACACCACCTGTCACGTTGTCCCGAAAAAATCTTCGGTGCAAGGTGGGTCGAAGGGACTTAATTGTCTAGACTAGACCTCTGTCTACCCCTGTATTGGGAATTGCGTGAAGATATTTAATTTTTTTATTATATATAAGGAAAAACTTAACAAAATTATAATAATAAAATGCAACAAAATGAAATTAATAAAATGAAATTTCTCCTGGCGACAATGTTTGAGTAGAGTTTTTGATTAGTTTCAAGTATTTAAAAATATAAAATAATAATAAAATAAATCAATTAATAAAATAAATCAATAAATATCTCCACGCAATTCCCAATACAAGGGTAGACAGAGGTCTAGTTTAGACAAGTAAGTCCCTTTGATCCACCTACCACCGAAGATATTTTCGGACAACGTGACAGGTGGTGATCCCGTCACGGTCTCTATGTCCAAGCCAACGTAAAGTTCGTACATAAGTTGTTGAAAAACCTATTGGTACGAGTCTGCCACCTGGGACACAAACTCGAGTCTCTTGACTCGAAATTCCGACCACCCAACCACTGGGCTATCGTGACTTCAAAAGAATTTCACGAAAAAAAATATTAGTACCTTTATTTCCACATATTTATTTTTACATGAACATCGTAAACCGAAAATATTTTTTTTTAAGTCTACAGAACGACATTGGACATAAAGTTAGAGAAAAGGGGAGGAGTAAGTTTTGAATAGATGCAAGAAAAAAAAACCTAAAGGTTCTAATTTCGAAAGAATGAAATAAAATAAATACTAAACAATTTTTTTTTACCTTTTCAATAACACAGATATGGCAACTTTTGAAACAGTAACTATGTAGGTTATTTCTCCTGGGAAATTTTTGGCGTTCTTATATAAAATAGGTTCTACAAGTTCCTTTTAAATTAAGCGGAATTAAATAAATTATTCATATTATTACTTAGTCTTGTTTTATTTCCTCTACATTTGAATATACAACTTATCAGTTTCATATTATGAAGAAACGTTAAATGATTCTGATTTTCGCAAAATCAGAACCATATGTGACATTAAGATGGGAGAGGCGATGAACATAACTGATCTGCTTTTGCAGGTGAAGCCGTAGTAGGCTAGACTAGACTAGAATGATTTAGGACTCGCTGCTAATAAGTTATGCACTGGTTAATGATAACTCCTTATAATTAACTATCGGCGTTTAATCTCACCACCTGTAACTATTGTCTTACATGGCTTTTTTGGCATAATTTTTTTTGAATAGTCACAAACGTTTTATTTATCAATATATATAGGATAGTGGTAAGAAAGAAAAATATCTTAATCTACTTACAAAGTTAAATAACCGTAATTCATAACCCTTGCCTTGCGTATAGTCATTAATATATAAAGAAGCCGGCATTGTTTTGAAAAAAAAATCGTGGAATAAAGATAAATAAAATAATAAATAAATAAATAAATAAATATCTTCACACAATTCCCAATACAAGGGTAGATAGAGGTCTAGTCTAGACATTGAAGTCCCTTCGACCTACCTTCCACTGAAGATATTTTCGGGACAACGTGACAGGTGGTAAGCCCGTCGCCGTCTTCATGTCCAAGCCAAAGATATAATTCGTACATAAGTTTTTTAGAAAAACCCATTGGTACGGCCACTTGAGGATCGAACTCGGGTCTTTTGGCTCAAAATTCCGACCACCCAACCACTCGGCTATCGTGACTTAGGATAAAGATCATAGAATTATAAGAAAGAGACAGACTTTAAAAGACGTTTAAAAGTAATATTAATAAATTTATGTTTTAAGAAGCGAATACTCATAAAGCACAATTACTAAACCAATTTTACTTTAATGAAAAAACATTTCATATTATTTGTTTGTTAAATAATTCCGCGAAAAATATGAAAATAATGTTTAGTTAAGTAAATGCGTGTATGGGTCTTGAAAAGTACTGAAGTTCGTTTTACATAATGAAGACTTTTTGAATTGGAACAAGGTGACAAAGTGTCACAAAGTAAAATTAAATTTCCGCCCAGGAATATAGTTCGGAGCTCGTTGTAAAGACTCCATTAATATCAAGAAATACAATTCTACCTTTTGAAATTGCTTTTATTTAGTCCGAAATGTCTGTTCTCTAGTGCGAATTTTTGCACAAAATCCTTCTTATATTCCAGGGTTTTTTCCCAGTTTTATTAGTGACCATTTATGCAAAGTACTTCGGTAGTGTTCTTAGATTGCTGTATACAAAAAAATATATCTTTACGCCACTCCCAATACTGGGGAGACAGAGGTCTCGATCATTTTAAAATTTCATCAACACCACCTTGCTGCTTGGCATTTCACCACAGTGCGTTTTTCGCGGAATTTTCTGTCACGCACTTGCACTTTATAGAATGATCTGCCATCAGCGGTTTTTCCGGACCGATACGACTTAGGGACCTTCAAGAAAAGAGCCTATACCTTTCTTAAAGGCCGGCAACGCATCGGCTATTCCTCCGGTATTGCAGATGTTCATGGACGGCGGTAATCACTTACAATCTCGTGCGCCACCTGCTCGTTCGCCTCCCTTTTCTATAAAAAAAATGAAGTCTTTTCGACTCACCTTACCCCAAAGGTATTTTTGGGTATACAAAATTATTTATTTATTAATTATTATATATCTTCCATAGCTGCTGACGCGTTTGCCAGAAATATCAGGTTACCAAGTGTCAGTATCCTTTCATACCTCTTATGCTTTTTTGTGATTCATAATTTTCTTTATTCACGCACGTATTGTACTACATTGACCTATCCATCTTTGAACAATTTGCTCATATGATTCCAAATAGGTAGTTATGGCCTACGTTAAAATTTTATTTAACATTTAGTTTTTACTCATTTATAACATAAACATACCTACACTATCGAAGTACGCTCTTTACTTTTTTACGATAACATCATCTTTCAAACGCCTCTTCGTTTTGTTTTCAGTCGGCCAAGGCTACGCCGTATAATTTACTAAAAGATCGTATTTTCACAGAAATTCATTTAATTTTATGGGTTTTCTGGCAGACAGGTTTCGTTCCCGTATAGAAAGAAAACGTTAATGAAAGTTTTATCAAATAAAAAATTAAAATATGTGAAATATTTACTAGAACTTTGTACAAATTTTATACATATTATTTAAATCGTCTGTGTCCGAGATATCAATATCTATTTATAAGTATTTTTATATGTTAAAAAATATTCATCTTAAATAAAACGATTTTCAGATTTTATCGCGTTTTTAATTAGTTTTTAACAATACTATTCTTTTATTAAAACTTATTTTAATTAATTTATCCTTAATTTTTAGGGATATGAAAAATAAATGTTGACCAATTCCATATCAGGTAGATATGCACACAATTTAAGAAAATCGGTCGAGCCATTGTAAAGTAGTTTCGCAACAAACTCCGCGACACTAGAATTTTATATATTAGATTTATAAGTGTAGTAAACATATAATACACACGATTAGTTTGCTTCTAAAATTAAAAAAAACCTTTTCTTCCAAGATGACGTCATATAATAGTAATAATATTTTTTCGATGGTTTGGGCACTTTGAGAGAATGAGTGAAGACCGAATGGTGAAGAAAATATATAGCGCGAAAGTTAATATTAAAAGGTGTCGAGGTAGACCGAAACTAACTTTCGAAGACAATGTGAGCAAATTGCTCGAAGAAGGGAGGGTCAAGAGTACTCGGATACCTAGACGTGCATGTATGAAGAAGATCATGAATCTGAAAGAAGTATGTAGGGATCGTGACACTTGCCGATCTGTTCTCTCTGGCTACCCGTCAGAGATTCTGTGTGAAGATAAGTAAGTAAGTATTCATATTTTAAAATAATATTTATATTATTTTTTCGTTTTATTAATTGTGTCTTCGAATTTTTTAACAATCAAGTGTAGATAATGTACATTGCCTTCGCTAGATTTAAAAATATAACCTCTATGTTTTAAAGTTACTTTAGTAATCTTTGTAATCATTTAAAAATAAAATTTAAATGACAACATTACTTTATTGATTATTGTAAATTGCATCAAACTTAATAATTAATTTATTTTGAAAGTTAGCTTAGTGTGGAAACGTTTTGAAATTGTTAATTTAAACAAATGTTTTTGTTCTTAATATGATTTCAAATATTTCTACAGTGGTAGAGCCACGCATCAGCTTTTGCTTTTGCATGAATGGGCCGGCTCGACCGGGGGAGTACCACGACCTCACAGAATACCGGCGTAAAGTAGAAGTCTAACAAACTTCTGCGTTTCGTCTGGTGAGTGCAGGTAACCGGTGGCCCACACACTCCCCTCCTCCAATTCTGGGGGAGGGGGGCACTCTAAGGGAGGCAACTCATCTGCTATGCCTCTGATATTGCGAGTGTTCATGGGCGGCGGTGATCACTTACCATCACGTGAGCCACCTGCTCGTTTGCCTCCCTTTTTCTATAAAAAAAATATATTTATTCAATGTGTTATTTTGTTCCTTGTATAATGTTTATTTCAAGTTTTTTTCTTAATATTTTTCGTTAATTTATCTTTTTTTGTTTACTTTATAATATTTATTTTTGGTATTTATTATTAATATTCTTCTTTAATTTCTGTTATTAATAAAAAAATTAATTGTACAGTCAAATATGAATATATTGCAAACATTCAGTAATTACATAAAATACATCCTAATTATACTGGACATACATTAACTGGACTCGTTGTAAATGGCAAACAGGTTAACTAATCCAATTCCAACAACAATTACTCCAAATTACATCCAATAAACACCAAGCAACACTGACCTACAAAACAACACTAATAACAAGTATTTCCAGTGAACCATAGAGTTGTAGATCTCTACTTACACAGTAAAAGTGTTCACCTGATATGAAAGTATTTCAGCTGAGGGTTTACATTTTTGAACATTAATTGTCATATTAATATTAATACATTTCAGGCTCAAGAAGAAATACTAACAGAAAAACAATTAATTAAACGTACGTCTTTAGTTCAAACTTTATGTGACAGATATTTAATTAATAAAAACAATTACTTTGTAAGACATTCATTACATTTTCTAACCAATTAGAGAAACATTCTGAAAAGTACTTCATCTTTAGACTATTAGAATTGTCTTTTGACTTGTTTTTTCCTACAAATAATCTAAAGAAAAAACTCACGGAAGGATGCGGCGGATGTTCTTGTCCCTTGACATTTTGCAGCTGCTTATTGTGCGCGGTAGGAGTACGCTCCCCGGGTGCAGTGGAGGCACTGGCGACGGCACCAGCACTGCTTCCCGCTGGAGACTTGGCTTGAGGAGAGCTGGTGGATGTGGTCCTGCGTAAGCAAGAAGTGAAAAGTTTACAGACTTTGAATTATAATTTAAAGGGTAAGGGCGGTGGTGTATTTACTGGCGTTTAGTGTCAATTGGGGTAGCACAAGTGTAAGCAGATTTCAATTTATTTGGAAATCTCACAGGAATTTTTACTTTCTACTATGTTTTTTTGTATTTTATTATTTTTGCGCACTCTTAAACTTACTGATAGATTTCTACAAATACTTCTGGTGAGATGGACATATGTAGAGAACGTCATATTCTTTATTAATTGAAATCGCTCTGTAAAGGAATAGAATAAATAAAAGTGAAATTTTCATGGTACTATCTACGTCATTTCTGGTATCACAAATATGCATATTGGTACTTATTACAATGAAATAATTAATTTTAAAATTTTTTGAATTCTTGAATTGAAAAAATTTCTTGAATTTATGGGAGGGTTTGAAAGCTTGACAAGCGGATTGGCAATCGCAGTACCAGACACCTCGAAGTTTTAGGTCCTTGTAAGTTTGTAATTCCCTTTAAAGTTCCTTGTAAGTTTGCCTAATTGACTCCTGACTAACTAATGCTATTTATAGGAGTCCACGTTGAATTATACTATAAATAGTTTGTAGGACCTTTCGTGCTCTGTACTCGTATTTTTGCCGCTCATCATATTTGCAACCAGTGTTAGTATTCATTGTAAGATATACTTAATATAATGTGAAGTAATTAGACTTAATAAACATAGTAAAAAAGTCTAAAGTTTAACTCCCGCGAGAGCCGAGAGGTTGGGAGATTGGACTAAGAGACCCGAGTTCGATCCCCAGGTGGCCGGTTCGCACCAATGCATATATTGAAATAGTTATCTACGATTTATGTCATTAGCTTAGACATGAAGACGTCGACAGGCTCACCACATGTCACATTGTGCCAAAAAATGTCTTCGGTGGAAAGAGGGTCGAAAGGACTTCATCGTCTAGACCTCTCTCTACCTATACCCTGTGTACCCTGTATTGGAAATGACGTGAAGATATTTTTTTAAGTGCTTCTAATTTTCCTGGAAATGACAGTGCAACCTGAATCCCCAAACAATCAGAAATATTCAAAATTCAATTTGATCGTCTATATCTAATTTAAATATTAAAGATTTTTTGGTTTTATAACAGGTACTTACTCAAGCTGAGCTCTGTATCCGCAACAGGGACCGCACATGAAACAAAACATTTTAATCAGTTAAAGGTATTTTCAATCAACGCACCTGTGCTTAAATAAAACAAATAAAGTTCCTCTTTCATTATGAACTCGACTGTGGAATTTTTAATTGGTTTGTGTTTTAAGAGGAAGGTCTGTAAATTTTCAGTACTATTGTTCTTGAGAGTGTATAAAATTACAACATAACGTTTATAATATAGTCACAATATTCTTTCTCACAACTAATGTTACGTTACTTTAATAAAAAAAATATGACACTAAATTTTCTGTGCTTTTGTTCTTGAGAGTGTAAAAACAAAATACAAAGCAAATTCACAACGAAAAGTTCTTCTCATGCCTAAAGTTAATTTACTGTAATGAAGAAAATAAAATACATAATTACGCTATACATAGGTGGCACTGAAAGTTTTTAGAACTGGCCTTTTACAAACGTTAAAACTAATGTTCCTGAATAAAAACCTCTATAAAATTTCGACAATTCTCTTTGGTAACCTAATGTGATATTGTCTTTTGTTATTTTTGAGTTTATGGTAATTCCAAAAGTCTTGTTATACACCATTAAACGGTTGAAAATATTCGGTACATAATTTATTGGGACTTGTTGTAGTTTTAAATAACAACAAAACCATGAATCTATTGGCATTTAATAATGATTGTATTGGCATTTAATAATGAAGCCATATCTCGCGCTACTGTATAAAATTGATTAAAGGAGTTTAAGCGAGGAGAGTAAGGAGTAAAGGCGTTTAAGTAACAATTTCAGCGATGATCTGCGAATGGGATTTCCTTCAACAGCGACATCTGAAGATGAGAGTGCTGTGCGATGATTGAAGAAAGAGAGTATATAAGAGTGTGACCTACCAGACGGTGTGGGCAGGCGTCAGCATAACTATGGGTCAAGTATGAAAAATAGTCACGATAGCCGAGTGGTTGGGTGGACGGAATTTTGAGTCAAGAGAACCGACTTCGATCCCCTGGTGGCAGGCTCGTACCAATGGGTTTTTAAAAAAAACTTATGTACGAATTACATCGTTGGCTTGGACATAAAGACGGCGACGGGCTCACCACCTGCCACGTTGTCCCGAAAATATCTTCAGTGGAAGGTGGGTCGAAGGGACTTAATTGTCTAAACTAGACAATTAAGTCCCTTCGACCCACCTTCCCTCTATCTACCACAACCCCCACAACCTCTGTCTACCCTGTACTGGAAATTGCGTGAAGATGTAGATATTTATTTTTGTTAATATTTAGGTGTCAGAAACCCTTGCAAAAAACGGATAATCCATACTTTGACCGAATATCATAAACCCCTTCGCAGAGATTGGAGGCGCGAAACGTTAGAAAACTTCAACGCAAGGGACTCGAATGCGGTATTTGACATCGTCATGTGTAAAGCAAGGCCGGATATATAGCAACAAACCAAAAATCAAAATTAATCTGCTCAATGTGTATTTTTTTTGAGGATCGGCAAATTAAAAAAACGAAAAGTTCAAGAAGAAAATTATTGCCTTATTATTGGGATGCCCCATTACTGAATGACCTTCTCATAAGCTTTTTCAGTATAAAACACTTCCCTTCTACGAAAATTCCCTTGAGGTCTTGTTTTAATTACTCGGTCTATTTTACTACATTGTTACAACATATCATTTAATTACCTTCTCATAAGCTTTTCTAATACAAAACTCCTACAAGCAATTGCAATATTTGACAATTCCCTCGAGATTTTGTTTGAACTTCAAGGTTTATTTTACTACATTATTATTACTGTAGCCTCCGCCTCGCCACGTACCTTTGTTTGGGATAATGTCAGAGACTACTGAACGGATACTCATAGGTTTTTAATCAAAAGGTTTTTTTATAATATCTTTATAAGAAATCTTTTTGACTGAATTTTTATAGCTTTAGTTACTTATAAAATTTGTAAATATTTAACTAAAAAGTCACCGGTTAATGATATTTGTAAATGCAGTCTGAAAAACTACTTCTGAGCTTCTGTGGCGTATGATGCGTAAAAATTTAAGTATAGTTACGTACTGTAAAAAATCTTATACAAAATAGTGTATTATTTTTCGAGAGACAATTTCCATAATATTTTATAAATTACCAAAGAGACAAGTCATCTTACACGTAAACACATATCTGATCACTTGAATGAATCTGATCTAAAAGTTTATCTGCAAATTAATCTTTACTGATGTTGAACAGAAGCGCCAGCTCTTCTGTTCTTATTTTGTAACAGATATTATCTTAGATTTTAATACTACTTATTTATTCTACGGCAAAATTAATAAATGTGTCATCTCTTTAAATTGTTGGTTTAACCAGAAAATGTATTTCACTGGCCAAACAACGTGGGCGAGGAGAGACAATTGAAGGGCTACTCTTCAACCTAGAACGATTCTTGCTGTGCACATAGATATTTTAATATAAATTTAAATGTTTTGTGGCATCTTTAAGTTACATGTTTACATTACTAAGTAATTTACGAAAGTAATATTTCTCTACTGGTTATAATATTCCTTATGATTATTAGTTAAAAGTTTTTTGTTTTCATCTTCATTTGACGATATCCGTGGACCATTGGCGTACATACTGGTTTTTGTAGTGTCGCCAGCTTTGAGATCCCGGGCTCGATTCCCGGTCGGGACAATGTAGAATGTTTTTACCACACTTTATCGAGTCTTGGTCTGTTCTGGTTTGTCAATTATGGAATCAGAGAAAAACGAAGGTACCACTTTTGGGATCAGAGCAATATATGTGATGTTGTCCCTGTCTATGTATGAATTTATTTATTAATCTTGATAACGGCCTATAAGTCCGTTACTGGCTTGCCATGCGGATTGGCGATTACAGTACCAGACCACTTTGCGCCTTAGACTTTGCTGCTCGTCAAAAGTTGGCAAAATTTTAGCCTATCTATCCGCCATCTCTCGGTGGCCGTTTGCAATTCAAAAGTTTTTCACTTAGTTGTCTCTTAAGGCACCCACGGGATGAGATGGGGTGGTAATTCTTACCCCGATAGCATACGGCATACCTTTATTAAAAATTTTTTTAATAACACTTTTAAGAAATTAATGTAAGCTTTCATTGCCTGCATAATATGCAAAAACATAATGTTTACATGTCAATTGTTTAATTATGCTGTATGGTAAGCTTTTGAGCTCGGGTTTCTTCACGTAGGTTTCGTAAAGGTATTTATAATATAGGGATCGCCCGCTTATCTGTGAAAATAAAGTTAACTTTTATTCAAGATATGATAAGTAATTTTTAAAGAAGGTTGTTTGTACTAAAAACTTTTGGAGCTTAAGGATAGGTAAAAGGCGGGATGTGTTCAAAAATTAAGCCACATACACTTTTATGTTCTCAACTTTTGCTTCAACTTTACGGTTTGAATTTATTAATACAGGTAACGGTAGGCAGTCTCGTTGTTTTATATATATATATATATATATATATATATATATATATATATATATATATATATATATATATATATATATATATATATATATATATATATATATATATATATATATATATATATATATATATATATATATATATATATATATATATATATATATATATATATATATATATATATATATATATATATATATATATATATATATATATATATAAATATAAATAAATTGCCATTTATTTTCTCTTACATTGCGTAGTTCTTATGCTAGGAATTACAATAATGCCAGACAAGGAACATAGTAGAACTATCCGCGTAAGAGAATGGTGCTTGAAGTAGGTTTCCTTGAAAACCTGTATTACAAGTCACCATACCCCTCCTCGGCTAGTTTCTTAATTAGCTATAATAAAAATTACGCTTAGACATGTAAGTACTAAGAAAATACGATAGCGTTTGTTAACTTAAAGGAATACATGAGAGCCCATTTGCAATAGTTTGTCTTGAGGAGTATGAGAATTGATGTGTTGTTTGTGTGCATGTAGGTGCGTTTGATGTTTGAGTATGTGTTAGTTGTAGCGTAGAGTTTAAGTTCATTTAGTTGGGTGTGTTTGAGTAGTGACGTGAGAAAGTGTTGATTATTATGTGCGTTGAGGAATTTCGACAAATAAGTTATATATCGAGACGTTAGATTAATAAATTAATAGGAGAACGATAGAACGATGGAGTAAGTATACGGAGTAACTATTTGGGAGGTATCAGTAGATTTTCAGTTTCAGAATAGTCTAGGGTCTTGAGGTAATTTTTGACTAAAATTTTACAAGAATTTTTTTTTGTGGATATATGTTAAGAATTTTGTTAAGTTTATTGTATAAGTATGGGCCAAGAAAACAAAAGAACTTATGTGATAGTGTAGTGTTAAAGGTTTGAGCTTGACATACCTTTTCTTTTCGTCTTTTTTCCTTCCTAAGGTTCGGGTCAAACTGCAGCTGGGAATGTTTTTGTATTACTATGTTTAGTATAAACGTTTGTCTAACAGTGAGCACATCCCATTCTTTGTAGAGTTCTACTGTAGGATAGTGAAAGGGCAAACCTGCCCCAACCTTGAGAATAGCGCGTTGTGCCTTCTCCACCTCCAATAAATAAGTTTTTGCAGCCCCACCCCATGAAGTGATACAGTAGTCCACCAAAGATTGGCACAATGCATAGTAGACCATTTTAGTAATTTTACGGTTTGCAGCGTGTCTTAAATTTTTAAAAATGTAGATTAGTTTTCTTAATCGTGTTACAAGCGTATCTATATGTGGTTTAAAAGTTATGTGTTGGTCCATAATGATACCAAGATATTTGATAGTGTCCGTTCTTAGTAGTTTGGTACAAATACATATGGAGTTAAGGGAATCACAGGTGTGAGCGGTAATGGATATATATATATATATATATATATATATATATATATATATATATATATATATATATATATATATATATATATATATATATATATATATATATATATATATATATATATATATATATATATATGTATATATATATATATATGTATATATATATATATATATATACATATATATATATATATATATATATATATATATATATATATATATATATATATATATATATATATACATTATAACAGTAATTTTAGCGAATATAAGTATACTTTGAACCATAATACCATATAACTAGAACAATAGTTATATAAGAGTACAGCAGACAACATAAGCTGTGGCTTAGATAAGCTGCATAAGCAGAACCAACAACGACCACTAACGAAGAAGTGAATTTGAAACCTTTCATTTCATCTAGTGACTAAGATTTTTGTAATTGCGAAAGTTTCTACTAGAGTTATGGATGTGTGTTAGCTTGTTCTTTTACAAAAGAAATCCTACTTATATTATATCCTATTAAATATTATAATGGCGAAAGTTTGTGGGGATGGATGTATCTTACTCCTTCATACAAAAACTGAAAAACGGATTTTGATCAAACTTTATAATAACATAGTTTATACCTCAGAATACAACAGGTTACAATTTATTATAATTTTATGTAATTAGGTGACAATATTACGACAAGTATCAAGTGAGTCGGTATAATTCCAGCACTTTGAGAGCTATTTTGGCGCACGCTGCCTGAACCGTTAGACTTACACGAAGGTAATATGTGGTGGGACTGGTTGTTCTAAAAACTTAATAAATCTTTTACGTAAAAGCCAATATATCCCAACTAGGAGCCATAATACATTAATATTTAATATCTTATACAATGCACATTTAGCCAATTCTATTCAAATTTGATTTTCGTAAATAGCCGCGTCAGTATTTAATGTAGATTAACTTTGTCTATTTCACTCAGTAATGAGAACGAATGATTTAATTAATAGCACAATTAGATTGACTTGAGTGGAGTGCCATTAAGTGCCTACTATAAGATGACAAATTTCCCAGTATTAGGGTAGACAGAGGTATTGACAGTTAATCCTTTTCGATTCAACTTTCACTGAAGCCCATTCGGTATTACTTGACAGGTGGTGAGCCTATCGTCGACTTAATGTCCAAGTCAACTGGATACTATACGTACATGTAAGTACATTAGTTACATCTAAACGTCCATGAATTGAGTACAAACATTTATATTCATAAAAAATCACACATATTCATCACAGAAATATGTGCCCTTAGCAGGACTTGAACTCAAAACCCTGAGCTTCAAAGCCAGGGTCACTATCCACTCAGGCTATGGGATCATACTCCTGAATAATAAAATAATGCCTATTAATCCTTACCTTATGTCACAAAAACTGTCTATCTGTCTTTTTGTTTATGTGTGAATCAATATTTCAATGGCAAAATGGAATATATGTTTTAATGGTAGTCTGAAGCCTGGAGAAGGTCATTGTCCACTATTTTATTAACAATAAATGTGGGGAAAACCTGTTATTCTGACTGTTAAATAAGGTTTCCCGTGCATATAAAAGTTGGATATGACATAGTTCTAGCGGCTCGGGATTCATTGAATTTCTTTAGTAAGCAGCTTACCCGTCTCAATGCTATAAAAGCAACCACTGTTTAATATTGAAAGGTCTCAAAGAAAAATTGTTTACTTGTCGGTATTTGTTTGACCTGGAATTGATGACTAGATTGATGAGCGCATTGACATATCTCGCATAACGGTAGTTAGTTCGTATGATTGTGATTCACTATTGACCTGTATGTTAGCAAGTCCTATAGATTAAACATAAAGAGAAGGAGAAAAAAATACAAATCAAAAAAATAATACAAAGAAATATATAAAAATATAAAAAAATGAAACAAAATATAATAATACAATAAATATATAAAAAAATACAAAGAGAAAAAAGTCATATCGATAAATAAAATAGCAAATTGGAAAATTCAGTTAACAACAAAAAGTAAAGAAATGAAAACTTTTAGTCCTCGACACAAAAATGTACACTGTACACTGTATGTACACTGAGTGATCCGGTGACCACTTATAGGTAGTGATAGATATCTTCGATACGTTTTTACAAAAGCTATATGTAAAAAATGGATTGTTGTAATGAATGTACGCGCATAACTTTCGAACGGCTGCAGAAAATCGGATGTCTTTGTTATTGTCAGAATAAGGTTTGAATAAAAAAATTAAAAATGGAAGAGAATTCTTTTTTGAAAAAGTCAAATTATAAATAGTCACGATAGCCGAGTGGTTGGGTGGTCGGAATTTCGAGTCGAGAGACCCGAGTTCGACCATTGGTACGGGCCTGCCACCCCAGGTGGCAGGCCCGTACCGTTATGTCGTTGGCTTGGACATAAAGACGGCGACGGCCTCACCACCTGTCACGTTGTCCCGAAAATATCTTCGGTGGAAGGTGGGTCGAAGAGACTTAATTGTCTAGTCTAGACCTCTGTCTATCCCTGTATTGGGAATTGCGTGAAGATAAAAGTCAAATTATAAATAGTCACGATAGCCGAGTGGTTGGGTGGTCGGAATTTCGAGTCGAGAGACCCGAGTTCGACCATTGGTGCAGGCCTGCCACCCCAGGTGGCAGGCCCGTACCGTTATGTCGTTGGCTTGGACATAAAGACGGCGACGGCCTAAGCACCTGTCACGTTGTCCCGAAAATATCTTCGGTGGAAGGTGGGTCGAAGAGACTTAATTGTCTAGACTAGACCTCTGTCTATCCCTGTATTGGGAATTGCGTGAAGATAAAAAGTCAAATTGTATGAAAAGTGAAAAAAATTTTACTCATTTTTCACTTTTCTTATAATAAATATGAAAAAAGAGTGCATTCTGCGTTATGCTACGTGTTTTGACATAAATTTTTTATATCAAAATTTAAGGCGTTAAAATATCAGTCGGAGTACACGTAATATCGAGTTCACAATCTTCGAGACGATGGGATTGAAGGAGAGCATAGATATGCCGGTGATAAATCGGTCGATTTTGAAACAATTACATCATACATAAAATTATATAATACATAAATATAATAATAAATATTTATTAATATTGAAAAGAGTTGAGGTTTTGATTTAAACCACCTAGATTATGCTGTGCGAATGGTAAGGTTTACTTTATCTAATTTTTATCAGAAAGTGTGTAACGTGTAACATTTTCGATATCTTTGAATTTAAGGGGGTTAATAAATTTCGAAACATCAAACGTGTTAATATCCCATTATTATCGTTAATATACAATTCAACCGATTTGAATTTACCAGAAGTGTGACATTTCCTTACTCCGCAAGTGTACATCAAACGTGAGAAGCTGCGGCGGGAATAAATCTTAAAACAAGCCTGTCAGACATTTCGAAAATGGTCACGGAAAAATATATGTCGGTATGAACTTCACCGGGTCAGCTAGTATCATATAATAATATGATATTATATGGAGTTTCTTGCAATCATATTTTATATAAGGGTATTATAAATTTCATTTAATACCCTCATATAAAAATATACATATTTAAACATTTAAAATGTACATTTTTATTATTAGATTGTAAATTTTTTATGAATCTTCATTTATTATATTTTAAGTCGTGTCAAAAATTATTAAAACGTTACATCGTTTTTCAGCTGAAACATAACCAAGGGAAACCCTCCTTCGTGAGCTTAATTAAACCAGCGCGAGTTCATCATTATAAAATAGTTTTTAAATCAAACGTTTTAAGCAAAACTTGTATTACTTATTTTATAATTAAATAAAAGAAAATGGTTATTTAATAAAAGTATATCTAGGTTTCGTAAACTGATACTAATCTTTATTTAATTTTAATTTATTAATGCCTAGTTGTAAGTCTTATTAATGCTAATGATTTTTCCTGAGTCGCCTTTTACTGTACCCAGGTGTATTTTCTTAGGGCAATACTATGACACAATATGTTTTAGTCTATATATTCTTAGGGCATTTACTATTACACAATTATTTTCTTTAGTCAATTATTTTCTTTATTTTGTTAATAATCTCAGGTTTTAAGTTACGCTGTGTGGTATCGGCGATTTAATACTCCGCCCCCTTTCATTCCGTGGGTACCGTATGAGGCTACTAAGGAAGCCTTCAGGTTTTATCCTTTGAGGCTTCTCATGAGTAAACGCGCTCCAGCATAGACGTCATCGATGCCGTCGTACTCGATGGAAGACAAGAGTCTACTCATTTTACAAACAAAAAACAAGGCGATATTTTATTTGATATCTATTCAATAAAATATTAACTTTAATTTACAGAAAAAATTATGTTAATATTTACAATACTTATTAACTAAAAACTATTATAATCGTAGAGCCCTACTCCTCGTGGCATGGTACCAAGAACGCTGGCTGCATTTCCACGTTGAATGGCTAGACTTAACCGTTGAGCGAGAAAAGAACCAGCCCTCTTGTCACCAGCGGCAACGATAAGTCGCGGATACAATTCCTTTAGAAACTGCATCGCGCGGGGACCCCACGGACCGATTGTCTCTACGGCAAATGGAACAAATATATAGTCTCCTTTCAAAGACTCATATTTACGCCATTTACCCGATTCAGCTGCCTCTGATGCCGCCCCGGCCCTTATCGAAGTACCCTTGATATGAGAGGCCGCTAATGTATCGACGCAAGTTGCGTCCCACACAAGAGCTATTATTTACTATTATTACGCAAGTTGCGTCCCACACAAGAGCTATTATTTACTATTATTATTATTTATTATTACGCAATTCCTAATATAGGGGTAGACAGAGGTCTAGACTAGACAATTAAGTCCCTTTGACCCACCTTCCATCAAAGATATTTTAAGGACAACAGGTGATGAGCCCGTCGTCGTCTTTATGTCCTAGCCAACGATGTAATTCGTACATAAGTTTTTAAAGAACCCATTGGGACGAGCCTGCCACCTGGGGATCAAACTCAGGTCTCTCGACTCGAAATTCCGACCACTCGGCTATCTTGACTTTGTAAGCGAACTTACATCTTTATAGTAATAATAGATTTTTGCTAAGTAACATCTGATTCTAGTACCTATTATATATGCAGATAAAGTCGAGTGAGTATCCTGTCTCTCTGTCTACCTCTGTATTCGGAATGGCGTGAAGAATTTTTATATGGAAAAAGGAGTATTACAAATTTATTCATAAGATTTAATTTTAGATAAATGTAAATGAGTCATTAATTAGCTGAAATCCCTAAAATTGATTTTAAATAGTAGTACTTATATCACTTAGCATAATTCTCCGAAAGTTTTCACTTCTTTAGTTAATCCAGGCGATTAAAAACTTTAATGCTCGCTTAAATTTAAAAAAGTAGCGTAAGGATTTAACAGAATACCGCTAAAACTTTAAGCCACGAATTTGAATAAGATTATACGGAAGCATTTGCACCTTTTTGTATACCTTCATGCAATTTATTATACTGGAATAGGCAGAAGTCTAGGAAATTAATTCCTTTCTACCCATTTTCACCTTTAATTATTTGGGATAATGTGACGCATTTCACCGTTTCAATTTCCAAAATAAAAAGAGTATAATTACATACTAAATTTCTTTATGTTCATATTTTACTTGGTTATATGTACATATACAACGGCTATGACTTGAGTACAAATACTAATATTCATCACACAAATGTTTGTCTCCCTAGGGAACCCGCAACCACTAGCTTCAAAGGCAGGGTTACTACCAAGTCGGCTATCGGGTTATTTGCAGCTTTGTTTTTTAAATGTCTAAAAATATAACGACATATTACCTTATATATTTAATCGAAAATGCACGCTTTTTAATTGAAGAAGCTGCTTTATCATTCATGTCAGAGGCATGCTTGTACCAGCAGGTTTTTTTAAAAACTTATATACGAATTATATCGTTGGCTTGGACAAAAAGACGGCGACGTGCTCACCACCTGTCACGTTGTCCCAAAAATTACTTGGGGGAAGGTGCGTCTAAGGGACTTAATTGTCTAGAAAAAAAAAATTTCTCGCCAGTAAGATGAGTATTCTGTAAGGTAATGACACATTACAGTTGAATGCTTGCAGATTTCTTCGTAGACATTCTTGCTCTACGAAGAAATCTGCAAAACTGACAGTATGTGAAGATATAATATCAATAAGAAGATATAACATCAATACTGATAGTATGTAATTCTTCACATGCTGTCAGTTTTGATGTTATACCTTTTGATAGTCAATAAATGCTAAAAATGTCCTACACAGATTACAAATTCTTGTTCAAACATAAACAAGAAAACTTCTAATCTAAATATAAAGTTTATAATCACAATTGAAAATAATACAACTCATTACCTCTAATGCTGTTACGTTATTTTCTCGATACCAAACTCGATTATAGGTTAGCTAGTCGAAAGCACTCAAGTAAATGCTGCGTACTCCATACTGGTAATAAAATGACATATACTATGTTAACTAAGAAGCATGAACATAGAGAAACACTAAAGAACTTTAAGAGAAGAGAGCAATGTCGTAAAGTTTATGCAATAGTATAAAATGTATGAAATGACATATGATTTCCTACATTTGAATCTATTAATTCCATTTGCGAAATGTACAGAAAAATATCTAGTTTGTTTACATTTTAGTAACTCCTCTCAGCATAGTATCAGATTTTATTCAACTAGTAGCGAACTGCAGTTTCAGTGCGATTCATTTTAATTAAACCATGAAAACCCACATTTCAGGAAAACAGCCTAACTGTGTGTAATCAACTCCGATGCATATATGAATATATATACACAGTCAGGTTATAAGTATTGTCACACAGTAAAAACTTTTCTTTTAGAATGCTGGCCACAAAAAATTTATTGAATTCGAATTTCAAATTGCTGATGAAAACAAAACTACATACTTTTTAGAGTTTTACTCATTTTTAAATATGGAGTGGACGCTTAAAGAAGACCGTGTTGCAGTTATTGCGTTGAATCATTGCGGTTACGCGCCAATTCAAGTTTTCGACAAACTGAAAAATTTGAATATAACCAAAAGATTCCTTTATCGTACCATCAAACGAAAAATGAAGACTCTAGTGTAGATGACAGGTCAAGAAGTGGTCGCCCTTGGTCTTTTAGGGCTCCAGCAGTGATAAAAGCCGTGAAGGCACGAATTCAATGAAATCCCAAACGTAAGCAGAAACTGTTGGCCCTTCAGATGGGGTTAAGCAGAACCACGGTGAAAAGGGTGTTAAATGAAGATTTAGGGCTTCGGGCATATCGAAGAAAAACAGGACATTGTTTGAATGCTCGTCTAATGCACCTGAGACTGAAGAGATGCCGCGCTTCGTTTAAGCGGTAAGCGGGAAAAAATATCGGGAAATTCTTTTTTCTGATGAGGATTTTTTTACCGTAGTAGAGAGCACTTGGAGGAAAAGGCATGCTCAAAGCCTCATCCATTGTATATATATATATATATATATATATATATATATATATATATATATATATATATATATATATATATATATATATATATATATATATATATATATATATATATATATATATATATATATATATATATATATATATATATATATATATATATATATATATATGAATTTTAGATATATATATTAATGTTTAAATCTGATGTGTATGTTCAAGAAGGTTAATGTAGTTATATTTGAAACAGTATTTAGAGCTGTTGTGTTGGCGATAGCAGTACCTCAGAAACTTCTTACCTTAGGTATTAGGATGTTAATCTACATCCTTTTTCTGTTGGTGGCATCTAATTTCTCTAATGAGGCTCATACGAATATACATATTCTTATATATTATTCTTATGTCCACCCCATATTAACAACTAAAGTTGTAGTTAATTAGCAAAGCTTTTTAGTTCCACAGCAAAGCCTCGTTGTTTTGTTGTTTAGTTCTGAAGAAACAAGAAAACTTTTCATTTATTCTTTTCCATGCGTTTAATCTTTTATTTACCATTGTTTAGTCCAAGTGTAATACTGTTCTTTTCATGTGAACTCACCTATTTAATACATTACCACAGTTCATTTGTTACTCAGAAAAAAAAATATTTCACGTGGGGATTGGTAACATTAATGTTTTGCATCAGTCTGGGAAAGTATGCAGAACATAGGCTTCAGCTTAAAGTTTTATTTGCCGTAAGTGTTACGCTTTCGGAGTGGATTTGCGTTCGTAATACTCGTAAGGGACATATTAAATCGTGTGAAACTCACACGATTTAAAATGTCCCTTACAAATCACACATTCACCAAGAGCACCAAGTACCAAGTCCCAAAAAAATTCTTCGTTGGAAGGTGGGTCGAAAGGACATTATTGTCTAGACCTCTCTATCTACCCCTGTATTGGGAATGGAGTGAAGATATTTTTTTAAATACTAAGCCAAATTTAAACAAACTACCGACGGGAAAAAACATGTAGAACTTCCCAATTGTAGAATGGCGGGTGAGATGTCTTTCTCAGTTTACAAATACCAAACCGGGCAGGTAGCTCTCCACTTTTTGATATACCTTTTTGAGACACTTCATTTATCATGCAGCTACCATGTTCAAGCTTTTTACAATAAACTTAATGTGAATTGCTAACATTCTCAGGAAAGTATTCATTCTCACCTTATGTTAGAAATCAAAGACCCACCTAAAATAATGTAATGAAAGTTGTTTGTGAATGTTTCAACCTTGATGAATAGAAAAATTAAATGACGGATTATGCGCTGTTACAAGTTAAAGTTTTATGACATAAGTTTGACTTAAGTTGAAAATAAGGGTATATATGGGCCTTGATACTTTTGCAATAAAGATGCCCTAATGGATCTGAATGATGATATGGCATAATCTTGAGAGCCTTGCTTGCGACGTTGGAATAAAAATTTGTATTTACATAATCGTAGCAGGTGGCTTGGTATTGGTAATTTTGGCTTAAATACATGAAAATAAATAAATAAATATAAATATCTTCACGCAATTCCCAATACAGGGGTAGACAGAGGTCAAGTCTAGACAATTAAGTCCCTTTGACCCATCTTCCACCGAAGATATTTTCGGGACAACGTGACAGGTGGTGAGCCTGTCGCCGTCTTTATGTCCAAGTCAACGATGAAATTCGTACATAAGTTTTTTTTGAAAAACTCATTGGTACTGCCACCTGGGGATCGAACTCGGGTCTCTCGACTCGAAATTCCGACCACCCAACAACTCGGCTATCGTTTAAATACATGTTAAATACTTTAAATACATGAGCTGAAGCGAATTATAAGAAATATTATAAAAAGAGCTATTTTCGTAGATACTTTGTGTTGGCTATTTTGCTCATTGGAGTTATAATAATGGAGAAGATCATTCTCAGGTTTTAATGTAAATGCATCCTTAAATGACCTTTAACATATCGGTGTAACAATTTTCTACCAACAGTAAAAGTCTAGAAAATAGCAATGGCTACCGAATGGTGAACAGATGGTGACCCAGTCGCCGTCTTTATGTACAAGCCAGCGATATAAATCGGACATAAGATTTGAAAAAAAAAAAAAAAACTGCCTTCGAACCTATCTTCTGGGGAACGAACTTGGGTCTCTTGACTCGAATTCCGATCACCCAACCACACGGCAATCGTAATAATATTCAAGCCTGATTTTTATATAAAATTCATCTTATGGAATTGGTCTTTATCTTGCAGTGCAGGCCGTAAAATAAGCAAGCTAAGTTCAAAAGAAATTTGTTATGCATTGTTGAGGCATGAAAAGCGATAATTTTTTACAATAGAAGTTTGCAATAGAAGATTGAGCTATCATTTTCATTCGTAAGGGCCTTTTGGTTGGCAATCAACGTAATGAACGCTATAGAACAAAAAAAAAATAACCAAAATTAACTAACAATGTTTTATTTATGTCACGATGTCCCAAAATATCTTCGGTGGTAGGTGGGTCGGAGGGACTTAATTGTCTGGACTCGACCTCCGTCTTCCTTGTATTGGGAATGGCGTAAAGATTTATGTACGTATTATTTAATAATCATTTAAAACTTCGTATTAGCGTTAACTTCGTACTTGATGTTAAATCTGTCTGATGGTGCAATCTCTCTTGAGCTCTAGTTTTATATATATTTAAATGTCTAAGTTCTTGTGGTGATGTGGTACGGTGATTTCTAAATGCGAAATAGTTTATAGATGGCTATTTGTTTCTACATTGTATTTCATTCAAAATGTTATTTTTTTTATAGAAAAGGGAGGCAAACGAGCAAGTGGCTCACGTGATGGTAAGTGATTAACGCCGCCCATGAATACCCGCAATATCAGAGACTTAGCAGATGCGTTGCCTCCCTTAGAGTGCCCCCCTCCCCCAGAATTGGGGGAGGGGGAGTGTGGGCCATCGGTTACCTGCACTCACAAGACGAAACGCAGAAGTTTGTTAGACTTCTACTTCACGCCGGTATAATAAATAAAAATTAACGACTGTGAATGTCAAAAGAATCTAAAATCCCTGCCAAAAGAACCTAGAATATCACTGACAATGACATTCTAGGGTTCGATTCCCGGACGGGTTAGAGTAGAAAAATATTTTTTTGCATTTTCTTTTTAGTCCGGGTGGTTGTCATACCTTCGTTCTTTTCAATTCCATTACATTTAAAAAAATATTCTGTAATATAACGGTCCTGCCTCGGTTTAGCCATTTCTTAATTTTTTACATGGATGCCTTTGAAATCTTCGGATACCATATGATCGTTAGATTTAGACTATCAATTATCAAATACAAATTTAAATAACAATGTTAATATAATATGTCGTGTTTCTTTCATTATATCATATTTACATTAATTATGTAAATATAATATAATGAAAGAAACACTGCATATTTTGTTCAAAGACTATTTTTTACTTTGAGCTTAGATTTATTTTTTACAAATAAGTAAAATAAATTTATATTTATATAAATAACAGAGGTAGACAGAGGACTAATCTAGACAATTAAGTTCGTCCGACCCACCTTCCACAGAAGAATATCTTCGGTGGAAGGTGGTTCGGGACAATGTGACAGGAGGTGAGCCCGTCGCCGTCTTTATGCCCAAGCCGACGATAATTCGTACAAAAGTTTTTGAAAAATCCTTTGGTACGAGCCTGCCACCTCGGGATCGAACTGGGGTCTCTTGACTCGAAATTCCGACCACCCAAACATTTGGCTGTCGTGACTTTTACAAAAAATATAAATTTTATAAAGCAAATATATTCTGTCAGTAATAACTTATCTGCGGCGCGTTATTTATAGGATAATGGCGGATTTGAATATTATAAAACATTTTAGCATAAAAATATGATATCCATTTAAACACGCTATAAAAGGAATTAATTGTTTAGATAAAGGTTGGCCTTTCTTTGACGGCTCATCTATCTCTCGTAAACATTAAATGTGCGGTCGAATGGAAATATACCATTTTACGTTCCATCTACTGCTTTCAAAAGCTCAACGCCTTTGAGCATGGATGGTTGATATTTTTAGGGTATTTTGACACTTACAGGTTTTGGTGTAATTTAAAACTAAGGTTCTGTTGGACATCGCGAGTTTGTTAAACTTGTGATGGTGTTTTAAGAGGGTAATATTGCTGTCGGCAGCTATTCTATTTTCAATGCTTTTAGCGGGCATTTGGTCAAATTTACAAATAATACAACATACCCGATATGTGCAGTACGTAATATTTGTTGTTCTTCTTCTTCTGATGGCCTCTCATACTTGGTGATCTTCTTTCAGGGTGTGCTAACTATGCTAATTTCTATAATATATGATTACATAGTAACACATTTCTTAATAAAAAATATTAACAATGTTAAGTAATAAAAAAAAATGTGAGCCGTCATGGGACGCCTGGCAGATGTGAAACATCGTGTGTGTACAAGTAATATGCATAAAAGATAATATTATTACTGGAATGAAAAAATGAAGTACTAACAAAATACTAATGAAAAAATGAAGTATTACGAATTTCTTACAGAAAATGGTAACTTTATTTAATAAACATTTATTTACATTTGATCTAAAATTCGATATTAATAACAAGTGGACACAATTTAAATATTTGCTCTCTCTCTCTCTCTTTGACTTCAGTTATATTTATATTCGATGTTTCCTCTGCCGGTATTACTGTGACGATTGGTCGATGATAACTAAACTACGTTACAAAAGTCCCGTAGTAGTAAAGCCCCGTTGTCCCGAAAATATCTTCGGTGGAAGGTGGGTCATAGGGACTTAATTGTCTAGACTTGACCTCTGTCTACCCCTGTATTGGGAATTGCGTGAAGATATTTATATATTTATTTAATACGTTACAAAAGTATTGGATGAAACATTATCAAGATGTCTCACAATTACAGCATCTATAGTTGTTCCATATTTGGTAGTAGATTCTTTTGGATTGTTGTTGATTTGCAATTGAAATTATTTTTGAAGAAATGTCATTAATGGCAGTGATTCAGCTCTTGCAAATTTACATTAAAATCTCCAGCTAATTTTAATGGTAGTTTATGTTTATTCGATTTAAAAATTATTGACCATTTTTGACTATAAGGAAATGACCTTTCATGTAAAAATGAAATCTTAATATAATTTACATAGTCACTAATATGAATAATATGAATATAATTATAATAAAGGGATATAATTAAATATAAAAAAGGGATTTCAGTGTTTAATTATAAACCTTAATTCTCAGGTAATAGGGTGTAAATTAGTATACCTTTGCATAGCGTGACAGAGTGCCCTCGACTTTGTGGCTGAAGGTGCGATTCGACAAGTAGGCTTGTATGATGTGCACAAGCCTGTCTGACATACCGTAGTTGTATAGCTTGTATATCAAGCCATTGTGTCAGACTTTGTCGAACGCTTTCGCGACATCGAAGAAGAGTGCTCCTACCTTATATTTGGGGTTATCATTTAGGCGCTCGAGTATGTGCTCCGTGAGGCGGTGCACTTGCTGAACACATGAGTGCTTAGCTCTAAAGTCAAACTGCTCATCAGGAATGACATTTAGTGAATGAGCGCTGTCCTTGAGGCGGATCAGAATTATGCGCTCGTAGATTTTCCTCAGTGCGCTGAGGAGACTAATGGGCCTATAGCTAGAGGCCTGTTTTTTCGGTTTCCCGGATTTATGGATCCCTATTATGTGGGCTTCTTTCCAGGAGTCTGGAAAGGTGCAACTTGTGAGAAGGGCATTGAAGATTGCTACTAATAGTAATAGCAACGAATTTGGAAGAGTTTTAACTAACCTATTTGAGATGCCGTCGGCTCCTGGAGCCTTACGTACCCTAAGGTTTTTAATTATACCCTTAACCTCTTCGAGTGAGGTAGGCGGGAGAGGTTCACCCGTTAGTGGCTGCGTCATTTTCCGCGATACGAAGTCATCCACATTCTGAATGTGTACGGGATCTGTGGGTTGCGTGCTTGGAGAGCACTGACTTTCGAAGCTGTCGGCTAAACATTCGGCTTTTTCCCTATCGTCAAAAGCTATAGAACCGTCGGGACTGACCAGGGGAGGCATAGATACGACAGAGTCGGACTTCATCGACCTCGCCAACTGCCAGTAGGCAGTGTGCGAAGGCGTGATGTCCGACATTAGCTTGTCCCATCTTTGCCCCCTCAACTCAGCCATGCGCTGTTTAACCTCCCTTTAGAGTTGGCGCATCCTAACGCGGTTTGCGTCAGTCCTATACCTGTCGTATGCCCTATTGGCAGCATTTTTCTCTCTCAGCAGCTGTCTGAGCTCAGCAGGCAACTCAAAGCGGCGGTGATTTGCCGCTTTGACCCGCCTGGAGGATACACTGACGGCGGTTTTTAGGTGAGAGGTGAGATGAACGACGGCGGCAAGTGCCGTGTCTTTATTATCAATGACCTCCGGTATGTTTGCTAACTCCGGGGAATCCGTAGACTCGAGGTATTCCTCGAGTTTACGCCAGTCTGTCACGATTTTGGTCAAAGTGACCTCTGCGTGCGGCTGCCCTAGCTGCATTATGACCGGTCGGTGGTCTGAATTAAGTTCGTGATGAACTTCTATTTTCGCAAGAGGTAGCAATTTATTCTTTAAGAGAGCTATATCGAGAATGTCCGGATTCTGGTTCCTCTGCGCGGGTATTCTCGTTGGCTCGAGGGGACCTATAATATCAAAGTTTAGGTTTATACTTAGAGTTAGGAGGGCGAGTCCATTATTATTTTCATTTGCGGCGTTCCAAGCAGAGTGCTTGCTGTTTAAGTCTCCCGCTATTAACACCGAGTCGCTTAAATTTAGCAGTGCCTCGATGTCGCCCCTTAGAATTGTTTTCGAAGGCGGGAGATAAGCCGATATCACAGTGATGGGCTGATGGCCTGTCATTGCGATCTTACAACCGGAAGCTTCCATGTTGACAAGAGACGGAAGGTCAATTGGCACACAGTGTAGCGAAGACTTGAAATAGATCAACGTACCGCCCCCGCGAGCGGGGCGGTCGTTTCTAACTAAGCGATAGTCAGCTATCTTAGGGTCGCTATGCTAGACTTGAGTAGGGTCTCCTGTACTAACATTATGTCTAGCTGATGGACTGAGACAAATTCCCTAACTTCGTCCATCTGTTTTTTTAAGCCGTATGCGTTGAAGAAGCCGGCAGCTAGCGATTTAGGTTTAGTTCTTTCGCTTATGTTTGTGTCGTTCATAATGGGCGAGACAAAAATAAATGAAAAATTATTGGCGGGAGAGGGACCTTGGGAAGTGAACTAGTCACTTTTTACTAACTAAGTTTTGGAGCTCTTCGTAGATGGAAGAGTGCTCCGTTATGGCCTTTAGCAGGTCCATTGGGTCGTTAGCCTCGCGCGTTTTACGGGCGAGGGCCCGGATTTCTGCCATATTAATGGCGCCTAAAATTTGGAGGACCTGTTGAAGGTCAGCCATGTCCGATACGGTTGTTGGATCGGACTGAGAGGTGCTAACCGCAGGCTTTGTGCTCTGCGGTTTAGGGACAGCGGGGACCGCGTCTTTCGACGCTGTAGTCTTTTCGCCATTTGTGGGGGTTTCACCCACGCATTTGCGGGAATGGGAGCTGGTACCAGCTTCTCTGTTTGTGGAGCCTTCTTTGACGCCCGGTTGCGTTTCCCATTCGGGGCTTTAGGGCATCCGCGATAGCTCGCGGGGTGCCCCTCAGTCACGCACAGGACGCAACTTGGTTTTACACCAGACTACCTGGTGATGGCGCACTCAGAGGTGATGTGATCACCTAAGCATTTCACGCACCGCGGGCGCGCGAAGCAATGCCGAGCTGAGTGCCCATAGATCTGGCATCTATGGCACTGGCCGATCGTTTTCCGCTTGTGCGGAGCCTCGACGGTGATGCCCTCAAGGTCAAGGACCGTCTTTATTTTAAAAATTTTGTGTGTGTGTCCACTGACACAACGATCGAGTCTTTCATGGGCTTTGCCTTAGAGAAGTGGATGTGCTTCTCTCTTAGCGCATCCGATATGGACGCCCACTTTTCACCTTCCTTGATAATTATCGGGGGAGGCTTTTTAGGAGTTTTTGCCGGTGTCGCAGCCGTGTCCATGGGGACAGCGGCGGAAGCGGTTTTAGCTGCGGTAGGCGCGGCTTTAGTAGAGGAGGCGCTCGCGGGAGCCTTCTGGGACTTGCCCTTCTTCTTTCGGGCCGGGGCTGCCGCGACCACCTTGCTAGGTGGGCGGGCGCCTTCGGAATCCGAAGAGTCCCTACTTTTAGGGGCGCGCTTTCGTTCGCGCTTTACGACGGTGAAGCCGTCGTCTGAATTTTCGCGTTCGACCTCGGTCAACGCTCCTATCGACATGGAAGAGTCAGAGGACTCAGCCATGTCTGAACCTAGCATCTCCCTCGAGAGGAAGGATGCGCGAGAAGACGCACGGGATGAGGCGCGCGAGTTGCACGGTTTTGGAACAGCTCGTGCAGCTGTTTGGTTCGCCAAGAAATTGGCGAGAACGGGCGGAGGTACGGCGAGGCCTGAGGGGCCCGCAGTAGCCGCCTGGGGCGCGGGTGCCGGAATGGCAGTAGATTGCGGGGCGCTTACGCCCGTGGTAGGGTTTAATCCCGCGGGGGGGTTGAGTCCCGCCGGTGGGTTTAAACCGGTGGCAGCAGAAGCCGCCTTCGAGGGCCGACCGTGTATTACGGTGCCTGGATCCACGGTCGGGTAGTGCTCCGCCAGGAAGCGGAGGATGCCCTCCCGGGCTAACTTAATTTGGTCCATATTGGACCAAGCCTATGCAGTTTACAGTATGCCTACGTCTCTCGGCCCGCAGGCCGGAGAGATGTGTGCACAGTGTAGTGTAAACTTACTCGGACTGCTCTGCTTTCTGCTGCTGCACTGCACTGTCGACACAACACAACACAACCTAAAGCACAATTAGCGCGAGACGGGGGACCCGCTAGTTGCGGGGCCCGATCACGACGCGAAACGATCACTTCCCGGAACTCTGACGATCAATCAGGAATCCCAGGTAGACGATCGTAATAAAGAACAATAGCAGGGCCGTAAAAGCCCGGTCGCAGGTAGAAAATTTCACCCAACGACACCCAAACCCGGCAAAGTGATTAGCCGCTCAAGCAGGTAGCTGAGCCACACGTGTGCACGGGACGAGAGCGCGATCGAGACTGAGTCTATTCGACCCAAAATTCATTGGAGCTTATTTAAGACAACCTCACAGGTGAGTCGGTCACCATCAAAGCATCCAAGTTCCTTTCAGAGGGTGAAGTAGAAGAAGATCATAGTATAGGGTTTAATATTATTATAATATTCGATTTCCATACATTCAACTCTTGAAGTTCATCCATAAATAAACTAAAAATTTAATTTTCAAACTACCAACATACAATTCACATCTCCCGGTACAGTGCACAGTTGAGTTTAATAGGCACTCAAATTTGAATATTCCAGAGAGAAAATTTGAGTACGAATACGTAATTAAAGGATATACGGACGCAGTTTACCGAGATAAAATTAATTGATATAACTATAATTAAACGCACTAAAAGTCACTTTTACATATTCAACATGAAATTTGGGATAACGTGATAGGTGGTGAGCCCTACGATATAGATCTTATGTAAGTTGATCAATTGTAAAAACCCATTGGTGCGAGCCTGCCACCGCGGGATCGAACTCGGGTAATTTGACTTGAATTTTCACTCGGCTATAGTGGCATATAATTAATATATGCATTCTCTTAAATGTTACATGAACATTCACAGTATTAAAACTCAGCTATGATTTGTATTATTATACATATGAGCATACTCAATCGGGGTAGTAAAAGTTTCTGTTGCCTTTGCCTTTTGTTCGACCACAGATTCCATTCATTTTCATTCCTACTTTTTTTTCTTTCATCTTAACAATCCTTTTGTTTAGCATCCGCCGTATGACATATACGTCCTTTAGATTTGCTACCTAAGCTGGGATCGTTTTACCATCAATCGAGCCAATTGCTGTTTCCCGTATTTAATATTGAACACATCACATAAAAATGTAGTTCAAAAACAAAAAAAATTAAAAAGCATAAAATCTTGCGGAAAACTTCCTTAAAAATTGAAATAAATTATGCAATTAAGTCAGTCACGGTAGTTTCAAAAATTTATTTTCTGAAGGGACTCCATGTTCTAACTACGCAATAGAAATTCCATTTAGTTTGTTTTACTGGATAAAAGAAAGAAAATATCTTCACGCAATTCCAAATACAGGGGTAGACAGAGGTCTAGTCTAGACAATTAAGTCCCTTCGACCCACCTTCCACCGAAGATATTTTCGGGACAACGTGATAGGTGGTGAGCCCGTCGCCGTCTTTATGTACAAGCCAACGATATAATTCGTACATGAGTTTTTTGAAAAACCCATTGGTACGAGCCTGCCCCCTGGGGATCGGAACTCGGGTCTCTCGACTCGAAATTCCGACCACCCAACCAATTGGCTTTCGTGACTTACTACTCGATTACTGTGACTTACTACTGGATTACTGTTTTACTGGATCATTCAGAATTTGTAAGTTAGCACTAAAATAAAAAGAATACTTCGACAGTTTGCGCTAATTTCATTGAGGAAAAGCAAATGCTATTCAGCCTTGTCCTCGTTTCTGGAGAGAGGAAACAAAACTTAGTAACAGATTTTTAGAGATAATGGTATCGGGAAAAGTCAATTTTATGTTGAATCTTATGAAAAAAAAATATCTTCAAGCCATTCTCAATAAGGGCGTAGACAGAAGTCTAGACAAATGACCCATCTTTCGTCGAAAACATTATTTGTGACAACGTAACTGGTTGTGAGTCTGTGGCCGTCTTTATGACCAAGTTAACAATATGAATGGTTGATAAGTTTTGAGAAAACCTATTGGTACGAGCCTGCCACCACGATCTCCAGGTGGAGATCGAACTCGGGTTTTTTTACTCGAAATTCCGACCACCCAACAACTCAGCTATCGTGAAAAATATTTTGTAAAATAGTATTTCTATTTATTAGTACCTTGCGTGTAACTAATTACTTTTATTTAAAATTTTCGGGCATATGGCTCGACCATAAAATATTTGAATACATGAAAGAAAATGAATTTAATCAGTATTTATTTACGGGATTGATAGAGTTTTTATAAAAATATTTTGTAAAATATATATATGTTCACGCAATTCCCAATACAGGGGTAGACAGAGGTCAAGTCTAGACAATTAAGTCCCTTTGACCCACTTTCCACCGAAGATATTTTCGGGACAACGTGACAGGTGGTGAGCCCGTCGCCGCCTTTATGTCCAAGCCAACGATGAAATTCGTACATAAGTTTTTGAAAAAACTCATTGGTACTGCCACCTGGGGATCGAACTCGGGTCTCTCGACTCGAAATTCCGACCACCCAACAACTCAGCTATCGTGAAAAATATTTTATAAAATAGTATTTCTATTTATTAGTACCTTGCGTGTAACTAATTACTTTTATTTAAAACTTTCTTCCTTTGGAAGAAGTTTGAGCCCAACGCAGACACGGCCATCCGCTGATTCCCTGAAAACATCCAGTGGCTGCGGTCGCTAGCAATCGGCACAATGTCTTGCCAATGACTGTGGGATGGGGACAGAGGGCGAATCCCGTTGGCACTATGATCATTACAACTTACGTCGCTAAGACGATAGCATCATGATAAGGCGGAAAATACAAAATCCGCCATTTAGCACATTTCTATTGTATAATTAAAAATGTAATAAATATACTTAACACACTTATCTTCATATTAACAGTGGTAGAGCCACGCATCAGCTTTTGTTGTTGCATGAATGTACCTCGGACGGGAAGTACCATGACCTCACAGAATACTGGCGTGAAGTATAAGTGTAACAAATTTCTGCGTTTCGTCTGGTGAGTGCAGGTAACCGGAGACCCACACACCACCCTCTCCCAATTCTGGGGGGGGGGAGCATTCTAAGGCCGGCAACGCATCTGCTATGCTTCTGGTATTGCGGGTGTTCATGGGCATAATAAGTAATAAGTTAGTTATTATGCCCAGTAAGTTGTATATGATCATTGATAAAGATAGGGAGAACAGTAAAACGTAATATAAAATATACTACACTCCATCGCTACTCAATTTGTTTGCGGATGACAACTCACCACAGACTATTCCAAAGTGGCGATAGTGCATTTTTCTTTTAAGCTATGTTGTCATGGGTGTCGAAACCACGACTACTCATATATAATATATCATACTATAATTGACACAATAAATAATATAATAAATTTCAAATACTATTTACACTAAACGATGATAAGAAAAGATCCAGCGGAGTTTACTTATCACTTTCGGAGGCTCTTACGAAAATCGGAAAATGAACAATTTATGCGATGCTTCTGAACGTCTTGATTAAACAGAGCTACAGTACTATTTTCATAGTATTTGATGTTATTACTTTCATCTAATTCTTACATGGTTTGACGAAGTCAATTTCTCTTATTTTTCTTGTAAATGTTAATAAGTGATATATTGAAACACTTTTGTCGAAATATAAAGATAACATAAATTCGAAAATAAAAAAAAACTAAACAATAATAAATTTGAAACATATTGTGAATCATTATGTAATTAACATGAATTCCTTGCACATTTTCATTCTCTTTACTGGGCTTTATCTTTAAATATGATTTTTTTTAAAAAAAGAAGTAACCGTATCGATGTACTTTGAAATATTTTAATGTTCCAACGTTATACAAGTAATTTATCTACGAAACTTCAAGAAATGATCTAGATTAGAAAAATTCGGGTGCGATAAAGTAAAATTATTATTTAAATTCAAAAGTCTTCGAACTCATACATTGAATTATTTTAATTAACAATTAATTATACTTGTTAAAACTATATACTAAAAGCCTGTCTCGTAAGGGAGTATTCGCCAGAATCATCACACTCGGCAAGGGCTTAAAAATCGCTGTACCTTATACTCACCTTACACTCTAGACGCTTCCAGACACCGTTCAGTAGAATTTCATTTTAGTATTTTTGATGGATATCCTGGCTTTTTAATAAAGTGGCTCCTATATTGTTACCCTGTTTCCACAACATAATATTATTAATATACACGGCATATAATTTTTTTTTGTCTAGATTGAAATATTCAAGAAATAAAATTAACATTATCGTTATATAAAATAAAGAAATGTACGTATGTATATTAAAACGCATTTATACAACTCACGCATGCTAATTTTACTGATATGTGTACCACAACTTTCTGTGAAACATACGTTAATTAATCTTACTAACACAAACAAAGGCCACGTATTCGTTTACAACTGAGACTGACTTTAGTTTTGAGACGAAGAAAATGTAGAAAGGTAAAATTAGGTCATATCATAGCAAGCAGTCTTTAAAATAAAAATAGTTTTGTAAAAACTAATTAAAAACGCGATAAAATCCGAAAATCGTTTTATTTTAAAAATATTTGATTGCAGGAAAGCGATAGGGCATTTATTTCATTTTCCAACCCTGAAGGAGGAATATTATGATGAGATGTATTTACTTCACCAGATTAAGAATGATAATTATATATCCATAACTCATGTATAAACATTTGTGTTCATCTTAAAAATCTTTACCCCAAGAGGGATTTAAACCTATAAAACCACCCTGGCATAATCGCTATCAACTAGGCCATTTCATTTATGTTTTTAAATAAAATTTATATAAGCAAGCAATTTAATTTTCGCTCAACGGTTAAATTTAATTATGCAACGTAAACATTACGCCAGGGTTCCAAGCCATCAGGAGTAGTTGGCATGGAACCCTGGCGATATAACGATTATTGTTGTGATGTACAGTTGCACGATAACGATTATTGTAGTTTTTAGTTAATAAATATTGTATATATAGCCATAATTTCGTTTTTGATATTGATTTTGTACATACACAAGTAGATAATTTAATTTCAATGTCTACTTTAATTTATATAATTATGAATGCAGTATTACATTCATAATTAAAATATTTACATTATTAATAATAATGTTATTATCTAAAATTTCAATTATAGTATAGGCGTAATAAATGTGTTCAACCACCAACTGTGGTTGAAAACATTTATTACGCCAACAACACACAAACTATAAAACAGACCTCAGATTTAACGGCATATTGAAAACCAGTTGACGCCACACGGTCATGGTGATTTCTGAGTATTATTGTAATAAAATCTGCTGAATATGTTTAAAAAAAATGATAAATAAAATTTCAGATTTTTTAATAGCATGTATACTGTTTTTAATCATTGAAATATCTTCAGAGATTTTGATAAACTATTAATATTAATTAATAGAAACATAATAACAAATGGGCACTTATTTTGCTAGTAGTGGTTGAAATATTAAGGCTTTCTTTACAATACAACATGGCTGAGGTGTTGCACACAATCTTTTCTTAATTACGTATAACGATTTAGAAGATGTTTTAAGTTTTGATTATGTAATAATGGGAAACCTAAGAATACACATGATAGTAGATTTTATCTAGTAAACCTATATAAGTCATCGTTTAAACACTAAAATATATTTCTTTTTCATATAGAGTTTTAATTTTAGGTAGATTAATAGATAGAATACTCGTTATTGCGCACCAGTTAGTTAGGCAAGGCTATGATAACACAAATGACGGTCTTACGAGTACATCTAAGTTATCAGTGTAATGTTTATGTATCTTTCTAATTTTATAAAATTTTTAAGTATGTATTCTATTCCAATTTTTTCTATTTGCCGTACCTGTACCTGTTGAGTACGTGTTATATACTTTCTACACTTTTACATCCATTAGTGTAGGTCGTAAATTATTTTATTATATTAAATATATTTTATTTTATTATAAGTCACGATAGCCGAGTTGTTGGGTGGTCGGAATTTCAAGTCAAGAGAACCGAGTTCGATCCCCAGGTGGCAGTACCAATGAGTTTCTCAAAAAACTTATGTACGAATTTCATCATTGGCTTGGACATAAAGACGGACACGGGCTCACCACCCATCACGTTGTCCCGAAAATATCTTCGGTGGAAGGTGGGTCAAAGGGACTTAATTGTCTAGGCTTGACCTCTGTCTACCCCTGTATTGGGATTTGCGTGAAGATTTTTTTTATATTTTGAGTATATATTTTATCATATTAACTGGCACTACCCCATCAGCGGAAATGCGTGAAGAAAAATAAATAAATAATATATTAACTATGGATAATCAGACTTTAATTTTGATGACCTCCATGGACGAGTCTCATAAACACCGGTTTTCAAGGTGTCGCCACTCGAGGTCCGGGTTCGATTCCAGGTCGGGTTATTGTAGAAAAACCGCTTTTTCTACATTTTCTCGGATCTGGGTGATTCTGGTGCGTTCGTTGTTCCCGATTCCCATACCACAAGTGCTTTAGCATATTACATTGGGATCGGAGCAATGCATGTGATGTTGTCCCTGTCTATACATTTATTATTATTATTAATATGATAATTTTCATTTGTGAATTAGTTTGTATTGCAAAACTCCAATCCATTTTGGATGTTTTTATTTAAAGCTATGAAAAATTTACTACATTATGTAGCAGATTTTTTTCCGGTTAAATGTAGACGTGAGCAAATCTTTGTACATAATTTTTAAGATATTTTGCACACGTTCAGTATGTTTAGGTACAATAGAGTTCTCTTTTACCATCTCAATATTTTTGTCCTGAATGAAATAGATATTTTTTGCCTTCATATTGTTAATCCGGCTTAATTATTAATAGGCGTAATATCATTACTATAAATTTCTTTAATAATATTGACAATAGGAACTTAAACAAAACCATGCGTGTATAACATAATGTAATTTATCCCTGAATCGTTCCCTTTGTCGATTCAATGACATTTATTAAACGAGGCGTAGAGAATTCTCAATGACATAACAACTAAGTTTTCATGTAAGGTAAATTATTAAACTTGTGATGTTAGTTATAATGGGTGGCCATAAGTTATGACTTTAAATATATGGACAGGGACATATAAAGTAATTAAGCATTACTATCATATCCATAGTAGGGATTCGGTATTTATCTTCATGTAATTTACCAATAGATGACATCTTTTTGACCAACTTTTCATCGAATTTTATATTTTAGTACAAATTTGCAGGTATTGAGCGTTTTGCATCTTGGTGTTAAGGCTGTAGTCCAATACAATTACAAACATGTGTATTTATACAGATACACATACGTAACGGCCTGTTAAGGTCCACTGCAGGACATAGGCCTCTCCCATAGGGAGGATTTGCCATAATCGCCACACTTGGCAGGCCGATCGGCGATCGCAGTAGCAGACCACGCACACCTCAGACGCTGCTGCCCATCTTCTGTATTTTCTAAAAATATCAGACCAAAACAAAGATAAATATTTGTATAAAAATATAAACCTCCACGTCTCGAGTATTATGTATCAGAGGGCAAACATTTGTTTAATGTATGCATATTCATCAAACAAATGTTTGCCTTTTTGTGATTCGAATCCACAAGCATTAGCTTCGAAAGTTGGGTTACAACTTTAATAATAACCTTAGAAATAATATCCTTAATCCTCTTCAGTCTGGTTTTAGATCTGGTCATAGTACGACTACGGCGTTATTAAAAATCACCGACGACATTCGCCTCGGAATGTACAATCGTCTAATCACCGTATTGGTCTTGCTCGATTTCAGATCACAATATTTTGCTAGGTGTTTTGCGTTCTCATAACATATCTCCAACTGCAATTACCTGGTTTCAAAATTACTTGTATGGACGCCGGAAGCGGATTCGAGTTAAGGATAAATTTTCTACTTGGCTTGATTCAGTGGCTGGCGTTCCGCAAGGTGGCGTGTTGTCTCCTCTGCAGTTTGCAATTTTCATTAATTCTATTTCTTCTCAAATATCTTCTCTCTACCACTTGTATGCTGATGATCTCCAGATTTATACTCAAACTACTATAGAAGATCTTTCAAATGCGGTGGATGATATAAATAGGGATCTGGCTTGTATTCTAGACTGGAGTCGGCAGTACGGATTAATTGTTAATCCTATAAAATCGCAGGCTATTATAATAGGGAGTTCAAGAATGATAGCAAAGTTGAATAAGACTGAAATAAAACCAATTTTATTTAATGACATCCAAATTCCTTACAATGACGTGATAAAAAATCTAGGTATACTAATGGATTCTAGTTTTTCTTGGAATCCTCAAATTAATGCAGTTTGCCGTAAAATGTTTGCAGCATGTGGTTCACTTAGAAGGTTGAACTATTTTTTACCTATTTCCACCAAAATTACGCTCGCGCATTCTCTGCTGCTTCCTGCCCTCGATTATGCTGACATATGTTATCTCGACATCACCGAAGAATAACTAAATAAACTTGAGCCACTCCAAAATCTATGTATAAGGTTCATATTTGGACTGCGTAAATATGATCATGTATCCGAATATCGCATTAAGCTCAAATGGTTACCAACCGTCTTCTCCGGAATACGGATATTCTTTCTGCTCTTTACTGCGTACTATTTAATGTGTCAAGTAGTTAATTTATATATTTTTTTTTTGTTTTAATTTTTCTGTTGATTTTTACGTATACATCCTACCCGTCATTATTTCTTGTTGGTAATTTTTCTTAGGTTGCCTGGAAAAAATTGCTATGTAGCAATAAGGTCACCTTTTGTTATCCAATATTTGATTTATATATTTTTGTTTTTCTTTTTTCATTGTTCCTTCATTGCTGTACAATAAAGTATATTATTAGTATTATTATTATGGGGTATTTGTTATATTTTCTCGTCTGGTTGGGTTTTTATATACATAAAAATAAAAATACATAAAATAAAATAAATAAAGTACTATAAAATATTTACGTTATAAACCCATAAAATACATAAAAATAATAAATAAATATTAAGACCCAACCAGACGGAAGCCCTCGACAGGGGAGACCAGACGGCCGAGGGTTAGGGCGACAGGGAGAGAAACCGGCGGACGATGCGGGCTGTATCGCCCGCATCGTCCACCGCCTTCTGCATTTGAGCTCGGAGCGGTCCGTCACGGAGTCCCAGTCGCCTCAGATGTTCAGCGAGGCTGACTGGGATTAACCCATTCGCAGAAACAACTATAGGAATAATTTCAGCGGGCACCCCACCCCACATGTCGGTCACCTCGTGAGCCAAGTCCAGATATTTCGTCTTTTTGTCTGTTTCGGCTTTCACGAGATTCTCGTCATACGGGATAGTAATGTCCACCAAAAATATCCTTGACTGTGCCCGGTCCATCAACACGATATCAGGCTTATTTGCCAGAATCGTCCTGTCCGTGATGATGGGCCGGTCCCAATAGAGCCTGGCGCGGTCATTTTCGAGCATGGCCTCCGGAGAGTACTTATAGTAAGGCAGTTTCCGTCCGACGAGACCGTATTTAAGTGTGAGCTCCTGATGTAAAATCCTGGCTACTAAGTTGTGTCTATGCAGATACTCAGAGTTAGAAAGCATGAAACAACCGGAGATGATATGCCGAAGTGACTCCCCAGGATGGCGACAAGCTCGACAGATGTCGACGGTGCCATCCCTTAGGATGTGTCTCCGATAGTTGTTCGTCTTAATAACCTGATCCTGTATCGCACGAATAACCCTCGGTTTCCCCAAAGAGGTCACCGAAACGTAACCAGTTAAGGGAGGCGACAGTATCTACGAACGGCTCATGTAGAGCCTTGTAGAACCTCCCATGGAGCTCTTTTTCCTTCCACACGGTCTCCCGGTCGGAAACGCTCTGTGCTCCCGGGCCCTGCCATTGCTCGTCGGCCAAGGATAGAGGGGTAAGTCCTTTATCACTCATAATGACATCTGCGTAGAACGAATCATCCGATTTCGCTTTCGATTATGCATAGTGAGGGCGCTTAAAAAGCCCCGTCCGCCGTGCTTCCGCGGTAAGTACAGCCTCATCACTGACGACTTCGGATGATGCATCCCGTGAGACGTCATAGTGGTGCGGACTTTTCGATCCAGGGCGTTAAGGTCGGTTTGAGTCCACCTGAGTATACCGAAGGTATAAATCAGGACTGGCATGACCCAGCCGTTGAAGGCGCGTGCCTTTTTCACGCCTGACAAATAGCTATTAAGCACTTTTGCCAGGCGCGCAAAAAACACACCGCAAACCGACTGCTTCACGCTACCCTCATCGACACCCAAGTTTTGTGACATACCCAGGTATCGGTATGTATCTGACTCGGAAAGGGTTCGTATATTGACGGGCATAGCCAAGTCTATGCCCTCGGTGTTAGTGACCCTGCCCCTTTCAACTTGGAGAACCGCACACTTATCCGTCCCGAGCTCCATCTTGATAGAATTGCTGAAATCACATGTGATTCCAAGCAATTCCACCAAATGGGAACGATTGGAGGCGAACAGCTTGAGGTCATCCATGTAGAAAAGGTGAGTAGCTTTTGTCCCTCGTCTCCGAATCTGAAATCCTCTCCCCGATCCATCCAGCAGTGTGCTAAGAGGATTCAGGGAGAGGCAAAACCATATTGGGCTCAAACAATCGCCCTGGAAAATACCCCGTCGTATCCTTATCCGGTGTTCCGCAGCCGTCATCCGCACGCCGAGATAACAAAGGATCGTGCTCCATTGCCCCATACAGTGTCCGAGGAAGTCTCTGACTGTACAGTGGACTTTTTACAGCTCGAGGACCATCTTTAGCCATGTATGGGGCACCAAGTCAAACGCCTTTCTGTAATTGATCCAGGCGGCGGAGAACTTCCAACGGTTGCGTTTAACCACCTTGCCGATGACCGCGTCAATGAGGAGTGGTTCCTTGGTCCCACGATTACCGCTCCGACATCCTCCGATGCGATCCTCATGCGACATGATCCAATTTAAATTTACGTGTCGGGTAATCTTCGCGCTCAGAATAGATGTCAGTGTCTTGTAAATGGTGGGCAAACACGTGATGGGGCGGTACTTGCTCGGGTCTGTGGTAACCAGATCTTTAGGAACCAAATGAGTGACTCCAGTGGTGAAGAGGCTCGGGAGCGACTTATGGTCGAGAGCCTCTTGGAACTGCCGTGCCAGTATTGCGTGACACACCATGAACCCCTTCAACCAGTAATGATGCAATCCGTCGAGCCCCGGACTTTTCCAGTTCGGCGCTCTACGGACCGCCTCAGCTACGTCGTCTGGTGTAATAACGACGGGATCCATGGGTTTAATAAGTGCACACTGATCCTCAACGGTTTCCGTCCAACGACTCTCGCTGTGGATAACAGGCTCTGACCATAAGTTCCGCCAAAAGGTCACAATATCAGTCTGATCCGGTTCTTGACCTGTTTCACATGTTCCAGGTCGCTCCAATGATTTGTAGAGTCTCTTTTGGTCACTCTGAAAGAGAAGATTCTGGTTGAACCGTTTAAACCTCTCCGTATATCGCCGAATCCGCTTTTCCCAGGCTGCAATCCTTTGCTTCAGGTCATCTATGCGCTCCGTCAACTTTTGCTCTATGTTTGGCTGGTAAAATGTAAAATCTGACCCAGCAAACGCTAATCTGACGGCGCGCACAATTCACGGCCTACTATTGCCCGACCTTAAGCTTGTCAGCCTTCCGATTAGGGCTCTTGTCTTTGCGATACGGTCTTCAATTCTTCTTCTCCACGCTGGGACAGCGTTACTTTGGTTAGTAGCGCGTCCAACCGAAGAAATTTTGGCACCAACAATATGGCAGACTGCCAATGCAGCGGCGAAAATAATTGAATCCGTATCGCAAAGGTCCCGGCTGGTTTCCAAATAGGTAGCCAGCATTGGGTTTAGTGCCCCTACGACAGCCCTGTTTCGCTTGCTTAGGGCTATGCGGGGAAGTCGTGGCCGATTTTCGAGAGGTTTTTCGCGCGTTTCCATTATCGCCTCCTTCAATATGCTCCTCATTTGCTCTATGTCTTGGGAAATTGTTCCCTCGCCGCCCGAATCAACAGCGGCCGGAAGGTCTACGGTAGCATCCACATCTGCAGAAATGATTGCAATTGGTGGAGCTACATTCCCAACCGTAGCATTCTCATTCGACGAAGGAACAGCTTCACGTCTTAGTCGTTCGAGTTCGGCATCATCGAATATGTTAGAGCGGATGATGTACCGAACTCAGTCTGCCAGGTTTTGCTCCGTGACGGTGATGGTAGGCTCCAGCTCGGCAAAAATGCGATGCATCTTAGCCCGATATGCAAATCCCCCAGTTTCTCCCCCCGTCGCCCTATAGTACGCCCGTAATGCGTTAATATTCATCTCTTTTGTCCATCGCATGCGGCGTACTCCACCAGTAGCGGGTGCCGATTGCTGAGACCCAGAGGGCCCTGCCGACACCAAGCTGTCTGGTGGGGATGATGGTTGCGGGGTGCTGCTGGATGTTCGTGTAGCACCCCGCGCTCGGCTGGCGGCTCGCATGCTGCCGCGTCCAGCGCCAGCACCAGACGCGCCCTGGCGGCCCCCAGGCAGCGACCCTATGCGCATTCTATTTGTGTCCATCATCCATAGTGTTTTGAGGCGTCATTTAACGGAAGATGCCCCCAGACCGGTACCGTTTCATTTACTGTGGCCATACGCACAGACGGACCTATCCACCCTCATATTGCACTTGCCGAGGCACGGCACAAACACCTCTGGGCAAGGCGCGGACTGACTGCGCCGACGCAACATTTTTTGTCACCTAAACTGTTACGTCGGTGGGCGATGAGGTCGTCACTTCTCTACGCCTTATTATTATTATTATTATAATAACGAGATAAATTTTTTGAACATATTATGTATTATTATCAATAGTAGAATTAATGTAAAAACTACATTATTTCTGTTGAATATTATGATTGTAGAAATAACACTAAACTGATAAATTAAAATAATTTGCGTAAGGACAGTGTTTGTACCTTAGATTATTTTGAATATGAAAAAACAAACGATTATTAATTTATATTAATTTATAATAGATTTCGAAGAAATCGTATTTACTTTACAGCAGTCGATACAATTTAAAATTTTTATTACAATATTTTCGCTTTATATCTTTTGTGAATGTAACAATTACGACAAGTAAGTGTGGAACCAAACTATTCAGGATGATGAGATAAAGAAAATAAATATAAGAGTAACACCAATTGTATTTATTGTACGAGTTGTTTGTTCAGGACTGCTTCCACCAAATCGTGCAACGTGCGAGGTCAGACACGAATGTACACTGGTCATGGATTCAGAAGGAAAGTACGTTATTTAATTACTTATCTATCACAAGTGTCCATCATTGCTTTGTTATTTCTTTTGTGCTAAGGATTAAGTTACGTGGTTTGAAAGATCTTTGAAGATAGATAAGATTTAAAATTTAGTTTACGTTTGGTGCCCACAGACTTATCCAAAGTATACATCAAAAGAGCAATGTGTTCACATAGTACTACCTCTATCCATCTTCTACACCACACGATCTTCACTTAGATGGGCGCTTATTCATGAGAGATAATGTGTGAAAGTACCAGAATAATATGAATTTTTGGTAACAAGATGAGAATAAGCCTCTCATTTTCTTGTGTTGTAAGAGGCGACTAGGAAAAAGGCCGTGAATAATTGTTTACCGATAAGCAGCAGCATAACCATCTTTAAAAATACTAGACCAAGACGCAGCTGATAGATGAGCATCTTAGGGGAAAGAAGTCTGGTACTGTGATAATCAATCCGCCTACTTGGCGATTACTTATGGCTTTCTTCCTTTACGAGAGACCTATGTCTTGCAGTGGAACTCCTCCATTTTAAATAAACTAATATATTATAATAATCATTAAAATTCTTTTAAACATGAATACATATAAATAACATATTAAATATACAATAAATATAACACATATGAAACATAAAATATTTATATTAGCTATTACCTATGACTTTGAACGCAAACCGTTTTTCACCCAAAAATTTACTGATGTCCTAGTCCTAGTATTCTTTGTCTTCTGATTGTTCTATATTAAGTTCGGGACGCAAAATTCAATATTTTATAATTTGAATTTTCAATATCTTACTACTAAAAAATATTTTCTATGCAAACCACAATCTTTCCCCCTTCCTATGGATGTTTTATGAGATCATTAGTGATTAGTATATCCATTAAAATACCAGAACAAGTTTAAGCAGCGTTTAAGGTGTTAAGGAAAAAATAAAAGACCGATTAATTATTTTACATTCAAAGTACTCATAATTATCATTAACAATAACAACAAAGAATACTTGAAACCATTTCTTGTATCTTTAACTGAATGTCATTCGTGTTTATTACAATTTTTTCTTTAAATATTGAGTAGGAAAATTCTCGGAGTGAAGTCAACTGATATAAGCAACAAAGGCTTCGGCGAGTACTTATTTTACAATATTTCAATATTCCCTTATAAATATTTTTGGAAAGATTTTTCTGTTCCCATGTGGAATTAACATTTCTTATTCACCAAGTTCTGAATAATTTTATCTGACACGCTAAAGGGATGAAAAATATTATAGCGGTAAATTAAATAGCTTATACATTTCCAAGGATAGTTATTTAATTTTTCATCGTGATGACGGACAATTAGATACCAGCTGTCTAATCTCACACCAACCGGAAGCACTGCGCTCAATAAACCGTGTGGCTTACGTGGAGTATATATATATATATATATATATATATATATATATATATATATATATATATATATATATATATATATATATATATATATATATATATATATATATATATATACATATATACACACATATATACACACATATATATATATATATATATATATATATATATATATATATATATATATATATATATATATATATATATATATATATATATATATATATATATATAAGTGGATAAAGTTATCAAGAAATTCTAGCTAAAATTTTGTGTTACTTTCCTGAAAAGGTTAATTATCAAATGTTTACTTGAAAGGAGTGGTTTTAAAAAAGGAAAAGAATAATGAGAAATAGGTAACAAAATAAAAAACCAATACAATATTTTAATTACATTTTGTATGAAACAAAATGTAGGAAAAAAAAAAACAAAATGAGGCACAAAGTTCAAAGGTTTAGTCTAATCATTTAACGTGGAAATTCAGGCAGCGTCCCTGGTACCATACTACGAGATGTACGTTTGTTGTGGTTTTTAATTAATAAATATTACAAATATGAGCATAATTTTATTTATTTAAATAAAGTTTTAAAATAATTAAAAAAAACAGTATGAATATATTTGTCTAAAGAAAAGCGTATTATTGATTACGACCCGATGGCCTGGTTAGTAGTAACCGTCCTTTCAAAGCCAAGGGTTTCGGGTTCGGATCCCGCTAAATTTTTGTCTAAAAAGAACGTTCGTCGAGTGATGGGCAGTTATAAAAAATAGTATAAAATTTATAAATATTTATCTGTCTAAATATGTATCTACGTCAGTATTTTCTATCGTTGGCTTGGACATTAGGAGGCCGATATTTACACGACGTGATCCCTAATAAGCGTCAGTGGATAGTGGGTCGAAAGGACTTTATTTTCAAGACCTCTGCTTAACCCAGTAAAGGTAAATGCGTGAAGTTATAAAATTTAATATTGAAATTATCTTTGGTCACGATAGCCGAGTGGTTGAGTAATCGGAATTCGAGTCAAAAGACCCCAGTTCAACCTCCAAGGCTCCTACCAATGAGTATTTAAAAAAAAACAAAACTTATTTACGATTTACATCGTTGGCTTGGATATAAAAACGCCGAAGGGATCACCACCTCTTTCATTGTCCTAAAAATGGTCTTCAATTTAAATATGGCTTTAATTTAAGGTTGCCTTACATACTCCTCCCGTCTTCCAACAATTTGATCACATGGCTTTCGAAAATTCTGGGCCTACATCGATCCCTTGTAATGTTAGCATTCGGGATTTATATTTTCTTCACTATTCGATCTTGACTAATTCGTTCCATGTGCCCAAATCATTGATCCTTATCCATTACAGTAAAAAAAAAATTTTTGAACCTAGTGTGAATCTCTTAGTTTTATTTTCTGTCAATCTGGGTGACACCGCACATTTTACGAAGAGTACGAAGTGCTTTTACATTAATCTTGATTTTACTGGTAAACCTTTGTTATGTTGATATTTATATGTCAGAGTAGATACCAGCCCCGTTACATTATTATTTATTACATTACATTATATATTACATTATTACATCACTTGAGCCACCTGCACGTTTGCCTCAATACTCTATAAAATAAAAAAAAACTACAACGTTCTTGTGGTTACGTCGTATATTTTACTTCCTTTCTTTCCGTGGGGTCATAGAAAGCAACTAAAAGAAAACCCTTGGAAATGTCGTTGACTACTAATAGACGTCAGACGTAAGCCGCTAAGCGTCGCAAATGTGAGGTATTGCACAGTCAATGCGCTGGTCAAGCGGAGGTTATGGTACTCCGTCTATTATGGGTAAGCCCTTTGACGTGACGTGGAATTGCAAAGGTTGTAAAATATATGTCTATATAAGCTAATAAGCTGAAGCCCTATGTCTATAGTAAATTTCTTAAAGTAATTTTTTACTTAATTATGATTACGTAATAAACTCTTGGGTATTAAAAATTAACTTTGATATCAGACAACGTATCTATAAATGGCTGAAATTCATTTTGCTTTTAGAATGTTTTGAGTAATTAGTTGGAACGTAAATTACCGTAATTTTGACCGCGCAGTGTGTCGTTAAAAGTTGTAATTACGATGCTACGCGCAATTGCGTACATACTAATACAACTTAATTAAAAAATGTTATATAATTAAAAGTATATTTAATTTATATATAATATATAATTAAAAGTAGTTCGCAACCGATTTTCGGAAGCACAATTTTTTTTATTTACAATTTTTCTTATTTTAATTTACTAAACTATTAAGCCCATTATTGTACATAGACGGGATCTTTCTTGAGAACAAGAATGAAAATACATATTAAAATTAACTAAACCGTTTATAAATGAGTTACATAATTTTTTAATAATGCAAAAAAAAAAAATTTGCAATTATCAAATATCGAATCACACAAACATAGAAAATAAATAAAGCAACAGACTTGACATACCAGAGATATCTGTGATTTCAAGTATCAATCAGAATGCGTATCTAATTTCCGCAAATGATACCGCTGCGAGCGTAATGTAGAACAGCTATTGTCGGGCCTTCTATGTAAATTGGCATTCTTTATGCCATACCACTTGCTACTGGTTCATTTATGAATGCAATAATAGGATTATTGAATTCAAAGGGCTTATAACATGAAAATAAAACTTAGAATATCGTTCTAATATAACCATTTTTATATATAAACGCAATTTCCAATACAGGGGTAGACACAAGTTTTTGAATAACTCATTGGTACTGCCACCTGAGGATCGAACTCGGGTCTCTTGACTCGAAATTCCGACCACCCAACCACTCGGCTATTCCACACGACTGATTATAAGAGAACATCTTTAATCCTGGAAAAATGTAAGCTTTCTGAGGGAGGAATCTGAAACATTATTTTGCTTAAGGGATTTTGATTCGTTAGTTTGGAGGTGAATTGTACGGAGGATAAGCTTAATATTTTGTTGTGAGGTATCCATCTAAGAGTATTTTCAGCAGGCATTTTAAATACGCAAAAAGACTTGTTAAACTCAGAAACTACAGAATTCAAGTTCATGTAAGGGTGTAATGATCAATGGAGAAGGTTTAAGATAAAAATTAATTTGGTTGTGTGTAAATTGTTACTACCATCACCAAACGAATGGCGAATCTTCACATATGAGAAAGGTGATGTTCTACAGTGGACTTTATCAGGCCACGCATGAATGTATGTTAATTGCTATGACGGTGATTTTTATCATATTATATTTTTATCTAAACCACACACTCAACTCAGGCTGATACAATACTCCGACTAAAAAAAATGCATTTTCTCTGTTATCCGTGCGAAGAAAGAGCGAGTCGCTAGTTATAATATCCATTATTATTTTGGTATGATTGAGAAGGGAACATATACTATTGACTCACACTATGTGAACATAGCGCAAAACAAAACATTGTGTGTACAAAGAAAAATGATTTCCCACTCGACGAGGAGTTATATAAATTGTACCGCTTTATTTGCTATTAAAGGTATAGTGCAAGCCTTATATTTCCCCGGTGTACTTCAGTTTTATATCAAAATACAGAGAATGGCCAGTTTAATTTATACTTACTACCAAACTAACAATTACACAAATCACTAGTTATTTATTTATTTCAACAACAATCTTTCAATTATATCGTTGGCTTGGACATAAAGACGGCGACGGGCTCATCACCTGTCACGTTGTTCCGAAAATGTTTTCGGTGGAAGGTGGGTCGAATAGACTAAATTGTCTAGACTAGACCTCTGTCAACCCCTGTATTGGGAATTGTGTGAATATATTTATTATTAAAGATCTCCGGAGGGCATCCCACAACTCTGACCCGGATATTTCATCACCATTTTTTCCGTCTAAAGTCACGATAGCCGAGTGGTGGGGTGGTCGGAATTTCGAGTCAAGAGACCCGAGTTCGGTCCCCAGGAGGCAGCCTCTAGATCCAATCAACCAATGGATTAAAAAAAACTTACGTACGAATTATATCGCTGGCTTGGACATAAAGACGGCGACGGGCTCACCACCTGTCACTTTGTCACGAAAATATCTTCGGTGGAAGGTGGGTCAAACTGACTTAATTGTCTAGACTAGACCTCTGTTCTACCCCTATATTGGGAGTTGCGTGAAGATATTTATTTCATTTTATTTTATTTATTTTCCGACACTCGGGGCGTTGCGGAGAGCAGTAGGTTCTTTCATTAGCTCAGCATCAGTATACGATCACACATAGCCACAAACAACTTAATTCCATAGCATAAGCGATTAAATACTCTGATTGCTTACCAAATTTTACGAAATATCCTGACAAGATGACACTGTGTACCCTTTCTAATAAAGAACGGATTTTCAGAAACGGTTGACACATGCTTGAGATATAAGGTAATAAACTTTATTATCATAAAAGAAAAGAACCAAATTGAGAACCTCCTCCTGTTTCTGAATCTAGTTAAAAAAGGTGTAGTCAACAAATATTCTTTTCTCTTATTCTTATTTACGATCATGTAAAAGAAACAACTAAACCGAATTTCATTATGAAGTTTAGTGTTGGATTCTATTTTATTTGCTTTATTTTATATACTAATTTGCTTTTGTTTACTTTTTTAATTACTTTGGGTTACACCGAAATCTTAACTGAATTGCATTATTTCATAAAATATTTTTAGGACTTTTATACAGTTTTTTATTTTTATCCATAATACAAAAAGTTACCACGATAACTAAGTCACTACGATACGTAAATTAGTTTGGTGTCTAAATATGTATTCTTAATTCTTTATTCCTACCTTCATACTTACCTATTTACCTACTATTTCAAATTTAAATTCTTCTAAGTCACAATTGCACTAACATATAACTCAAAGTTTACACTTACTTACTTAAACTCTAATAATACTTTACGTAACAGTGATATAACCTGATAGCAACAGTGATTAGATAGTTTTAAGATCTCTAGCTGCATTTCTATATTCAATGGTAATTCACGTTCTACAAAAAAAACTTAAACCATCCTGGACTGCCTATTTTTAGTTCCACGATAAATAAGACGTACTTATATATAATCCCTTCTTTAAATAACACTCCTTTCCTTTGTACATTATTGCAAAAGGTTTAACCTCCCTTCCTAATATAACATTTCATAAAACATAAGGGAATAACTAAATAACGGCCTGTTCATTACGGAACTTCATAATGAGAAAGCTTGAGAAACAGTTAAAATAAAAGAGAGGCTTGTGGTTTTAATTGGTGTTTTTATGTTATGTTCTGATATTTTTTGGAGTTAATAAACAAGATAAAAATTTAATCTTCAATGTAAAAGTTACAGTTTTATCATGTATCCCTATGGTTGCAAGATAATATTTACTCCATGTGAATTAAAGGAGAGACGAGCTTGAGACGGTAAAAATCTTGATTCAATGAATTTCTTCGCCAATCCATGGGTTGCCATATCCACTCACCACTAGGTAGACTTCATATCATATTTAAATACTGAAACTGAGTAAGGCAATACTAAGATATATGGAAGCTTAATAAAATCAATCGCATATAACTTGCTACTTATACGATAGATTTCAATACTTTTAGCAAGCCTTTTGATGTGCGTAATGTAAACTATCAACAAACACTAGCTTGTAACAGCGCTTACTAGACTCCATAGAGTATACGCTTTTTCAACAAAATCCCGGTAAATGTGCAAAGCCTGCCTATTAGCATATTGAGGAAATTTATTAAAGAAAACCTTTTTAGAAAGGTTATTATAATATAAATGAAAATATAATGACAGTAACATCTGGGAATAAGGTGATCGCTCCCAAGCTTCATATGTTTCTATACATTATATAATAAAGAAAGGATTGACTGAAAAAGAGGATGCGAAGGAAACTCCTACGGAGTTTCTTTCGCATCCTTCTTCGCACTTGTTTCTTCTCCGTTGTAGGAATCTCATTACGAAACGTTTGTAGATTAAAAATGACTATCGATAAACGTATATACATTCTTATGTCGATGAATAAATGATTTGATTTGATTTGCATTGTCACGGAAGTGTGATAGTACTCACGACTCCGCGTGACTGAAATCGTTGGTACGAAGTTATAGAAATAAAAGTTAATGTGCAGTAGTACAGCATATTAGTTTTATAGCAGTTTTCTAGCTCTAGTTTCAGAATTTTCGTAACAGAAAAATGTTACAAATATTATTCTGTTGTGATAAATAATGAGAAATATATAATTAAAATGATATTTTTTTAAATTACAATTTTAACGAGTTCCAAGTGATATGTACGAATTATTTCCACACATCTGTGCCCTCAATATTGTATTGATTTATTTTACTGCATCGCTTTTACTCTTTCACGCTCAATTTAAGCTATTCTACGTAACTATCTGAAAAACACTCACCGTGTGTTTGTAATCTACATTTGTCCTTTTATTCGTTTACCTGTGCATTAATATACATAGGTTTTAATTTATGAGTAGCTAAATCAATGTCTTAGTGGTGCGCGAGATACTTCTATCTAAACAATAGGCAACTAATGAAGCGAACAAAAGCTTCGCTCTGTTCATTAGTGAACGTGAGATTGTACGGCTTTATTAAAGGTGAAAAGATCTGGAATAATCTTGTTGCAATTCATTCTGTATGATAATTTTATAATTTTAATGAAAATGTCTGCGGAATTTTACCGAAGGGAATAGTGTCAACAAAATAATTAATTAAATTAAACTTGTCTACATAGGTTTAAATAATAATAACTGTGAAAAAAAAATGAAAAAAAAATTAAATGTACGGTTTAAACATAATATTCGATTGGTCCTGACGGCGTAAGAATATACCACTTTCTTACTTCCCGTGGAATTTGTTATAGGCATGAAACGTTTTTCTACTGGAATTTGTTACCAAAAAGTAGCGTGATAGCCATCTCAATTTATACTGGACTAAAATTCGAAAAAGAGATTTAGTGGGCACAGGCATCAGCGTCCACAGTGCGAGGTGCCTGGTTCTGCGATCTAAACGTGGTGATTACGGTAAACCCTCTCGTACGAGAGCGGTCTGAATTTAGCAGTGGACTTTTATTGGCTGTTATGGTGATAAAGTAAATAAATATCTTCACGCAATTCCCAATACAGGGGTAGACAAGGGTCTAGTCTAGAAAATAAAGTCCTTTCGACCCACCTTCCACTGAAGGTATTTTCGGGACAATGTTACAGGTGGTGAGCCCGTCGCCGTCTTTATGTAAAACCAACGATATAATTCGTATATAAGTTTTTGAAAAACCCATTGGTACGTGCCTGCCACCTGGGGATCGAACTCGGGTCTCTCGACTCAAAATCCACCGAACCGCTCGGCGTCGCATCGTGACTCTTCAATACAATAAATTAATTATAATATAAATGAATATTCTTAGCGATCGATCCAACGTTATTAAACAGGACACGTAATTAAACATATGATTCGTTAAATAAAATATGTTCCTAAAATTTCAATATTTTACTTTTAAAAGTAAAAGTGAGAAGAAAATATTTTACGATAGATTTGGTATGTTACTGTACAACTCACCACCTGTCACGTTGTCCCAAAATATATTCGATGGAAGGTGGATCGAAACGGCTTAATTGTCTAAACCCCGGTCTACCTCTGTATTGGGAATGGCGTGAAGATATTTATTTAATTTATTATATCACAATGTTTTATATTCCTGAAGTATCTAAAAATTAGAAATACATAGCGCGCATAGCACACAGCGTAGTGCGGCCGGGTTTAGCTAGTTTAATGTACGTTAGAAATTTACTCATAAAGTACAATATTTTATTGTACTTTGATAAAAAAAAAAAAAAAAATAATTGTACTTTGTAAATTGTACAATTATTTTTTTTTTTGTTGTAAATTGTACTTTGATGACACTAGAAATACTGACACTCTTTTAGCAGTATTAACTGGAATTTTTAAAGCATCTTCTTATTTGATACGCATATTTGAATTTCAAGTTCGCACCTAGCTTTTCTTCAATTCAATCAATTGAAGTGGATGAAAGATCAAATAAAAGATCTTGTTGTTCCCAAGCGAGCGAGTGTTCTTAGATAGAAATGACTCGTTTCCCTCAATAATAACGAAATTGATTATTAAAACATAAAATATACAGGATGGAATCGGGTCTATAACTTAATTAGGAGAAAAGTTATGTGATTTCCAAATCTTTATGACAAATTTGTACATTAATGCCTTTTAATACCGTGTGGTAACGGTGTAAGAATATTACCACTCCTTTTCTTCCCGTAGGCGTCGTAAGAGGCGTTCATCGATCGTATATATATCGATTGAATATCGTTATTGCAACCGATAGATGGCGGGATAGCTATCTCTAAAAATATCAGATCAAAATAATCAGACCGAAGATTGGCAGCAGCGTCTGAGGTGCGAGTTGTCTGGTACTGCGACCGCCAAACCGGTGGCCAAACGTGGTGATTATGACCAATTCTCCCTATGGGAGAGGCCTGTCCTGCAATGGAGTTTAACAGGTCGTTATGCCTTTAATTAATCATCATTTAATCAAAAAGTAAAGCGTATAGATAAAACGGCCTGACGAGCTTGTAATAAATTTCATATATTTTTGATATAGACCATGGAGCTAATCCGAGACAACAATGAAATTAAGCAAATTCATTGTTGCAAGCAATTAAGCAAATATCAATACCCAATACTGGGTTAGACAGAGGTCTAGTCTAGACAATTAAGACCCTTGGAACAACGGGTCAGGTAGTGAGCCCGTCACCGTCTTTATGTCCAAGCCAACGGTATAATTCGTACATAAGTTTTTTTTGAAAAACCCATTGGTACGAGCCTGCCACTTAGGGATCGAACTCGGGTCTCTCGACTCAAAATCCACCGAACCGCTCGGCGTCGCATCGTGACTCTTCAATACAATAAATTAATTATAATATAAATGAATATTCTTAGCGATCGATCCAACGTTATTAAACAGGACACGTAATTAAACATATGATTCGTTAAATAAAATATGTTCCTAAAATTTCAATATTTTACTTTTAAAAGTAAAAGTGAGAAGAAAATATTTTACGATAGATTTGGTATGTTACTGTACAACTCACCACCTGTCACGTTGTCCCAAAATATATTCGATGGAAGGTGGATCGAAACGGCTTAATTGTCTAAACCCCGGTCTACCTCTGTATTGGGAATGGCGTGAAGATATTTATTTAATTTATTATATCACAATGTTTTATATTCCTGAAGTATCTAAAAATTAGAAATACATAGCGCGCATAGCACACAGCGTAGTGCGGCCGGGTTTAGCTAGTTTAATGTACGTTAGAAATTTACTCATTAAAGTACAATATTTTATTGTACTTTGATAAAAAAAAAAAAAAAAAATAATTGTACTTTGTAAATTGTACAATTATTTTTTTTTTTGTTGTAAATTGTACTTTGATGACACTAGAAATACTGACACTCTTTTAGCAGTATTAACTGGAATTTTTAAAGCATCTTCTTATTTGATACGCATATTTGAATTTCAAGTTCGCACCTAGCTTTTCTTCAATTCAATCAATTGAAGTGGATGAAAGATCAAATAAAAGATCTTGTTGTTCCCAAGCGAGCGAGTGTTCTTAGATAGAAATGACTCGTTTCCCTCAATAATAACGAAATTGATTATTAAAACATAAAAATATACAGGATGGAATCGGGTCTATAACTTAATTAGGAGAAAAGTTATGTGATTTCCAAATCTTTATGACAAATTTGTACATTAATGCCTTTTAATACCGTGTGGTAACGGTGTAAGAATATTACCACTCCTTTTCTTCCCGTAGGCGTCGTAAGAGGCGTTCATCGATCGTATATATATCGATTGAATATCGTTATTGCAACCAATAGATGGCGGGATAGCTATCTCTAAAAATATCAGATCAAAATAATCAGACCGAAGATTGGCAGCAGCGTCTGAGGTGCGAGTGGTCTGGTACTGCGATCGCCAAACCGGTGGCCAAACGTGGTGATTATGACCAATTCTCCCTATGGGAGAGGCCTGTCCTGCAATGGAGTTTAACAGGTCGTTATGCCTTTAATTAATCATCATTTAATCAAAAAGTAAAGCGTATAGATAAAACGGCCTGACGAGCTTGTAATAAATTTCATATATTTTTGATATAGACCATGGAGCTAATCCGAGACAACAATGAAATTAAGCAAATTCATTGTTGCAAGCAATTAAGCAAATATCAATACCCAATACTGGGTTAGACAGAGGTCTAGTCTAGACAATTAAGACCCTTGGAACAACGGGTCAGGTAGTGAGCCCGTCGCCGTCTTTATGTCCAAGCCAACGGTATAATTCGTACATAAGTTTTTTTTGAAAAACCCATTGGTACGAGCCTGCCACTTAGGGATCGAACTCGGGTCTCTCAACTCGAAATTCCGACCACCCAACCACTCGGCTATCGTTTAAATCTTACCTTGAATAATGGTAATATAGAATGATTACAATATATTTATAAACAGTGTAATTCACCATCAGCTATAAATTTTGAAAACGATCAAGAAGAAGTTTTGAAGTATTTTAAACTGCAACGACCAGGTCTAGCGCGAAATAAGCAGGGATTCAAACTTTGCTGAATCTTATCAAACTCTCTTGTTATAGATTTTTTGTTTAATTTAGTAATATCATAAATTTACTAGTAAAATCCTGTCTCTCTTCCTTGCCGATCAGTCTGCTATTGATATGAGTAAATGTGGTATTATTTAAAAATGGCAAAAAATATCATTCCAGGCACTGGTAATTTACCAATGTATTGCATAGTTACTAATGCAGTATAAATACAGTAAAAATCTGAAGAAGGACTGAATATATGTATAATGGAGGATTTGTCTACCACGCCTGGAAAGGATTTGGAGTCGTAGTACCAAACTGGACACACTTTGGACACTACTGCCCGCCTATAGTCTACGGAATTTTGGACTGTTATATAATCCCGTAGTCGTTCCCTGCCACAACAAGAAAGGAGGTGGTACATTACGCCAATATACACGGCCGGGTTAACATCTCAACTATATATTGTGCCTATGGTTAGGTTACGATAACGTTACCGACTGCATTACCTTTTTTAAATTCAATTTACGTAGGCATAACGTGTGTAAAGAGCCCACTTTGAGGGCTTATTTAAATTTCACGTCTGTAATGCATTGGATTTAAATATCGAGTAAACGTGTGTGTTCAGATATATCCAGGTTAAAACGAATATACCTATTCAAGAATTTTTCTTTCTTTTCTTTATATTTTTACTGTTTGTCGTAGCTTCACTTATATGGAAGGCTGTATCTGAGTAAAATAAATGGCCTACCTTACCAAATTCAATGAATCCTACCGGGTTTAAGGTAACTACATACCAAATTCAATGAAAATAATTTAAGCAGTTTAGCCGAATGAATGCCATGTTGAAGACCGAGAGAGTAAATATTTACTGAAGACTCGTATAACTCAACAACATTTATGTTTAAAATCAAGTTTATCATTCACGTTTAGTTTCCCATTAATTCAAATTAGCTCAAATGAAAGAGTTTTTTCCAGCGTGCATTCCTAAACCATAATGGACCGCAGAGCTAAATTAGATCTATGCTAATATAATACATAAATAAAAACCCCGTGGACCATCCCGTTTTTTAATTAGTTTGTGAAAACTATTTAAAAACGCGATAAAATCCGAAAATCGTTTTATTTAAAATGTATGTAAAGTAATGTAATAAACTCAAACTCGTACTTTACTTTTAAGATTTCATTGCTGCATAGAACTATTACAGAACGTTCGTGTTTTAGCATCGAATAAATTTGTATGTCCATTAAGCGAACTCACTTCTCGAGTGGCAATTGTTTAGAATCATTTATTCTTGTCAGATCTTAAGATACTTAGTACAAAAGCGGGTACGATTTAAAATGAAATGTTTTATTTTTAAACATTAAAATAAAAATAGCAATATATTTTGATTGCAAACCGATATGAATTTATTTAGTTTTCTCGTAAAAATAACTACTAAAACTTATAATTAAAAAAGAGGCCGCCGACAATTCGATAGCATCTACAAGCTCGATTAGGTAATAAAACAATTTTTCCTCATTGGTAAATATTTCATGATTAGTTATTACTTTTATGTTTGTGATATGTAGTTTTATATTTGGGTGAAATAGGAAAATTCCCTGATTTTAAATAAATAAATAAATAAAATTAGCTCAGCATAACTTATATGCTTAAAAATCTATAAAATTCCTCAAAAATTTAGATCCGCTTTTAGAAATAGAAATATGGCGTGTCAGAAAGTGACAGGCGTGCGTTGACAATGGACGAGCGTCATCTAGTCATGGCGCTTGTCCATGCCTGTCACCCGTGCCAGTGAAATGAAATAATTTATTCTTTGACCTATTTGTGTTTATATCTCCTTTGTCATATTGAAATTTTAAGGAATCTTAAGTTTATCGGTTCCTTCGAATTGATTTCCATTGCACTACACTTTATGCGCAAATCTAAATATTGGGAATTGAAAAAGTTTTAAATTGCATTGCATCAAAAGGCTCTTATGGAAATCCGAATATAACTTTTCATGTATATTAATGTAGTACATATTTTTATATAAATTATACATAATTGAGAAGAAAATTTATCTTTGCTTTTATTTATATATTTGGCCAACCCGATAGCCGAGTTGGTAGTGACCCTGCCTTCTAAGCTAAGGCTTGCGGGTTCGCATCCCGCTGGGGACAAACATTTGTGTGTTGAAGATAAATGTTTATACTCGAGTCATGGACGATTTATAAATATTTATATATGTAAATTTATTTATATATGTTTTTAAAAATATTATGTACCGTTAGCTAGGAAATTAATACGGCGTTAGGCTCGCCACCTGTCATGTTGTCCCAAATAAGATTCGGTGAAAAGTTGAAAAAACTTCATTGTCTAGAGCTCTGTCTTCCCCAGTTTAGAAAATTGAATGAAGATATAAATAGAAAATCTATAAATAAATAAATATCTTCACGCAATTCCCTATACAGGGGTAGACAGAGGTCAAGTCTAGACAATTAAGTCCCTTTGACCCACCTTCCACCGAAGATATTTTCGGGACAACATGACAGGTGGTGAGCCCGTCGCCGCCTTTATGTCCAAGCCAACGATGAAATTCGTACATATGTTTTTGAAAAACTCATTGGTACTGTCACCTGGGGATCGAACTCGGGTCTCTCGACTCGAAATTCCGACCACCCAACAACTCGGCTATCGTGACCTATATTAATATAAACGAATATACATTTCAATTTATTTATTTACTATAAGATTTCAAATGCAGGGGAGTTAAAGGCGTAGACAATTCAGTTCGTACGACCCACATTTCACCGGCGTTTATTTGGGAAAATTTGACAGGAGTTTGGAGTAGAAGGCTGTCTCAGTATCAACGCCAAGGATACAGTATACTTACATAGAGATGATATTTAGATTTATGTGTACAAACCTTAACTACACAGGCATCATCAACCCACCTTGTTACCGTAATATGTAGCATGTTATTTTAATAAATAGATTAGTCTAGATTCCGCTCGTGGCTTCATCCGAGTGGTTTGATGATAAAAAGTAGCTTGTGTCTTGGATTTACCCGGGAATACGTCGAAATCTTAAAACAATTCCAATAGCTCATTAGGATACCGTTTCTCATTAGGAGAACCTATATAACGCATTTTATATTGATTTTTAAAACACATAAGTTATGCTGAACATTATAGAGTAGCTTATTGTTATTAAATTAAAGAGAAAAATGTTTTAAAATTTCAACGGACACGGACGGAATTTGATCCCGCGACGTCTTCGAACCGTGGCCCATTACCGTGGCGAATAATATATATATATATATATATATATATATATATATATATATATATATATATATATATATATATATATATATATATATATATATATATATATATATATATATATATATATATATATATATATATATATATATATATATATATATATATATATATATATATATATATATATATATATATATATATATATATAATTTATTAGATAACGACAACTATATATATATGTGCGTAATTAACTAGTTGTCGTTATCTTATTGATAATTCCTAACTGAAAAGTCAGGAATGTCAAACTGTCATTTGCAAAAGCGACAGTATGATGCGGATGCATGTAAGTCACGGTGGCTCAAAGGTAAGAGCGTTGCCACGGTTCGGCAGAGGTCGCGGGTTCGAATGCCGTCAGTGTTAGTTGAACTTTTAAAACCTGTTTTTCTCTTTAATTTAATAGAACCTTTATTCTTAAACTAACAAAAAACTGATAAATACGTACAAAGATAGGGACAACATCACATACATTGCTCAGATCCCAAAGTAAGCAAATAGGCACTGGCAGTATGGAATCAGTAAGGTACCACAAACACCCAGATCCGAGAAAATGTAGAAAAGGTGTTTTCTACACTGACCCGACCGGCAATCGAACCGGCGACACCTTGAAAACCGGTGTGTACGCCACCCTTTCATGTAGGTCTTCATAATAAAATAGCCAAGATAGCTCTCAGGTGGCTCTATTCCAATCTCACTTGACACTTATCGTATAAATAAATAATATTAACAAAAATAAACATGATTTGAGCATGAATTTTATATTTGGTTTATAAAGGTATGCAATAACAAACCCTAGCGGGTTTCAAGGGAATGTTTGATGTTTAATCATTTGATACCTTTTTATTTGAGAATGGTAACTAATTTTGAAAAAAGAAAACAAAAAGAGAAAATGCTCTGAGATTTTATGCGAAAAATAACCATAGCCGTAAACTTTTGTTACTGCAGTTCTGATTTAATTTGATTAGGAAGAAGCTTTATGGAAAAAAAGGAGTTTTAAACGTAATCAATAAAAATGATTTTTTATCTATATATTGATTATTTCACAACATTGGCATTACATAAGCTAATTTTGTGTTACATTCTAAGAAGAAAATGTACATAAATTAGAACAATCCAATTCTGTATTAAAAATGTGAAATGCACAGAAGGTAAAAACATGCAATAAATGCATTTTTATTTATAACAAAATAAAATGTTATGTTATGGAAAACGTTGATATTTGACAGACTTTAATTTACAATCATGTTATTATTTCAACACACGTGCGGAAAATATTAAAACAAAGAACTTTTATTGAACAAAAGCAGAAAAATCATTCGATGCTGTGACAAGTATTGTGAAAACTTAGATATTTCTACAATAAAACAAGCGACACTTATTGTTCCAGTAAAAAGCTTGTGACTGTGATGGCGAACCAGTCGGATATTTATATGTTTAAGTGAACATTTACCTATCTCTATCTCTATCTGCGTAAATATATTGCACACTAAGGGGTATTCGTTTGGACACTAAGGGGCAATAGGCTTCCTCACTGTCTCGTAGTCCTAAATAAGATTCGGTGAAAGGTAGCTAGATAGATAGATAGATAGAATAGTCTTTTTTAGACATCATCGCAGATAATATATAACATAAAATTAATTAAGATACACCTAATACCTAGTGTATCTTAATTAATTTTCCCAGCACTCAGGTACCTCAAGGTACCTCAGTGCTGGGAAAAATGAATGAATTTAATAGTTTATAACAATTATGAAAATTAATTAAAGATTATTATACTGATTTTGTAATTAATATTACATACCTACATGCATATTACACACAACGGCATACAAACTGTAGTATAAGCCTTTTTGGTAAAGAATGCTTTACCAGAATCGCCATGCTTGGCATACGAACTGATAGATTACCAGACATCTTGGACCTAGCTTCTACTACAGTTTATCTCCAACACCATGGCCAGTACTGGGATGTCGATCCCAAAACGCTAAACTCATACCACCTCTGTCTAGAGGTGGTATGAGTTTAGCGTTTTGGGATTCGGTCTCTTGACACAAATTCCGATCGCCCAACCACTCGGCTATCGTGAGTAATAATTTGTTGTAAAATATTCCTAAAAATCATTTATCAAGAGGAATTTACTATCGTGAGTGATATGAAAGGATAGAAAGAATTACACAGAAATCCGTTCAATAACGTTGATGCTTTGTTAATGCCGCTTTATGGCCGCAATCTGACCTGAAACGTATATCTGATTGAAAGGTGCGTAAATTTTGTTTATATTTGTTTTATATTTCGCTGTAATATACTGACGAATTATAGCAAATTAAAGTAGAAATTGCAGAATATGGATACGAATGGTATGCAATGGATAATTAATATCCATTAATTATCCAATAAAAGTAAAAAATCAAAGAGAAAATTATCAAAGCATCAGATAAGGAAGATAACATGAATTTTAAGGTCGTAAGAAATATGGTAACTAACTCCACATACGCCTATATTGATTTTCGAAATAGATTCGTCAATTGTTATCTATGATTACTAATAAAATTAGTAATTAGTATCAGAGTGTAATAATTAAACCTATTAGAGATGTGCGATAACATTAAAATGGGAATATGTAATTAGAAAAGTGTCAGATATTTAGGCCTCTAACTACAAAACAAGATCGTAAAAGCGGACAGCTTTTTCTTACAAATAACTTACCATGTCTTACAAATAGCTTAGAACTCATAGCACTACCGAAAGATATAAGATTCCAACGATACTCCATACATTCATCCATGTGTGTGCTGGTATATGAATGTTGTTGTGGATTAAAGATACATACGCACATCAATTAGAATATTATGTTACAAATATTTTCAAAGGAAATAGTACACTTTTCCAATAATGGTTTGCTAATGGAATCTCTTGTTACTTGTTTTTATTTCCATGAAAGAATCACATTGAAATCACAAGAACAAAGCAAACAAAAGGTCTGATTAAACCGAATGACATTATCCTCTTACTGCCTATCACTATGGCAGGTATTGTGTAGAACTTGAACTTTAGCTGTCTCTTAGTAACGCCCACAATGACTCAAATCATAATTAGATATAATTTTTTTATGATTATTAATGTCTACAGAGAATTCTTTAATATTAAAATATTCATACTCATTTTTTTAATAAAAATAAATATCTTCACGCAATTCCCAATACAGTAGACAGAGTTCTAGTGTAGACAATCAAGCCCCTTCGACCCACCTTCCACCGAAGATATTTTCGGGACAACGCGACAGGTGGTGCGCCCGTTGCTGCCTTTATGTCTAAGCCAACGATATAATTCATACATAAGTTTTTGAAAAACCCGTTGGTACGAGCCTGCCACCTGGGGATTGAACTCGGGTCTTTGGACTCGAAATTCCGACCACCCAACCACTCGGTTATCGTGACTTTTTAAATATTTGTATTAAACAAAACAATTTAGTGATAAGACTTTTCAAAGCTACGATATTGCTTATCTCATCCATCCACCATGACCATGTCTAGAAATACCAGATCAAACTCCATTAGACTGCAGACGGCATCAGAGTCTTAGGTGCGAGAGGTCAGGTACTGCGATTGCCAATCCGCTGGAATATTGGCGCGTGTAATAATATACCGCGTGGCGATTATCGCCAACCTTTCCGTAAGAGAGAAGCCTGACTAATGCAACGGAGTTCTGTGGACCGATAAAGCTAAAAAGCCTATAAGATGATGATGATATTTATAATTAATACAACGCTCAAATTTTTTGTATATAATTTGAATAATACTGGATGATTTATAACGCAAAAATAGAACTAATTTCAGGCTAACGTTAAAGTTGGTTGCCTAACCAATTAAGAATGCTCGTTACTATTGATTATACGCAAAAAGCGTACAGAAAAATTCACAAGCTAAATATTTTTTCACATTTACATAAAGATGTACAAAAATAGAATTAACGCTTTTAGGGATTTGCTCCTGCGATCATTAATTTCATCTCTAGAGAAATTTAATTTTATATAAAGTTACAGTTTGCCCAAAATACTCAGACCTAAAATTCTTTAGATAAAAATGGAGTATAGTCATCGGTCGGCCATTTATCTTGTGTTTACTGCTAGGGAACAAATGTTTTCCAGTGGCTGTTTCGTATATAAAAATCCAGTATAGGACGACCTACCCACAAGAAGGAATGATAACCTACAGAAAGTTGCATTGGGTCAATGGATGCAGAAGGCTCAGGATCATTCTATGTACCGATACTTGGAGAAATAGGTGATTTTATATAAGCTAACAATGATATTGTAGATACGTCAACATTAACTCATTTAAAATACAAAAAAGACAATTTACACAATAACTTACGTTAAGTATTGTATTGTATTGTATTGTACTAGGTCACAAATGATACTTGTTCAAATAGATGTAAACTAACAATACTAACATAGTTTTAATTGGATAGATAACTTTTTTGTCCGATTCAAATAAATTATAAATTATAAGCCTAAAGTTAAGTTTATGGTAAAAAGTACCCTATCTCACTAGACCCCCAATACAAATCGTAATCCGGTAAGCAAATCTTATTTCAGGTCACTCCTATAGGAACGGTGTAGTTTGTCAGATGAAACTGGACAATAGGATATATTATTTAAAATTCGATATATATTGAAATGAAGACAGATGACATTTCACATTGACTGATATAATACTGTAGTTCACCTTAACTAATCTTTTTCAGAAATGATATTAACATTGATTGATGTTAACGAGATTTAAGATACTTTGGACGTAATTGAAATCTATAAAATTTATTTATTTGAGTAGATGGCTGGGCGTCTTTATTAAAGTTTCCATAAATAATTTTATTAAAAAATAATGGACTCCAACCTAAAAGCTATACAGATAAACTTAAATAATTTAAATCAATCTGTCTCTCTTTCTCTCGAGATTAAACACCACTGCTGGGCAGCATGTATTTGCATAAAATTACAAATGTTACTTAAGACTGCCCTATTGACTACTGTTAAAAGATATAAAAAGGAATAAATAAATTTCTAAGTACTGTTTAAAAGTTAGCTAAAACATGCATAAATAATTAAATGAAACTTTTAAAATATAGCTGCCTAATAGTAACAACTGGGTTGACATAGAAGATTCAATTATGATCAATACATTTGTACACTAAAAGTCTAAATTTACCTTGGTCATTTCACTTGTATCAACAGAATCATTATGTCATACAACTCTTTATCAAAAGACCTTCTCACAGACGTTTACGCAAATAAGTTGCGGTTTAAAATTGGCATCTTAGTTCATTTTACGTCAAAAGTATAATTTTAATCGCTTTTTTATTATAATGTATTATTAATTGATTAATTAACTTATTAATAATATAATAAATGTATTATAATAATTTATTATTATTAATTAACATATAAATAATTTTTACCATAGTACTTTTCATATCATAAGAGGCATTAAATGTATTCCTTTAATTTGAATATAACCTCCAGGAATACGTAAATTTTAACTAGTTTTAAGTTTTAAATTAGTTTGCTTTAACTAGTAATGCACATAGCGGCGAGTACATCAGAATGCATCATATGTTTTATCACAGTAAGTAAATGTATAATATTTTACTAAACATTAAGTTATCGGCTATCGTGAGCCGAGTGGGTGGGAGGTCGGAATTTCGAGTCAGGAGACCCGAGTTCAATCCCCTGGGGGTAGCTCGTACCAACGGGTTTTTCAAAAACTTATGTACGAATCATATCGTTGGCTTGGATATAAAGACTGCGACGGGCTCACCACCTGTCACGTTGTCCTGAAATTATCTTTGGTGGAAGGTGGGTCGAAGGAACTTTGTCTAGGCTAGACCTCTGTCTAGCCTAGACTTGCAAGAAGATATTTATTTATTTATATATTACTAAACATGGTATTACGGCAAAAACTGTTGACATCTTATCAAAATGTTAGCGTAGTTTTGATAAATACAATTCTATTAAAATCTTTATATTCGTAAAATTGCAACATTACATTGTTGCGAATTGAATGATTATTGTGAAAAAGTATTTATCAAGGATCCACAATGCATTCTCTACAATGGACAGACGCCGGGTGATGTCCTGGAGAGCTTTACGGAAATGAGACATGTAAGCGACAGCGTGGACAAATGAATTATCTACGCTTAACTGACTGCAACATGTGAATTTATTACGAGAGTAAATTGATATATGGTTCTTTTGGAAATTGCTAATATTATATGTAACACAATGTACTAAAGTGTTTTATTATTATCAAATCAAAGCGAGGAGTTTTTTTTGTAATATTGTAGGGGAAGTAAACAATAAAGTATTAAACTGCATATTTTTTAATACAAAATATAAAAATCATATCTTCACACAGTTCCCAATACAAGGGTAGACAGAGTTTTAGTCTAGACAATTACGTCCCTGCCTTCCACCGAAGATATGTTCGGGCCAACGGGCCAGTGTGATTCGTACATAAGTTTTTATTAAAAACATATTAGTACGACCCTGCCACTTGAGGATCGAACTCGGGTCTCTTAACTCGAAATTCCGACCACCCAACCCCTAGAGCTATCGTAACTATAATAATACAAGTATACTGTTTCTTAAAATATGTAAAATTCTTCAGAAATAAAATAAGCACTACTTCTGCGGTACGATAATAGGAAAAAGAAATTGCATCCATTTCATAAAAGATGCTTGACACAGCCTTTTATTATAATAGGTTATATCGCTTTTCAAATCGTCGGGCTGATGGAAAATGTGTGAAAGATATAATATAAATATTAATGACCTTATTATTGCGGTTCAGATATTTTACATGCCATTAAAATAGAAAATGAGAAGAAGTACGTAAGAACTGAGGAACAATTTGTTTGCATAATAAACTTCTCAGTTTGTTTTCTCTGGCTACCCCGTCAGGGATTAAGCCTCAGTATACAATAGTTTATTTATTTATTTTATTTATTTATCTTCACGCACAATCCCTGACGGGGTAGCCAGAGAGAACAGATCGCCAAGTGTCACGATCCCTACATACTTCTTTCAGATTCATCATCTTCTTCATACATGCACGTCTAATCCGAGTAATCTTGACCCTCCCCTCTTCGAGCAATTTGCTCACATAGTATACAATAGTATTAATAGTAATTAAAAATGTATTCACAAATAGATAGGGGCAACGAGATTATGTGGTAAACTTGATTTTCTGTATTTCTCTCGTCCGGGAATCGAACCCAGACCACAGAGACCGCAGAGCTGGTGACACACTGCAATAAGGTCGTCTCCTCAATTCACTGTATCGGTTTATTGTATTTTATTTACATACAGAGAGGTGCACGATAATTTTATGCTATTATCTTTTAGAAAATGGCAAAGAACGGTTATACAAATATTCCAAGCTTATTGTAAAATAAAAAAATATAAGAGAGGAAGAATAAAAATATTATACAGAATAAAAAGATTGCATGCCCAGAAGTAAAGGCAGCACTTTTTCCTAAGTGTGATGTATGTGGTAGCTATCGTCTTTTTGGCCATATTAAAGCAAAACTGTTCGTTTTCATTATAAGTATAATTTTAAAACCTTTTAAAAAGAACAAACAAAAAAAATTTAAATTTATAATTTAGAAATAAAGTTTTAATAATAAATTCCTAATGTAACCTGGGGATTACATTGTTACATTACTGTTATTTATAAATACCTACAAGAATTATTCAGTTAAAAGCCAACGGTATAATTTATGATGTGTTAATAAATTAGAAATGACGTGTTATTACAACATTTATAGCCACGAACTTTAATCGTTGACCTAACAAGCGTATTTTTCCACATACACGCGACCAATTTATAGATCGTTACCATCAGTGTAACGGAAAAGTATATTTATTATTACATTGTGTCATTTGTAAACTCCAATTTAGTACTGTTCGCCGTAATTGTGCTTTGTTATACGACGTATCTTTATAAAAACTGTAACACAATGTTACTGTTAAGAACTGTGTGATAAGGTAATTTGTTTGTTTATATATGAGTTTATTATAGTTAATATGACAATATAGTGCTTGTCGCTAGTACTATGTCAAAATGGCGGAAAAACATATAAATTTACAAATATTGCTTTTGTAATATGAAGATAACGCTATTTTCAACAAAGTAACTAGATGTCAAATTGTACTTAAGAGTACCGATTAACGGACATTTTCAATCCCAAGCAGTTCTCCCAGTGACCACCCAATATCAAAACAATTTGGTACTCGAATAGCATTCAAGAGTACGAAACGTACTAATTCTAATTCCGACCGATCGGAATTTCGTTCAAAAGTAAACCCCATGATAAAAATTGGGCAGACCGGTGATTGAGCAACGTCAAGGTTGCGAGCTAACGAGATACTGCGATTGTTTAACCGTCAAGCTTAGCGATTATGGTAATTATTTTTATGTTAGAGGAATATGTCCTACCGTGAATTAAACAAGCCATTAATGAAGTATTGCGACTCCACTCCTAGGGGGTTTACTCTTGAACGAAATTCCGATCGATCGGAATTGGAATTAGGAAAATTCGTACCCTTGAATGCTATCCTATGGCCATTTTTTTTGATGTTCGGTGGTCATGAAGATAACTAATCGGGATTGAAATCGCATGTCAATCGTTACTCTTGATGCCAATTTGTCAGCTAGTTATTGTGTTTAAAATGGCATGGTCATACCTATTACAAAAGCAATATTTTTATAGTTATAACTTATTTATCACTGTTTTTCCCGTTGTTGGACAATGCAAAAATACTTATTGTGGAGTCCATTGCGACAAACTTTATGTGTAATGACAAAATCGCATGTCAATATTAATGCAATTATAATTTCAATACAGTAACAATACGGTTATTGGAATTGTTTTGAAGAATACGGTTGTTTTGAGATTTGTAATGGATTGAAATTAGCATTGAAATCAAGAGTAAACCCCCTAAACTTTCTTTAACGATTACGATAAGTCAATTCTTATTGAACACACTTTTAATATACAAATTACGCTGAACTTTTTTTATTATATTTAAAACTAAATATTTTGAAATTAATATTTTTTTCTCTTTAATTTAATAACATTTGCCACTAGTTGTAGAATAAATGTATAAAATATTGTTTAAAAAATATGCAGTGTCTCAAGTTATTTTACAATTTAATTTTTAGTCTTTTGCCTTGAGAAAAAGAACACGTCGTAGAGATAAAAATAAATACAAATATCATTTTCATTTTATTTTAATTGCAATTTATTTAAAAATGATGTCCACCTATTGTAGCACACTGACTTACTGTCACTGACCCATGTCAGCGTTCAGTTTTCCGGCTGTCTGCACAATCTACGTCGGCAACAAATGAGTGTTCACTGAACGTCTGACCTTTTATCGAAGCAATTTATTCCATATAACATTTGTATAGGACAGTGGCTCTAAAAATTACCTTAATGGACTACGTTTGTCATGGCACTAAGTATCTTCATGACCGGCTATTCGTTAATACTTTTTACAATCTCTCTCTACCTAAAATTAAAATACTAAAGTAAAACAATTAGTTCGGACTTGGTCCAGAGGCGTGTACATACTGGCTGTCAAGATGTCGCTAGCTCTAATAGAATTGGTTCGATTCTCGAACAATGAAAAAACCACTTTTGTATATTGCCTCTGGTCTGTGTTTGTTTCCGATTGTTGATTCTGATTGTATAATACAAACGCTTAAGCTACTTATTTTGGGACCAGAGTAATGTGTGTGATGTTGTCTATTTTTAATAACATTAATTTGTTTTTAAAATACAGCATCCATCATATTTTCGCCGTATAACTTGGGGGATTCTATGGGTTTGTAATTAATTGAATATTTATTTGAAACTAAGTTATAAAACATATCTATTCAAGAGTGTATTTACTGTATTTATTTTGTATTACGGAATTCCCATGTGAGCAAGAAACACTTGTTTCTTCTTTAAATATCTTTACATAGATTTCGTAAAAGCAGCATTAAAGATGCGTAATTTCTTTTGCCGATTGCTGATGTCGATACGATAACGATTACCGTTGTTGTTGTCTAAATAGATACTATAGAAAATTTAAAAAAATATATTGAAGCATTTAATTTTTCTCATCAACGAAATCTTGGTTGATCAGAAATTTTAATAGTTGTCAAAATATTTCGTGAAGATAATATTATTAGTAATAATACATCTTCACGCTGTTCTCAACACACAAAGGACTTAATTGCATAGACCTCTGTCTGGGGTAGACAATTAAGTCCTTTGGACCCTTCACCGAGGATATTTTTATAATTTATACTTTTGATTTTTGTCTCTTGGTTAAATTGGATATTATTAAAATTCATTGTTGCACTTGATATCCTCAGGGTATTTAGGTAATTTTTGGGACAACGTTAGTGGTGGTCAGTATGCCGCCGTTTTTGTGATAAATCGTATATAAGTTCCAAAAAAAGGCATCGATACGAGTCTACTATCTGGGGATCGAACTCAGATCTCATGACTCGTGGTTGTGATGTGATACGTGAAGATAATAATGAAAAATATCTATAAAGATAAATAATTATAAGCAATTAAAAAAGTAAGTTAATAGCCGAGTGGTTGGGTAGTCGAAATTTCGAGTCAAGAAACCCGAGTTCGATGCCCAGGTGGCAGACTCGTACCTAAGGGTTTTTCATAAACTTATGTATGATTTAAAATAAAACGATTTTCGGATTTTATCGCGTTTTCAATTAATTTTTACAAACTATTTTTATTTCCCGACATTTCGGATGCTTTACAGCAACCGTGGTCACTGGGGGACTGAGGTCTTGAACATCCCGCTGTCACAGCTGCCTTCGGCTACCTTCAATTTTATTTATTAATTTTGGATCCGATTTACGCAGAATGTGCTCACTATATCTTGAGGTCTTGTAGTGGTATTCTTGGTCCTGGATTTAATTTTATTAATGACTGGATCCCAAGCAGGTGGTAGTACCCAACCATCTTCTCTATTGAAATTAGGATGTTTTTTAATTTTAATAGCCTCACGGATCATCCTGGGTAGGAATTGGTGTTCTTTCGCGTGGATATGTGGCTTGTCAAATCTGATATAATGGTTGGGCCCCTCTAGTATTTGATCACAGACTACAGACTTCCTAGAGCGTCTATGTTTAACATCAGCTATGTGTTCTTTGACGCGAGTTTTATAGATCTTTTTGTTATAGAAGTCACGATAGCCGAGTGGTTGGGTGGTTGGAATGTCGAGTCAAGAGACGCGAGTTCGATCATCAAGTGGCCGTACCAATGGGTTTTTCTAAAAAAAATATGTATGAATTAATATCGTTGGCTTGCACATAAAGTCAGCGACGGGCTCGCCACCTGTCACGTTGTCCCGAAAATATCTTCGGTGGAAGGTGGGTCAAAGAAACTTAATTGTCTGGGATTATATTACCTTAATTGTATTGGGAATTGCGTGAAGATATTTATTTATATAAATAAAAAAGTACATTCCAGTCTCTCACGTATAATTAAAAAGTTATTGACAGAATCGTTATTATAGAAATATATTCTAATAAACTTAATATACTGTGTGCTGCCTGAGATATTTAATATATGAAATTATTTGTAAGGCGGTATTTCCAATAACGTTCAAATTAAAAAAAAAATAATAACATCATGGTTTTAATTATACCACTGAATAGGTTTAGTAAGTTAAAAAAATAATTAAGACCTACAACAACGTTTTAATACTAAAGTTACTTTTGCATGAAAACTAAGAATATGCAGAAATTAAGATAAGTACGTAAATTCATGCTACTGATCTGTTTCATGCGACAACCCTCTTATTAGGTTACACGATAGTTTGCCAGCTAAAACTACTTCACAGCTAAAACTACTTCAAACCGTTTAATAGATGTAAATAGAGAATGTCAAGGATGATCTTACATTGAAACCATAGACTGTAACAAAATTTCCTTTATTATGAACAATACTAAAATGAAGTATAATAAAGCATAAGAAGTAGTTATAGTGTCCAAATATCTTCACACATTTTTCAATACTATAAGAAAGCCCTTTAGATCCTACTTCGGTTCTTGTCGGAATCAAACTCGCAACCCATAGCTTCGAAGATGAATTACAGGCTCACTTATTACCAACTAGGTTATTGATTATTTAAAATACTAAATTTAACATATTTTGGTTGTTATATACTTATACGGAGATTATTTTTACATAATATGAAAGGTCATTCCATCACGATTATAATAGGTATATTGAAGTAATAAGTAGACGTAATAGAAGTATGTCGTCAAATCTGTCAACACATTCGAACGTCTCAGTAGTATACCCAGGCATGTATAGGTAGATCACTGTACGAAGTTGAGTTTAGTTATTAAAACTTATGTTAAATACTAGTTATTCGTAGAACAAAATCAAACGTTGCGGCTTTGTTCTGACTATTTTCATAGATCAAACAGCCAAATAGATACTTTTTTAGTTGAAATATATTTGAAAAAAAGTCGCATAAATGAGGCAGAGTAATTAATTAATTGAATTGCATCATTAAAGAGTATCCAACCTTGTTATTGATTGTGGACATTATAAAATAAATTTTTAAGAGTTTGTGAAATTAATATATGACGATAATAAACGAGGTAAAGAGATATAATAAAGTTTTAATAAAATGTTTTTGGTTAAATAGAATACATAAGCTACGTATGAATATTAAAGCTTCCTGAATATGTTAAAGCTATGTATTTTTTTACAGAAAAGGGAGGCAAAGGAGAAGGTGGCTCACGTGATGGTAAGTGATTACCGCCGCCCATGAACACCCGCAATACCAGAGGCTTAGCTGATGTGTTGCCACCGGTTACCTGCACTCACCAGACGAAACGCAGAAGTTTGTTAGACTTCTACTTCACGCCGATATTCTGTGAGTTCGAGGTACTTCCCCGGTCCAGCCGGCCCATTCATGCAACAACAAAAGCTGATGCGTGGCTCTACCACGGTCAAAATATTATATTATGATGAGTTACGCGTAGGTTTAATATACCGATGAAGAAACGGTTACTTGATATCCTGTTAAAGAAGCTTAAAGATAGGATCAATGTTAGAAATTACGTAACATGCATTAGTACAACATAGGAGATATACTACCAAGAAGGAGAATGATATATATTTAAATGGATAAATAATTACATCAACATCCACGAGTACAATCATTCATATTCATCATACAGATGATGGCCTCATATCTCTATTTGAACTCACAACTTGTAGCTTTCAAGACAGGGTCACTAGCAACTACGCTTTCGGGACGTCACGACACGTAACAGTGTAAATTTAATAGCCTCACGGATCATCCTGGGTAGGAATTGGTGTTCTTTCGCGTGGATATGTGGCTTGTCAAATCTGATATAATGGTTGGGCCCCTCTAGTATTTGATCACAGACTACAGACTTCCTAGAGCGTCTATGTTTAACATCAGCTATGTGTTCTTTGACGCGAGTTTTATAGATCTTTTTGTTATAGAAGTCACGATAGCCGAGTGGTTGGGTGGTTGGAATGTCGAGTCAAGAGACGCGAGTTCGATCATCAAGTGGCCGTACCAATGGGTTTTTCTAAAAAAAATATGTATGAATTAATATCGTTGGCTTACATAAAGTCGGCGACTGAACTCGCCACCTGTCACGTTGTCGAAAATATCTTCGGTGGAAGGTGATCAAAGGAAACTTAATTGTCTGGGATTATATTACCTTTAATTGTATTGGGGTGCGTGAAGATATTTATTTATATAAATAAAAAGTACATTCAGTCTCTCTCACGTATAATTAAAAAGTTATTGACAGAATCGTTATTATAGAAATATATTCTAATAAACTTAATATACTGTGTGCTGCCTGAGATATTTAATATGAAATTATTTGAAAGGTATTTTTAATAACGTTCAAATTAAAAAAAAAAATAATAACATAATGGTTTAATTATACCACTGAATAGGTTTAGTAAGTTAAAAAATAATTAAGACCTACAACAACGTTTAATACTAAAGTTACTTTTGCATGAAAACTAAGAATATGCAGAAATTAAGATAAGTACGTAAATTCATGCTACTGATCTGTTTCATGCGACAACCCTCTTATTAGGTTACACGATAGTTTGAGATCAGCTAAAACTACTTCAAACCGTTTAATAGATGTAAATAGAGAATGTCAAAGATGATCTTACATTGAAACCATAGACTGTAACAAAATTTCCTTTATTATGAACAATACTAAAATGAAGTATAATAAAGCATAAAGTAGTTATAGTGTCCAAATATCTTCACACATTTTCAATACTATAAAAGCCCTTTAGATCCTACTTCGGTTCTTGTCGGAATCAAACTCGCAACCCATAGCTTCGAAGATGAATTACAGGCTCACTTATTACCAACTAGGTTATTGATTATTTAAAATACTAAATTTAACATATTTTGGTTGTTATATACTTATACGGAGATTATTTTTACATAATATGAAAGGTCATTCCATCACGATTATAATAGGTATATTGAAGTAATAAGTAGACGTAATAGAAGTATGTCGTCAAATCTGTCAACACATTCGAACTTCTCAGTAGTATACCCAGGCATGTATAGGTAGATCACTGTACGAAGTTGAGTTTAGTTATTAAAACTTATGTTAAATACTAGTTATTCGTAGAACAAAATCAAACGTTGCGGCTTTGTTCTGACTATTTTCATAGATCAAACAGCCAAATAGATACTTTTTTTAGTTGAAATATATTTGAAAAAAAGTCGCATAAATGAGGCAGAGTAATTAATTAATTGAATTGCATCATTAAAGAGTATCCAACCTTGTTATTGATTGTGGACATTATAAAATAAATTTTTAAGAGTTTGTGAAATTTATATATGACGATAATAAACGAGGTAAAGAGATATAATAAAGTTTTAATAAAATGTTTTTGGTTAAATAGAATACATAAGCTACGTATGAATATTAAAGCTTCCTGAATATGTTAAAGCTATGTATTTTTTTACAGAAAAGGGAAGCAAACGAGAAGGCGGCTCACGTGATGGTAAGTGATTACCGCCGCCCATGAACACCCGCAATACCAGAGGCTTAGCTGATGTGTTGCCACCGGTTACCTGCACTCACCAGACGAAACGCAGAAGTTTGTTAGACTTCTACTTCACGCCGATATTCTGTGAGTTCGAGGTACTTCCCCGGTCCAGCCGGCCCATTCATGCAACAACAAAAGCTGATGCGTGGCTCTACCACGGTCAAAATATTATATTATGATGAGTTACGCGTAGGTTTAATATACCGATGAAGAAACGGTTACTTGATATCCTGTTAAAGAAGCTTAAAGATAGGATCAATGTTAGAAATTACGTAACATGCATTAGTACAACATAGGAGATATACTACCAAGAAGGAGAATGATATATATTTACATGGATAAATAATTACATCAACATCCACGAGTACAATCATTCATATTCATCATACAGATGATGGCCTCATATCTCTATTTGAACTCACAACTTGTAGCTTTCAAGACAGGGTCACTAGCAACTACGCTTTCGGGACGTCACGACACGTAACAGTGTAAATTTAAATTACTATCATGTTCTTTTCCTTTTTGGTTAAATCTCATTAAATCTATATATGTGTGTTTGTAAGAGGGGGTGGGGGAGAGAGAGAGAGAGAGCGATCTTTCTTCGCTAAAAGAATACACATCACATACATTAGAAAATCAATGACATAAACAAAAAGCCAATTGTGGCGACATCTTTGTCTCCACAGTGGAAGCTCGCTAGTGGCGGATTCAGGAGGTACTTCAACATCCTACATCGCGCTAAGTTGCCACGATTCCACTTTGAATGATTTTACACGCAGGATTACCGGTAGCGCACACTGGTGAGGAGACGATCGGACGCCGGCCCTTTTCCTATAGCATATCATCCGCTACATAATAAAACAAATTAGTAATAAATATCGTGTGTCATTTTCATTTACTATCATAACTTGTTGAATTTACTATCATGAATGTTGAACATGAGTCGTGGATGCCTATATGTATATATGGATACTTATCTATATAACTAATTTGTATACATAACATGTTATACTCTTGGCTTTCACTCTCCACCGCTCACATTGTCCCAAATAGTCTTCAGTGAAAGGTGAGTAGAAAGGACTTAATTGTCTAGACCTCTGTCTACATCTATACGTATTTACATTTCATATGTTAATATCTACCTTTCTTTCCCATCTAGTAAAAATTATTTGTTTGAGTTTAAAGTACAATAATAATTATATTAAGAGATGTTATGTATAAAACATTTTAATAAAGCCAATTTTATTAAAGGTTAATTCAATTTACTTAATTGACCCTTGCGTATTATACAAGAATAAAAGGTGGACATGATGCTAAAAGCATTTTCTATTACCTTTGACGGCGATCACTACGTTACAAAAGGGTGTAAGTCTTTAAAATTAAATTGTTGCTGAACTAATATATTTATTTCATTAATTGTAGTATGAACATTCCGGAATGAAGCAGCGAGCGGGAAAATTTACACCAAATTTTCTATTAGAAACAACAGTAATTAAACTGAAACTTCAGACTAATGTTATCTTTTCGAAAGTTTGTTAATATATTGCGAATATGTTTGTTACTTTTTCACGCTTTACAAGCTCTTGGAAATGGAGAAACCTATATATAATAAACCTATATATTGTAGGTAAAATTATTATTTAGATTATAATTTTTTTATTACTCTTTACTCACTTTTTAATAGCGGCAATAGCCTAATGGTTTAGCGTGCGGACTGCGAAATATAACGTCGCAGGTTCGGGCCCCGCCATTCGACTATTGACATAAACCAACTCCAGACACAAGCATTGCAGCTTAATTGGAGTGGTTTACAGGAATACTAGTAATGTTACTCGGCAATGCAAGTATTCTTTTTAAAAAAATAGTATTAACTAGGACAACGAACGTTGGACGCTTCCATACGGGATTTGCGATACTTGCCACGATTATCAAGTGATGAGGGAATGATTGCGGTAAAAGCACCTTGTCTCTTAGATTCTATTTTTTGTTATTCAACCTATTTTTGAACTCACAATTTTCAGGTGGTTATACAGCTATTTGTCGATAACCGTTGATATTTCCAATGGGTTTTAATAAATTTTCGACACATCGATATATTTCCGTATTGTAAAAAATGTCGATAATAGTATATTTTTATTTACTAAAGTTTTTCTATGACACATTGTAATTTAAAAACATTGTAAGTATTTTACACTGAATAACGAATTTTTTACAGTTTATAGACTCGGGCGATGATTTGCGAAATTTATTATTAGGATGTTATTCAATAATTATATCGCGCCAGTAAAAGGACCTTTCATTTTTAAGGTCAAAAGTAAGTTAAAAAAGTAAATTAAAAGGTTATTACATGGAATTTTTATGTTGCTATCTACTCTTGTTAAATAAAAGAAGCTGAGATTATCTAAATAAGTATTATAATAAAAAACCGTCGCTCCTAGCAATGAAAGCATATCTAATCGCATCGAAAAACACAGCGTCACAAGAGTGAAATAAATGCAGACATTATTATTTGCAGTCTGCAATTATTATTTTCTATTTCAATTTACATGTAATCTGTAAGCAATATTTATATAATGCTGATGTTTTTAGTTAAAACAAAAAGCTATTTAAAAAATTTCACGATAGCCGAATGGTTGGGTGATCGGAATTCGAGTCAAGAGACTCAGAGTTCCACCCTTAGCTGACAGGCTCGTACTAATGGGTTTTTTCAACTGATGTATACTTTATTAGAACTACTACTACTTTATTAGGAATAAGTAATTTCATTTCAGTTAACGTTTACCGTACTATCCTTCTGAGTACAATTTGTTATCCGAATTGATTTATGCAAGCAAAAAAATGCAAGATTCCTGTGGAAGTGATATAAAGCAGGACTTAACGTATTTCGATTTATATAATGGAGGTCCGGAAAGGTTAGATAGATTTGGCAGTTACGGATGCGAAGACGAAATTGCGAAGAGAAACTATTAAAAAATAAATCACAAGCACCTCTAAGTAAATTTATTGTTCCTTAGAAAAAAAAATATATATAAAAAATATCTTCACGCAATTCCCAATACTCCCTGTATAGACAGAGGTCAAGTCTAGACAATTAAGTCCCTTTGACCCACTTTCCACTGAAGATATTTTCGGGACAACGTGACAGGTGGTGAGCCCGTCGCCGCCTTTATGTCCAAGCCAACGATGAAATTCGTACATAAGTTTTTGAAAAACTCATTGGTACTGCCACCTGGGGATCGAACTCGGGTCTCTCGACTCGAAATTCCGACCACCCAACAACTCGGCTATCGTGACTTTTTTTTTCTTCCTTTCTTTTTTCCCTTTTTTTTTCCTTTGTTCCTTAGAAAAAAAAACAGTAAAACGGTAACCTAAACGGGCGGGCTTATTTTGAATAAATAAGTGATATACTGAATTATTTATTTTATGTACTATGTGTCGTAAGAGGCGATTTACGGGAAACCCTTGAAAATCGTGATGACTGTAGTCATGGTACGATAAACATTACAAAAGATACTTTACCAAAATTTAGGAGACCAGAGCGGGGCAGCAGTGTGTAAAGTAATAGATGCCTGGTTTTCGTAAGTGCTTTTTTTTGACTTTTTGAAAAAGTAATACAGTCCCTATCAGTTGATTACAAGCTAACTTAAATCGGTTAAAATGTTGTTTCCTAGATATTTACAATTTTCCCTCATTTTTACAATAATATCTCATTATAGCATTAATAACTCTAACTTATATCTATAGAATCACTGTCAATGCACTTCCTTCTTTGGTTTCTACCAAATTCATTATTTTCTTTATACACACATATTCGTGTTTGACAGTAACTTCAGCTAAATAGAAAATTCTGTAAGGGCTGTCGTTGAAAGGCGCAACTAGCTGTTTTATTAGACAGTATTGATTCGAACAGGAGTATAGAACGGACGAGGTTTTCTAATATCTATTGCACTTCCACGATGCATGGGATATAAAAGATTTGTATCAGAAATTTTGATCACTTTTCTTTTAAGCGGATAAGCATTATTTAAGGCATAAAAAATATAAAATATCTTCACGCAATTCCCAATACAGGGGTAGACAGAGGTCCAGTCCAGACATTTAAGTCTCTTTGACCCACCTTCCACCGAATATATTTTCGGGACAACGTCACAGGTGGTGAGCCCGTCGCCGTCTTTATGGCCAAGCCAATGATATAATTCGTACATAAGTTTTTCGAAAAACCCATTGGTACGAGTCTGCCACTTGGGGATCGAACTCGGGTCTTTTGACTCGAAAATCCACTCGGATATCGTGATTCGGTTGAAGGTGACCTCTATCTACCCCTGTATTAGGAATTGCGTGAAGATATTTATTTATTTATTTAAAAAAATAAAAGACACACAAATAAACTATACATAATAATTACAAAAACCACGATGGCCGAGTTGTTGGGTGGTCGGAATTTCGAGTCGAGAGACCCGAGTTCGGTCCCCAGGTGGCAGTACCAATGAGTTTTTCAAAAACTTACGTACGAATTTCATCGTTGGCGTGGACATAAAGGCGGCGACGGGCTCACCACCTGTCACGTTGTCCCGAAAAATATCTTCGGTGGAAGGTGGTTCGAAGGGACTTAATTGTCTAGACTAGACCTCTGTGCACCCCTGTATTGGGAATTGCGTGAAAAACCACTAGATCGAAAAATCTAAAATGCATCATATTTATTTCGGGTCTGGATTGGACCATTGTCAAGGCTTTTTATTTTCCCTTAAGTTTTAAGGGGGAAAGGGGATGTTAAATTTTTACGCCGATGTTACGGAATTATTTGAATATTATCGAGATATCGTATACATACTCGTAGATCAAAATTATACCAAACTACAAAAATTAGTCCAATTTTTCCACGATCTTGACGATGTAAAGAAGCCTCGTGGAAAAACTGTCTCGTTTCTGAAATAATTAAAACGTAGAGGTGAATAGTTTTTAGAAATAAATATTTTTTATCGAAAGTGTGATGTCTGAAGCAGCGTGGCGAACATTCTCTGGCTCTGCTTTCTGTAAAATATTTGAGAGAATAGCTCTCAAGTCGCTGAAGGTGAAATCAAGCAAAAATTAAAGTGAACTATGCATAACAAATGCATAGTTCACTTCTAACATTCCTACCCTATCTTTCAATCCGTAGATTGTGGGACAGCCATTTGCCGGTAGCAATAATTTCAGAACAACATCATTCAGACTGGTGCGGGCCCCAGTGACTAAGATACAAAACGTCTAGTATTGTAATCGCCAATCCGCTCGTCAAATGTGGCGACCATGGCAATTCATCTTTCGGCAAAAGGCCGTAGACATGTATCGACATTGCAGTAAATTATTCTATGTATGTAAATATTTATATCATTCAATATGATGAATAAGGTCCTATAAATCTGATTATTATTGAGAAAAAGTATCATAAAAAGACATCATATTTATAAATAACTATTTATAAAGAGCAAAAACGTAAAATCAGTTTCACTATTTCAGTTTAAGCAATATTGCGAAAGATATTAAAAACGACAGAGTTTATACAAGATCGCGATAGTTGAAAATTGTTTACTAACCCATCCGTTCAGTTATTATACGAGTAAGTGTACACTATGCAGCAGCTGGAGCATTAATTTTGTATATATTATAGAGAGTTTCAGAACATTGTCGTAGAAATTAAAACAAATATATTTACCACTATTCGCTTAACTCAGCTCGTTACTTACCTGAAAATTAAAGAATATAAATTAGTTATTTAAAATATTAACGACAACCCGATAATTTAGTTGGAAGCAAGCCCATCAGCTAAGGGCTTGTGTGTTCGAACCCTACCGGGGAATGGGAATGGGGGAAAATATATGTATGATGAATATGACTATTTGCACTCGATTAATTGAATTTTATATAGATATTTAGTTCCGTTTATTTCATCTACATAAATATATTATACGTTTGGATTGGAAACAATAAGACAGAGACAGGCTTACCGTCTGTCAAGTTGTCCCAAATAAGATCCCGTGAAATGTGGAACGAAAGGACTAAATTGTCTAGATGTCCAGTGGATTTTTTTCAAAAAATATAAAATTATACATATATACATAATGAACTGAAATAAAACTGCCACATGAGAATGCTCAATGCCTGGCTAAGTACTCTAGAAGTCCTTAGTCTATCTTCAAGTATCTGAGAGAGGTTTATGCAGAGGAGAAATATCCGCTTGCTCAACCATTGCGTGTAGGCGGACTTACATATCTTCGAAATAATATTGTTTTATTATTGCTTAGTGAAGCAAATTTCCTCACAAAGTTTTCTTTCGCCACTGACCTTGTGGCAAATTCAGCACATAAAATTTCTATTAGCGTGCAGCTCAAGGTTTAATTATGTCACTCGCGTAAAAATAAAGCACTTTGAGAATAAGGCTACCACATATATATTTTTAGTATCTTATCAGCTCATCAATATCTCATCAATCATGTGTTAAGAGAGAGATCGTAGGCACTGAGACACGGAGAAATACTTTGTAAATTTCAGTACCAAATCCGGCAGAAGAAGGCTCTTGTCACAAATACCAATAATAATGATTACATCTCAAAGTCTTAACGGAGTTTTAGTTAATTCTATAATATAGACAACTAACAAATGATTATAGTTATCACAAAAACACTTAATCACACCTTGAAGGAATATGTGATTGTATTTATTTACATACGAGTATTGTATATATGTGAACAATACTTTATTTACAGAAACAAAATTATGTTAATATTTACACTCATTATTTGAATGTGACGATAGCCGAGTGGTTGGGTGGTCAGAATTACGAGTCAAGAGACCCGAGTTCGATCCCCAGGTGGCGGGCTCGTACCAGTGGGTTTTTCAAAAACTTATGTACGAATTATATCGTTGGCTTCGACATAAAGACGGCGACGGGCTCACCACCTGTCACGTCCCGGAAATATCAAGGGGCGAAGGTAGGTTAAAGGGACTTACTTGTCTAGACTAGACCTTAAAAACGCTGGCTGCATTTCCACGTTGAATGGCTACACTTAACCATTGAGCGAGAAAAGAACCAGCCCTCTTGTCACCAGCGGCAACGACCAGTTGCGGATACAATTCCTTTAGAAACTGCATCGCGCGGAGACCCTATTATTGTATATATTAAATGGTTATCTTGAAGTGTTTGATAATTATACAAATTCAATTCAATAGAAAACGAATTAAAGTAATACAAATATAGTTCAGTAGGAAGTGAAGGTTGCATAGTGTTGAATGTAGTATTTAGCACATGATTATTAGAATTTCATTTTTGTTCTTCGAAAACTATTTTATTTTAGTAATGATTTTACATTTTGACGTAAAGCCAATAACAAAATTTTAAAAAGTAATTTTTATTTTGATAAAAGTTTCTCCCGTTAGGAATGTTCATACATCAACGACGACGCGAAATGTGCAGTCGGTCGGAAAACTAAAAGCTCAAATAGGCTCCAACCGTAGTCGGCGTTGGACACTAATAATTCATTGCACATTTCGTTCAATGGAAAGAGAATGAATTATAGAATGACAGTATCATAAATTCCGGATTTTTTTTATACAAACAATAAGGAAAAGATTATTAAATAAAATAGTGTAAATTTTCCGTATTTGCTATAAGAGTTACAGTAAAAACCTATAAAAATAACTGACATACTAAATAAATAATAAACATCTTGACAAACAACTACAAAAATTAAGCAGATTGAAGATTTGCAGCAGTTTATGCGTTATCTTTTAAATACTACGATTGCCAATCAACGTACCGATTGTGGCAACTACAGTAAATATTACAAAAAGTTTCTGATTTCTTAAAGGATGTTATCATAATGATAATTTTGTATGTTATATACGTATCATCATCATCGTTTAATTGCATATGACAACCTTCTTCCTGAACTTCAACTTAAGATAGAGCCTATAAATTATAAAATTGTGATTACTTTCTTTAATTAAAACGTTTGGCAAAGTCATTAGCAGCATGATACTCAATTGGTAAACGGTATAGTTTAAAAAGCAAAATCATTATAAATTTATTATTTATAAAAAGTCTCGATAGCCTAGTGGTTGTGGGGTCGGAATTTCGAGTCAAGAGACGCGAGTTCGATCAACAGGTGGCAGGCTCGTACCAATGGGTTTTTCAAAAACTTATGTACGAATCATGTCGTTGGCTTGGACATAAAGAAGGCGACGTGCTCACCACCTGTCACGCTGTCCCGAAATGTCTTCGGTGGAAGGTGAATGGAAGGGACTTAATTGTCTAGACTAGACCTCTGTCTACCCCTGTATAGGGAATTCCGTGAAGATATTTCTTATTTATTTTATTATATATTTCTATACTGTGCTTACAGAATGAATAAGAAAGAAATTGGTAAACGATAATTACTTTTGCTGGCAAGTTTGTATATCTTAAAATAAATCAAGAGAGCTTTACGTCCTCATAATTCAATTCGTTTAGTTTCTGGTAGGATGCCGCAAAATTATTTCAAGCGGAAATAACTGCAGAAGGACTAGCAGATCCATTGCTAACGTGATTACTGGGGATGGATCGAGTTAGTTCTATGGTTAATTATATCATATGTATATTACTATGTATACAACACACGCTTGTAAGATTAAAATAAACTGTATCTCATCATTTTACACTATCGTATCATTTTCGTTCTACCTTACCTTTTTTCGCTTTATATCATTTACCTTCTAAACTGTTATTCTATTATTTTAGTTTAATTATTATATTTTAATTATTTACTAGGTAAACCCGATAACCAAGTTTTGGCATGGTGGATAAGATGGTAATTGATGTGGATTTGAGCATTATCATCAATATCAATATATCAATAAATAAATATATATCTTCACGTATATTCCCAATAATCGTAGACACTGAAGTCCTTTCGATACTTCTTTCCCCGAAACCTTTTTGGGATGATGTGACTGGTGGTGAGCCCGTCGCCGCCTTTAAGTCCAAGCCAACGATGTAATTCGTACATAAGTTTTTGAAAAACCCATTGGTACGAGCCTGCCACCTGGGGATCGAACTCGGGTCTCTCGATTCGAAATTCCGGCCACCCAATCAATCGGCTATCGTGATTTTTTAGGTTTCTTTAGAAATAAAAAGATTGGAATGAGCTCTGTCATTAGACATGTAGTCCACTTTTGTCAAATTTTATTTTTTGACCAAATAGTACGTGATGGAGTTCTGTAGTCGAGCTGAATTTTCTGAAAATTATTGTTATAGTAATAAATTTATTCAATTCTACTTTCATGCTTCAATTTTATGTTTCAGATATTTGAAAAAGACGAATAGAAAACGAAGTGTGAAATGTAGGTTAATCATGAATGTCTAGGTGAATGGAATGGTCTAAGCCGGTGAATCGAATTGAATACTTAGGAAGCGCTTTTAGCCGGAATGGAAGATGTGATTCAGATGTGGATAGGCGTGTGCCTGCCGGGAACAAAGTCAACGGTGGACTGATAGCGTTAGTCAAAAGGCAGATACATAATGCTGCGACTTCGTTATATGGCAGCGAAAGCTAGGTCTGCCAGAAGAAGCATAGAAGCGAGTTGAATACAATAAAGATGGTGATGTCCAGGTAGGCCGAGACTAAGTTTCGAAAATCATGTGCGCAGATTGCTCGAAGACGGGAGGATTATGAGTACTCGGATATGAGTTATGAATTTAAAAAAAGTGATGGAGGTATGGATGGATATTATATTTATACTAAGGATAGCGATATTTGGCGATTTGGTTCTCTTTGGCTACCCCGTTAGAGAATATGTAGGAGAAATATTTATATATTATAGTATTCCATATTATATATTATTATTACATATACATATATATTTTATATTATAGTATTCCATTCGTAAAATATAATAGAGCAATTAGGTACCAGAAACAAATTGACATAAAAAGTAAGAACATAAGAATTTTATCACCAAATGAATAACAATTTGATTATGTTATTGGGAAAAGACTGATGTGAAAAATCTTCAGCATTTTATTTTATTGATATATGGTCTGTAATAATATCCACTTTTGAAGGTTACAACAACTCTTCTAATTATTTGTATTTCATGTAGCCTTGTTTACATACTAACAAATGCTACATTTTCAAATAGCTCGATTCATTTCATCAAGTAAACAAGTGGCGCCGTGGCTTAGTTGGTTAAAGCGCCTGTCTAGTAAACAGGAGATCGCGAGTTCGAATCTCGCCGGGGCCTGTCGAGTACAATTTTTAAAAGCATTTTTTTTATTAAATACATTAGAATAAAATGTTTTTTTTTTAATTTTGTTACTTTTACACAAATTACAATCTTGTAATTTAGATTTATGTTTTTTTTTAACACTTTTTTAGCTTATAGACTTCAAATTAATTATTACATTTTAAATTATATACATATATATGTCTAGAAGTTGAAGTCTAGAGTAGAAGTTTGTCAGCAGAAGTGAATATTTATTTACTTTAGTAATGGCTTGGGACAAAAAAACAAAAAGTTTTTTTTTAATGACAGTTTGAAAGCTATGCGACATGAAGGATATTTTTTCCAGAGTTATACATATTTTGCAATTTGTATTAATAATTTTAAAGCTATGCTGAAAATTTCATTTTCGTTTTAAATAGAATATAGCTCACTGAAACTAGACAGTGTAGCTACGGTGTAACAATATACCAATCGCATTCATCCCGTGGGTGACGTAAGTGGCGACTAACCAGGATAAAGATGTATACGAGTATGCCACATCAAAATATGGACGGGCAGTACTGGTGACGGGTAGTACTGTGCAGTAGTGAGGGCGGCTAAAGTGCAGCTCGCACTTCTCTGCCTGCAGTCTACTACTACGATCGCTAATCCGCTTGCCAAGCGTGGCGATTATACCAAACCCTCCTGTAAGGGATTATTGTAAGGTGTTAAGATATGCATTTATTTATCTATCTATGTAGCAAGAAATAGCTATGAATGGGCCGGCTCGACCGGGGAAGTACCACGACCTCACAGAATACCGGCGTGAAGTAGCAGTCTATCAAACTTCTGCCTTTCGTCTGGTGAGTGCAGGTAACCGGTGGCCCACACACCCCTTTCCCCCAATTCTGGGGGAGGGGGGCACTCTAACGGAGGCAATGCTTCTCCTATGCCTCTGGTATTGCGGGTGTTCCTGGGCGGCGGTAATCACTTACCATCACGTGAGCCACCTGCTCGTTTGCCTCCCTTTTCTAAAAAAAATCTAAATTGCGAGGTGTCTGGTACTGCGAACGCTAATCAGCTAGCCAAGCGTGGCGATTATAATAAACCCTCATGTAAGGTATTCTTACAGGTTGTTATAATATAAATAAATTAAATAAATATCTTCACACAATTCCCAATACAGGGGTTTCGGGACTACGTGACCGGTGGTGAGCCCGTCGCCGTCTTTATGGCCAAGTCAACGATATAATTCGTAAATCAGTTTTATGAAAAACCATTTGGTACGAGCCTGCCACCTTGGGATCGAACTCGGGTATCTTCACCCGAAATTTCGACCACCCAACCATTCGGCTATCGTGACTTTTTATACTGTGACTTTTTATGTGTGACTCATTTTATATTTTAATTTTACTTCCGTTACAATGGCA